>OY101444.1:11174776-11754776 GCA_956483585.1 Gymnocheta viridis | reverse complement strand
ATGTCAAAGCAAACTAAACAAAAAGCAACTATCAGCTGTTAAATGGGTGGTCAAATAAAGCAGTAACGCCAACTCAAAGCTGCATCACTCTATAAAAAACACCCGATATATGTTTTAAAAAACCGTTGCCGAAATTGATAATAATTTCTGAAATGGATAAATATTTTATCCCCACCTCCATGGATTGGACTAGAAAAATATATACCTGCACTAGCATATTTGCGGTTTCCCCGGTCAGCACTATAGTGTCCATAATGCTGTATTTTTGAGTTGAAAAGAAGTCATATCTTTACTTTACAGTTTAATTCTCGTACATTTTGCATTCATATGAGTTGACTGTTTTAACTTTAAGTATAAACATATATGTATCTATGAACGCATGTAGTATGTGCAAGTAGTTATTTTAATACAAATAAATTTCAATAAATTCTTATGAAAAACTTCATTCAATAAATTGGACCACAGAACGAAAATTTATGAAACAAATTCTTTTAAATGTATATATATTTTTTTTCATCTTTCATACTCGTATATTTGTTGTTTTGTTCCTTACTAAGAAATGAAACTTTTAGTCCCCATAAAATTAAATTATGTTTTTATTTGTATACGAAGAAGGTTCCTTCTTCTATATTTCTTTTTTTTAGTTAAATTGAATCTTTGTAACAACCAGCTGAACTTTCTTTATATCAAGAATATAAAATTCTTTGAGTTAGTTTGTCGTAGAGATTTAAGTGAAATGAAGAAATGGAAGTTCTTGGATTGTATGCCTTCATTATAGCGTATTTTTATGTAGAGAAAAAAAAACCAGCAGAACAGAAATACTTTATGATTAGTATCATTTTGTTTCTTGTCTTGTTTTTTTTTATTATTTTTTTTGGCTTTTTAGAAACACTGAATTAAAAACTTTGGCTACAAGTTTCTAACAAAATAAAATAATAATACACGAGATATATGTATGTATAAATAGAAAAAGAAAAGTTGAATTGAAAAGAAGAGCCACAAAAGTGAACCCATATGGGTAATTGGAATGTGTGTTGTTTCTCAGTTGACCAGCCAGTCTCTGGTCGGCTGATGTATTCATTCATTCATTCCTTCATTCATACAAACATACATTCATATATTTATATAAATAAAGTAAGTGCTACTCGAGTACAAGTGACTAAATTCAAAACATAATCATAATTTAGTGTCACGTATTTTGTTAACATAACATCTAATTTACACGGTTTATTTTATTTCCCCTGCAACCCATAACACATATCACATATACATTAATAAACACAAACACATCCATCCATATATGTTGTTCTGTATAAACATTGCGATAACAGAAACGTAAAACGAAAGTTTAGATGTCTCGTTTTAACATTTAAAAGGAACAAAGCTTTCAGGAAATTAACAGGAGTTGGTACCGGATTGTTGAAATAAGAGTCATTTAAGCAAAACAAAATTTTGAATTAAACTAGAATATTGCACAAAAGAAAGTATTAGAATTACATACTCGTACATTTCGTAAACGCATTTAAATGGATTGAGATCAATGTTTTTATGATCTGCTTGAGAATTATTATGTTTATGGCAGTGATGCCAACTCTTCCATTTTTGTAATAGATCCACCAACTTTGAGTATTTTGCTCATTTTCACCACCTTGCGAGAAAAATCTACCTCCTTTTTGATTATTCAAATTTAAAACTAAAATATCCCGACATGTCTTAACTGTAAAAGTTAATCCGTTAATTAAAAAACGTTTTTGAATTGGGATGATTAAGAAGTTCTTTTTTATACGATGTGTTCAGTCAATTTACAACATTTTGTCATCAAATTTTATATTTTTGCCACGCCAATCACTTTTGAAAATTCATTGATTTTTGAATAAACTAATTACTTTTTATGTAAAAAAAAACGAATAAAAACATTTTTTCGTATATCGAAAACCTGACGTGATACAGAAAAACCTATTACAGAGATTCGAATTCAGCCTAGCAAATTACCCTAGGAAAGATATTTGTTTGCTCCAGTTCAAAACCTTGTTGGCTAGTAGTGTTATTTTCTTAGACCTTAAAATTGGTAAGTAGTTGTTCTTTTGTTCAGAACCTGTTGACCTGAACAAAAGACAAAAATACTTATTTTTCGAAATTATTATTTTCGAAAATTCTCAAAAGTGGAATCGATGCTCGTACATACAAAATCTAACTGAAATTAAATTCGCTGTAATATGCAAGCTTTGTTCCGATTGGTTAACTCGTTCAAAAGTTGTAAGAATATATGGATGTCATCAAGAATGGGACCTTAAAACGTCGTGATTACATCTCGATTTTTAAAAAATTGTGGTGAAATCTGTAACTCAACATTTTTTTATTGCGAAAAGCTAAAAAAAATATACATAATTTTTTATTAGGTTGGGGTGGTTTCAATTATAGTTGGTGATATGTACTTATTGCCTTGTGTTATGCTTGATGCTTTCCGGCAGTAAAAAGGAGAAAATAGTCCTTAAAGAAGGCCTTATTTAAGTGAGACAAGAACTATATGTTTCATTCCATGCTCATTCCTTTTTCCCACAAGTCAAAAGAAAGGAAGTTGGTGTTTTGGTTTGTTTTTTTAAGCGAGAAACTTATACTTCTAAAAGAAAATTCAGTCAAAAGAGGTTTTAAGAGTCCTTCAAGGAGGGCTGCAAATTTATACCCTTTTGATTTTCACCGCTGGCCTCATGTGTACACATTCTTGTACTTGTATTTATATGTATGTAGCTCGTAAATGTTAAGGTATTATTTCACTTTTTCTCAAACCACTTTTTTTGGTTATTGTTATTTGCTATCTTTTCAAACAATAAATATAATTTTTCTGCTTTATTCATTCCATCATCATCTTCATCACGATGATGGAAATCATACGAGTCGAACCAAGTCAAAAAGGCATGAGGGTTAAGTGCCTCTATCTAGGAGTACTTGAGGATATAAAAGTATTTATATTCTAGTGTGTTAACGAGTGCATGTAGTTGGGTTGGTGTGTATTCATGTTGTTATGTTTAACATGAACTTGCTAATATTTACTTGCTCTATACGTATCATTGGATATCCTTCGGTATTCGATGTGTGTGTGTGTGTATTGTGTGTTTTCTTATTTATGCAAAGATATAAATGTGTTTGTATGTCTTACCACTAATAGGATAATACAATAGCCATCTTAATGAATGAAAACAATTGAAACAACAATAATTTCGTTGTGTGAATTTTGTATGGCTGTTGGTATATTTAATTCACAGTAAATATATTTATGGTCATACAAATATATTCGTAGAAAATGTCTGCATAAAAGCATACATAAATATAATTAAGAATTGCAGTGAAATCAAGTTTTACTTGATCTTTAATCAGTTCTGTGAAGAAAACCAACAGGTGCCTCTTTTTCTACAAATTTTAAAATATATCTGCATATATCCATTAGAAGTTACGTTTCTTTCTTCTGTGATTCCATTTTATACATATTATATTCTCTAATGACATGTTCCTGGAGACGTTGCTAAGTCTCCACGTATCAATTCCATGTTAAAAAATAAACATGAAAAAGAATTACTTATTGGGTACAAAGAACTTAAATATCAGTATTGCCATAAAAAGAGCTGAAATTTGTGGAATTTCTAAGAAATTAAACTTACATTAGGTGAAAACAAAACAAATCCTTGCTACATGTGTTTTAATAAAAAATTCACAGCTACACATTGACCAATTATCAATCTTGATAGGCATACGAATTTGGCAAACACATATTATAAACATCATTTAGGGGAGCTTGAAGACAGCTCCTCGGCAAACTGAAACTCCAAGTTCCAAGTTTTGAGTTTGACTGTGTCTTTAGAAGAAGAAAAAAGAAAAGTACACAAAAGCTAACGCGATTTCGATTCACTTAAAGGCAATATGTCAAAATTGTTACAAAATTGAAATGTAAATTCAAATTTAACGAACATAAAAATACAGCGATGGTTGAACACAGTTTAAACAACCATGTGTGCAAGATTGGCAGCACTAAACTATACAAAAACAACAACATGAAATTCAAAATTCGACGGCTTTTCCACAGTCAAAGCTTACTTTGCAAAGTTTAATTCAGCTGGGGGAAAGACAGAATAAAAAAATATTCGCCTCTATCTCTCTCCCAGCTGAACTAAAACCTTGCAAAGTAAACTTTGACTGTGGAAAAGCCGTCAAAAATCTATAGACAGTAACGAGAATTTGTAAAATTTTTCCAGAAATCTGTATGAAAAATATTGATAGCAACTGTAAGCTTCAATGCCATCGATTGATGCGAGTAAAAATTTAAAAATTTTAAAGTTAATTTATCATCCAAATTATAAAGATGCTACGGCCATCTTTATGCCGTCCCCGACTTTACGCAATTTGCATTCACATGCAAACTAAAACAACCACAGCATAACATAACTGAATAATAATACAGGATAACACAAGCAAGCTCATTGCTATAGTGAAGACTTGTTTTCTACTTTCCATAACCTCAAAAGTAACACGGCAACACATATAAATAATGAACGAAGCAATTGAAAAGATCAGTATGGTGAAAAGCTCAGCATTGTAAAGGCCTATGAGCAATGACAATTTACTTCGTGCTTTTATTCTTAAAGTGTTATAAAGTAAATTAACAGTATTGAGTATAAACCTAAATCTGTTTGTGTATTTATAGTATTTTTGGCAAATTAAACGAACCTGAGCAAGCAAACGTTTATGTAAAGGTCTGAACGTAACAATATTTTTTCCTTTATATTTTTATATTATTAACACAACTCAACCTTAAAGCACAAAAATATTGAGAAACCAAAGATATGGAGAAAGAAGACTGTAAACTAGTGCTTATTTCGTGAATGGTAACACTTAGCTCCTGTCTGATTTGACAGATAATTAGTTTTATCCTTCCGCTGAACGAATGGTTGTGTATAAGCTTGAACAACGCGGGGAAATATTGCGACATTACTTTGAAAATCATGGTAATGTTTTGCCAAAAAAATCATCTTTTCAGATGAAGCTCATTTTGATCTTGGCGGGTATGTAAACAATCAATATTGTCGCATTTGAGGTACAGAAAACCCGCACGCATACATTGAAAAGCCGACGCACCCAAAACGAGTCACCGTTTGGTGCGGATTTTGGTCCAGAGGCATAATTGGGCCATTTTTCTTCGAAAATGAGGAAGGAGTGGCCGTTACAGTCAATGACGATCGTTATCGGGCCTTGTTGAACGAATTTTTGTTCACAAAATTTGAAGAGGAGGATATTGGCAACATTTGGTTTCAACAGGACGGCGCTACGTGCCACGCAGCCGAAGCTACACTCGATGTTTTGCGCCCTGTTTTTGAAGATCGCATTATCAGCCGCAGAGCTGATGTCGTTTGGCCACCTCGGAGCTGCGATTTACCACCGTTGGAATTAAAACTTTGCAAAGTCAACTTTGATTGTGGAAAAGCCGTCCTAGATTTTTTTGTATCAAATGACACCTAAAAGCATAAAAAATTTCAGTGTTTTAATTCAAAGAACCCGTTTAATAATTTTGACTAGCTTTTTGGATCAAAAATAATCCCCTGCGCATCATATACAATCAATTAAAATTTCCACGTCAAAACTTAACCCCTTAATATAACTTTTGCTACATTTTAATTAACCTTGTTTTACATGGGTGTTTTCAACTGATCATTGTTATTATTTACACGCGCAAGAGGATGATATTGGACAAGAAATTTTTAATAACACAGTACAAACTCCCTAATCCGGACACTCGCTAATTCGGACTATCGAGTAATTCGGCTATTTAAATTTTTCGGACAGCTTAGAAAGCTTTCCTCTATAGTCAGGACATGTGTTCTTTTTTTGTCAGTAAAATTTGTTCTCTATTTTACTGCTGGACAAAATAAGTACTTAACATGTAAAAGATTTTAGTTTAATTGAGTTTGCGTAGCGAACTTTTTTCAAAATCTATTTTATGGGCTGAACAAAACAAAGCGACAGATAAGGATATTTATCATTAAAAAGAATTTAAAAAGAGAGCTGACAAAGTAAATAAAGATACGTGTATTCAAACAAAATTAAATTCTCATTTTTCAAAATGAATATTTTTGGTCACTTTTGTTTTGGTTCTTTATGTTTTCTTTAAATTAATTAAATGCAAGTGAATTCTTATGTGTATTTATTTTTCTTTTGGGTAATAAAAATAAATTATATATATGACATATATCTATATACACTGCGTTTAAAATTTCATTTTAACTATAGTCCGGACGATCCATCAATCCGGACAGTAGCTAAACCAAATCTGTCCGGATTATAGAGGTTGTACTGTATATCAAATTTGAATATTCATCAAATCAACGGATAATGATAAATTTCTTGGCTTGGTAGTTGTTAATGAGCCTAACGAATGTACTGTAAACCGTTTTGATCGTGTTACAATGCCTGAAGATCGTTGCCAGCCTACAATTTCAATAAACAGCAACTTATTTACGAATCTAAAAATTGTTTTGCGAATCAAAAGACGTGAAGCCTTTGTGTCGCACGCTCCTTGACGCACGCTACATTTTTTCTATTCTATTTTCTATTCTGGAATTTCATTCCTCATTTCAATTTTTCCAAAATAGTAAAGACAATTTTTTTATAAAATTTAAGTGAATTGAATGTATAAAAATATGGCCTTCGATGGGGCCATATTAATTAACACTAAATTAATTATATTTCAAAATGGTTAATTTCTGGTACGAAATTAAAAGATCTGAAGAAGGGTAGGATTCGTTAATAATTTGTGCATTAATGATCAACGAAATACAATTATTTTATTTATAAATTATAAATAATAAATTATAATAATAATAGTGCTTAAAAACATATAAAAAAAGTTGGAGAAATTAAAAAAAAATTGTTGGTTGCTGGACTGTAGGCATCATCCCCTTAGTGCTGGTTCAAGTTGAAAAAAAATTTTTTTAAATATTTTACTAAAGTTTTCATCCATATTTTAAGTTCGTCATCGTTAATCAGTTTAGCTTTATACTTACGAGATTAATCTTCATTTTATGTTCTCTTGAATATATTTATTCCAACAAAGGAGTCAAAGATTTATAACCATTAGTGAGAAAAAATTAAGTTAGGAAAGTATATTGTGTTTTTATATTTCCATTTATACTTAACGAGTCGAAAGTCTTTAATCCAAACAGTTGTTATTTTGTAATCCAAACTTAATTGGTTTACACATCTTTGCCATTTCTGCAGCTGGCTAAGAAACAAGACAGAAAGTAAAAGTAGAAATTAAAATACACATACATAAATAGATGAAAATTCTATTCAAACAACAAGGATACAATATAGATTTAGAAAAAAGGGTGGGAGGCCATTTGAGTACTTACTGTCAACATATATACAGACATACATACATACATATTTTCTATTAATTAAATGATATTCGTACGCGATACCAAATGCTGATGGGGTTTAGCTGTTGATTTATGTGCGTGTGCTCTAAACTGAATTGCTACTAATTTATCAAACTATTTTAAAAGAACCGCAAATTTCAAAACTGATGCCAATGAATTTTAGTATTTAAAATTTTTTCGTTTAAATCTCAGTTGAAATCTCAACAAACATTATTTTATGTTTTTGACTAAAAAAAGGATTTAGGTTTTTAACTCATAACCAGGGCAAGTTGAAAATGCCACGAATATTTTATAACCTTTCGCTATCTGTGTAGAGGTGGAGGTAAAATTTACAGCCAAATCTAAGTCAGCGCACTAAGCGTTATCTATCTGCCAAAAATTCTCTTGCTCATAAAAAATGTATGCGTCAACGCTTTGTCATCAAAAAATCGGATTTTGATAGCATGATAGGTAGTGAAGCTGTCCGCTTATGTATTATAAGCAACGCCCTTTATGGTTATTTTCTGGAGTTGTGCTTTTCAGCTCAGCTAGGACACTCTTTTAGTTCAGTTAGTTCAATAGTTCTGTTGCTCATTATACGAAGATAAAAGAAGTGAGCTATATAAAATCGTTAATTTTGATATTTTTAAATAAAACCGACAAAAGTATTATGTACGAATAAACAAAAGTATTAATATAAATATTGTCTCGGCAAAAATTTTTTAATTATTATAAAACTCCCACATATTAGGTGAGTTCATTTACTTTACTAGTAAAAATTAGCAACGAGAGAGTAACAAGAAATTTTCCAAAATTACTTTCAAAAATGTGAAAAAGTAAATGAACAATTTACTAGCAAAAATTTGCAAGTTCAAGTAGTGTTGTAATCTGTAGGTATATATGAGTACTCAATAGCTACCATTATATATTTGGACAAATTATTCATATATGGACATTATTATAAAAATAAAGTGATTATGGACATTTATATTCAGCATTGTCGTGACTGGCGTTTTTCGAGTACGGCTTGTAATAGAATAATGAAAAGTCTTGAAATTTTATTTAATCTAGTACTAGACTTAGTCGAAATACCCTAAACACGATAAGGGTGATTAGCTGATTAATTGATTTATTAAATAAAATAGTAAACAGCCGGCGAAAAACGGGTTAAATATATTTTTTAAAGGAAACAAATTTCAGCAATTTTCAGTTTCATTGTAATAAAAAAGTTATATTCTCCAGTTGTTCTAAGAAATATTTGGGTAAAGTTCCCTGATGATCTGCATTAGCAACAGTGAAATGCGCATAGGAACAAGCTAAACCCCTCAATAATCGATTGCAACTTGTTTTTAACAAAATGGTTAATGTTTTACTGAATAAGTAAAACATTAATTTTTGGGAAAAAGTGCGAATAAAAATTTAAACCAGTAAAATTCTCTTATTTTTTCGACCTTTTTTTTAATAATTATAAAAGATTTTTGAAGCCTTAGGTCAATTTATATAAAAAAATGTATATTATTTATTTTTTTAAATATCAATAATTCGCCAATATCGTTGATTGGCTTCTTCAGGAAATTAAAATTTTTTTCATTTTGATTTACATTATTTTAAAACTATTTTTATTATTTTAATGTAAATCAAAATGAAAAAGATTTTAATTTCCTGAAGAAGCCAATCAACGATATTGGCGAATTATTGATATTTAAAAAAATAAAAAAATAAACTTTTGAGTTTGTATATTTTCTGCAGACAGAGAAATAAAACAAAAATTAATCATCCATTTATGCCTGAAACCAAAGAGATGTCGATTTCTGATGATGAGAATTTAAATATATATAAAAAGTGTAAAAATATAAATTCTTGTATGAGTTCATCCAAATGATTTTTGGTTTAAATCTACAAAGTATTATTTGATTTTATTTGATTTGTAAATTATCATGAAATAATAAAAACTTAAGCTAAACGCAATTTTTGAATTAAAGTTTTCATGTCATTTATATATTTTCTCAATCGCTCAATTTGCGGCGACGCCGTAATAACTCACTTAAACATGTTTGGCAGAAAATGAGCAAGTTTTTGAGTTAAGACGATGTTGCAGCAAATAAGCGTTATGTAGAACGTAGTGTACTTCAGTTGAACACTGATTTTAATATGAACATATTCTTGTTAAATTTTCCGTAAAATATACTAAATCTACACTTAAAATATTTTACTTTAAATAGAAAATCTCATATAAAAAAAAAACATCACTGGTAACACTGACGAGTCGGCCCAAACAATAGAATCCTCAGACGTACAACACATGCTCGTATTCTTTATGTGTATATGTTAGATAAGTATTTGAGCCTTGAGCTTTTATGATAATGGTATGTGTGCTGCAACTACTTCTTCTTACGAGTATGAAATACAGTTACAGCTTCCATAAGCAAAAGAAATTGTTTAGGAAAATATTTACTTTACCATTATTGCAAGTAAAATAACTAAGATACCTTTTTGTGGAGAGCTGTAAAATTGTTACAGTTGATGAATGGTATTTCGTTATTTAAAATATTTTTCGTCATGCTCCTTTTTCTATTTTGCTGAAATTGCAATGCTTCTGTACTTTTCATAAAATCTACAATCTGCATGTATAAGTTGATCATAATTTTATTATACGTCCGCTAACAGGTTGCGATTTATAGTTTGTCGCTCAGGCTATGGTCAGACGTTACAAATATTTTAAGAAAGAAGTGTGGCCATTAAGAGTGTTATATTCTCCTTCGTTTCAAGGAACTATTTATGAGTTTTATTTAAATTAAAGTAAAATATATTTACATACATAATGATTCTTTTTTTATATGAATCCTTTAATCACTCAGTCATTGAAATGCCTGGCTCATAAATATATATTTAAGAATCTAGTCTATTCACAAATCGTCTCTCTCTCTCTCTCTGTACCGTTCTTCACCATGTGCGCCTAGAACGATCTATACTTCTTGATCCTCGCGGATTCCACTCGTATGCGGTGTGCGCAATTTCAAAAGATGGCTTTCTTAAAGTCTGCTAAATCTACCCGTATTTTCATTTCAATATCTCCTTCCCGGTAGTTAATTGTTCTGTTATATGCCTTTTATGTTCGTTAGATATAATACGGGTCCACCAGATTCCGAGGATGCGGCGGCGTGTTTTCATATAATGAGCGGCCAAAAATAAAAAGTATTTTTGTAAAAAGTTGAAATTTGGCTCACATGTTTTAATTGGTAAAAGGCAACGAAATATAAAATTTAAAAAATTTCTGCGCAAGGATTCGCATCCTTCCCATATATCCTGAAATGAAAAAAAATGTCATTAAGTAATGAAAACAGTTTCGAGCTTCATGAAACTTTGTCTATTTATTAAACATTATACACTAAACGGTTTGGCCAAGTTCTATCAAAATTGGAGAAAAAATGTCCTTGTTCCAAAATTCCAAAAAACTAAATAAATTCCATACACGAATCACATATTAAAAGCTTAATGTGCATTAAAATTGTTTTCGATTCTGAGCAAGGACATGAATAATATCCTCCATAATAAATGAAATTCGGTACATTTTCGTCTATGATATTCTGGAGCTTTATTTCTAGTTGAGTGCAAATTTGGGAGCACTCAAATTCAAACTAACGGAAATATGTAGAACATTCATACAAGATTGTTCGAGAGATCTGTAAGAATAATCTTCATAGCAATTGTAACTAAGAACGAACGGTTAAAATTTACAAAAAATTGCTTAGTTGATTCATCTACATGCCGCAACCATAACATAGCTGAATAACAACACAGGCTTACACAAGCAAACTTATTGTCGTGATGTGGATTTTTCTACTACGTTCGAGAACCTTAAACGGAAAACTGGTACAAAAGCCGATAGTGCCAGGCACAAATACGTCAGTCTTGTCTAAGCTACGGCGTGGTGAACTTCGGGCATAGATCAGTTGTGAAAGAGCTTTTTACAGGCAAATTATTATGTGTATTTTATAAAACAGTGGTATTAAAGGAAATAAAACATCATTAAGTTCAAAATCAATTTCCGTTGTGCTTTATTTTACTTTTGACAAATTAAAAGAACTCAAACAAGGAAACGTTGTCGAAAAGATAGAAACGTAATGATATTCAAAAAAATTTAGATTTTTTAATTTGTACTGAAGTAAGAAGTCATTGATAAATGTATAGTGCTCTTTAATCAAGAAAACAAGATTGCGCATTGCGCAGGTCCGTTATTTTATTGTGTGTGGTTGTGTTGTGTTGTGACGTAGACATAGAATATGTGTCGAAAACAAAAGTACATTTTCGTATGGAAAGCAGGACGAAATGTAAAACTTTATTAGCCCGAGGAAGGTCTTCTTCAAATAGCTTCAATCCCAAACTCAAAAGCTTAACTCGACTGCATCTCTTTTGTGTCCATTTAAATTTTCTTTGAAATCGATGCACCCGTTTAGAAGTTATTTATTTATTTCCAGTTTTGTGGCAAAAATCTCTTACACTTTTTACAACAAACGATCATTTGTATTCTATGATGACGTAGATGCGCATTAGAAATTTATTTTGTACGGCTGAGTGCGCAATCTTGTTTTCTTGATTCATGTATAGTGCGGTTATGTGTTGGTCTTTTATCTTATTTAATACAACACAATTACATACTTTTCAAACGTACGTGAAAAATAAAACCACAGAGAATGCAAATAATTTTTACATTCCTTTTTCTTCGCTTGTGCGTACAGAGTGAGTCGCAAATAGCGCATATATAGTTCTCCCTTTCTGTCACCTTTCTATGCTTTGTGACTTAGTACATTTAGTAAATAGATCAGTAGTGGTATTAAAGAAAATAAAATATCATTAAGTTAAAAATCAATTTCCGTTGTGTTTTATTTTATTTTTGACAAATTAAAAGAACTCAAACAAGTAAACGTTATCGATAAGGTCGAAACGTAACGATATGAATCATTCGCTTACAGCTTTGAAAAATACATACGTTTTTATTTGATTAAAATTTATTTTATACAGTTATATTTTCAAAGAGAGACAGAGTGGTTACGCTTATTTCGTCAAATACTTGCAACGTTTGACTCTACACTGATTATCGTTTGCTTCTTACTATTTGAGAGTGATTTTGATTTAATTTAAAAATAATCATTTGCGGGTGTGTGTGCGATTCTGCAAATGCAATTTTCATGCACTCACGAAATAGCATTGCAATACAAATAAGAATATCTACGAATAAGAATATGAATTTTTAAAATTTAGCGAAACTTGTTTAGGGGTCGATTTGGACGTCTGCAAAATAAAATATTTTATATTTTATTGAAAAAATCTCCCATTCGCATCAATAAATAATAAATTTTACAAACTATCACACTACTATCGCTATTTACAATCCGATAGCAATAAAGTAATTTGTTATTTTTCATAATTGACACCAAACTCTATAGTTTTTTCTTCATATTAAATTAGACATGATCAATATCTCACTTAGATTACTCCTTAGAAAAAATTAAATTTTTAAATACTAATTTACCCCGTTAATTTTTAAGTGCTTTTAATTAGCAGTTCAAAATGATGTTGTATAGAATATTTTCACAAATATTTGTAAGCAATTCAACTCAGCTGGAATTAAGTTTTATTTCGTGTGTTCTGTTGTTGAGGAATGGATGATACATGCAGTTTTATCGAAATTTGACATTCTTTTACTTCAGCATTATAAAACGAACATTATTAAAGGAACATATTAAAAGTTCTTACATTATTAAAGTACCTTTCAAGAAATGAAAGCATAACGCAATACGCAAACATGCTTATGTATGTATTGTTCACAGCCGTGCAACAACCTGAAGGATACAAATTTACATGAAAAAAAAACGATAGAAAATATCATACAGTAGTTTTCCGATTTAACGAACATTCGATTTAATGAGCATTGCTTACTTCAAACGACTACAACAAATAAACTAATTGGGTTAAATTTTAACAACTGACGTTTGACAGATCGCAATTTCTCAATAAAAATATTTGTGTTTGTGCTGCCATCTGGCGCTAGGTAGCTTCAATATCAATCCGCCCTCGTATATGCCTTTTGAAATGCAATAAATTTTATAGAAACCATTTACAGCCATTTTTCTTATGTTATTTTAATTCTTTGGAGTTGTGAAGGAGCTAATGATATGGTTACATAGTACTGCATTTCCTTTTAAAGTACTCAATATAAAAAGCAAATAATCACATACTTTTGAATAAATTTTATCAGACACACATTAGGAAAATCAAATAAAATAATAATAATTGTATGGAAAAGATTACAGAAAATAGTTTGTTTTTATTTTCATCAAATATTCGTGTTGTAATAAACATTGCATCGAGTACCAACAAGAAAAAGATTTGAGTAGTCAAAAGTGTAAATATATTTCATTGCAATCAGCTGTTTCTTTAATCTTACTAATTTTTAAAATTTTCTCTTTCGCGTACTTTTTTAAGCAACAGCTTTTTTTTAGAGTAAATTTTTAGTTTACTCAGCAATTACTTATTTACTGCATTGTTCTGTGAAAGTACTCGAACGCACCTTTTATTATTAATATTCTTGAATATTTTTTTTCTTTTAACATCGTGCGCTTATGTAAACAAACGAAATAATTTAAAAAGTGTTGACAATTTAAATACCAGCGAATCCAGTCAACTGATCTTCCGAGGCCACCTGTTGTGAATTCGCCTGGACTTTAGTATGTTATTCTGTACATAACAAACTCAATTTTAAATACGTCTATTTTTCCCTCTGCTTGGAAAATTGCCCGCATTGTTCCCATCCCGATGTCTAGAGTGGTGCGAAGCCCCGATGATCTTCGACCTATTTCTCTACTTCCTGCATTATCCAAGGCCGTTGAGCACATATTAAATATGCAATATGCCTTCCGGTACGGATTAGATACTACTTCTCTCCTATTGAGTCTTACTGATTTAATAAGGGGTAATATAAATGATGATAAGCTTAGTGTTTCAATATCTCTTGACTTATCCAAGGCGTTTAATTCTATCAATTTTCCTACTATGATTTATAAACTCTTTAATGAATTTTGCTCTTCTAGGTCAGCATGTAGACTCATATTGTCCTACTTATCTGGTAGGTCCCAGCTTGTCGTTGCAAATGGTGTGTCATCGAGTATACTTCATCTCTTTTTCGGTGTACCTCAAGGGTTTGTTCTAGTTCCTCTCCTGTTCATACTCTACGTTAATGACTTATCTAGGGCTATTGATTCCTTATGCTGCACTCCCTTTCTTTTCGCAGATGATATCTATCTCTTGTTCAGAGGTAATTGGGGATATCACGAAATCCTCGAGCAAAATATTAACTGGTGCTTGGATAATTTTTTTAAATTAGACTCCGGTAAATTCTTTAAAGGTTACTACTTCTATAACAAAGGCCATGATGTTTGGCCCTAATCCTGGTTTTTTTATAGACATGTCTGTCTCTCTTGGTGATGACATTATACAATTCGTTGATCGTCATAAAGTCCTAGGAATAGTCTTAGATAATAAACTATGGTTTATTAGCCATATCGATTCATTGTCAGGTAAAATTTAGAGCTCGTTGCATAAATTTAACTGTTCTAATATTTTTTTGTCCTTACATGTGAGAAGAAGATTGGCTCATGCGGTCCTAATGTCGCAAAGAAAGTACGGTCTGGAAGTTATTTCTGGCACTGTCGGGTTTCTTATGACAAGGCTCAGGCGCTTGGCGGATACTGTTGTAAGGTTTGTCTATAATGTCCGACGTAGGGACCATGTCTCAGTTTTTGTCGAGAGTTTTTAGGATGCTCTTTCGATAAGTATATACTGCTTCGTAACTTGTGCACATTTTACAAAGCTATTCAAAATGGTGAACCTTTATCCTTGCACAATACCTTCGTGCTTTCACCTCGCAATAGAAATCTTTAGCTTAATTTTCCGAGAATTTCCTGCTCTACATTTTCTAGATCATTTCTAGTTAGAGTTATTGGTGATTGGAATCGTCTGCCACTGGAGTTGCGTACATTTTCGCATTCCAATAATGCGTTTAAGCCTAAACTTATTAGGCATTTGTCTGCTTAAACTGTTATTTCTATACTGTTCTTTCCTCTCGAAAAAACCCGCTGTTCCTTAATGGGCGGCTCATCCGCTATACTCTTATCTTATCCTTTTACTGTATTCCTGTATAAACATGTTTTGGGGAGTAGATTAAATATTGATAAATAAGCTGGAAAAATATGGAATTGGCACAAATGCGTTGTAATGGTTTAAGAGCTATCTTTCTGGAAGGACTCAAAAAACAAGAACACAGGACGTATTTTCCACATTGCAATCAGTAGAACTTGGTATTCCTCAAGGTTCAGTTTTGGGACCGTTACTTTTTGAAATATATGTTAATGACATAATGTAAAGTTGGCCCTATTTGCGGATGATGCGTTGGTGTTCGTAGAAGCAGAGCGGGCGGAGGAATGTAGACAAATGATGCAGATCGAACTAGAAAGTATAGATGTATGGTTGAAAACTAACAAATTAAACTTAAATGTGAATAAAACATAATGTATGTTTATAAACTGCCAGACAAATTATTTGAAAATTGAAAATGAAGACATAGAAAATGTGTGTGAAATAAAATACCTGGGTGTAATATGTAGTAAATAAAAGTTGCGAAAAAAAAGTGGGATTTTTCAGAAGAATAAAAAAGTATACAAGTTATAATACTGCTGTAAAAATATACAATGTAATGCTAAAACCTCATTTTGAATATTGCTCTACAATTTTATTTCTGTCTAGTCAAAGTGCCTTAGAGTCACTACAAAGGATACAAAATAAAGCCATCAGAATTATTTGAAGATGTAATATATTAACACATAGAAGAGTTATGCTAAACTAAAGCAAAGAATATATTTCAATGTATTAGTTTTCGTATATAAAATAAAAATAATATCTTACCTACATATTTAACTAGATATGTAAAAATAAAGGGTGTTTTTTTAAGCCCGATAGAACTTGAAATTGTAAAAAATAACACAAAAAATTAAATTGTAATCAAAATTTTTTTTTTATTCGAAAGATCAATACGAGACATAAACATTTGAAAATGATTTCGGGCATATGGGCACAGCGGCTGTTCTTGACGAAGCGCATTCTGGACGTCCAATTTTGGGCCACTTTTTCGAGCACTGCTGGCCGTATGTCACGAATAACACGAACAATGCTGGCCTCCAAGGCGTCAATTGTTGCTGGTTTATCAGCATAAACCAGTGACTTCACGTAGCCCCACAGGAAATAATCGAGAGGTGTCAAATCGCACGACCTTGGAGGCCAATTGCCAGGTCCATTTCTCGAAATCAAGTTATCGCCAAATTTTGATTTCAATAAGTCGATGGTTGCGTTCGCCGTATGGCACGTAGCGCCATCCTGTTGAAACCACATCTCCTCCGGATCAATGTCATCCATATTTTTAAACAAAAAATCATTGATCATGGTGCGGCAACGATCTCCATTGACCGTAACGCGAGCTCCGGCCTCATTTTTGAAGAAATAAGGTCCGATGATGCCACCAGCGTGAAAACCGCACCAAACGGTGCATTTTTCTGCATGTAATGGAGTCTGTAGGGTCTCTTGTGGATTGGTCTCACCTCATATGCGGCAATTTTGCTTATTAACAAGCCCGTTAAGCCAAAAATGCGCCTCATCGCTGAACACAATTTTGCGATAAAACAACGGGTCAGTTGCCAACTGCTCTAGAGCCCAATCGGCGAAAGAACGACGCATATAATGGTCTCGTGGCTTCAATTCCTGCACCAGCTGGATCTTATACGGGTGTATGCCGAGATCTTTGCGCAAAATTTTCCACGTAGTGGACGGACAGAGCCCCAATTCCTGCGACCAACGACGAATCGATAAATTTGGATCTTCTTCCACACTTTCGTTTACAGCGGCGATATTCTCTTCAGTACGCACATTCCTTCGACGTGCTGGTGTTATTGCATCCTCTAGAGAGTATGTGGTACGAAATCTATCCACAGTTCGACGAATGGCTTGTTCAGATGGCCGATTATGTACGCCATAAAAATGACCAAGTCGTCTATAAGTTGCGCGAATCGACGACTGATTTTCAAAGTAAATTTGGATAATTTCGTAGCGTTGTTCAAGCGTGAGTCTATTCATGATGATTTGTCAGAGTATACTGAAACAAATAAAAAAAATGTTTCATCAAAATTTAATTTTTTGTGTTACTTTTTACAATTTAAAGTTCTATCTAGCTTAAAAAAACACCCTTTAGTAAGGGATATGCAACCCTATAATTTAAGAAATAATAAAGTTTTTAGAATAGTGTCATTTAGAAGTGCATCAGCACAGAACGGTTTAATTTATAAAGGATTTGCTCTATTTAATGAATTACATGTGTGGATAAAGTATGAACAGAATTTTAAAAAATTTAAACAATCAACTTTTGAGTATGTTAAAGAAAATTTATAAAATATGCTGTATTTAAATAGTTAAAATTAACTAAATAAATATTTAAAATAAAAAAAAAAAATAACTCGAACAATTCATGTCAATTAATCGAACAAAATTAAATTCTAAAGGCCTTACTCACAAAGTTAATGTGTGCATTAAAACCGGTTTACCCATATAAAAATCCAACATTAGACCTACAATAACTTTATTAAGTGTTTGTGAATAAGGCCGTATTTTTTTAATAGAAAAATACTTTTTTTTTAATTTCTAACTCATTAAATCCCTTAAAACTATAAAACATGTTATTTCTTTCTGTATTTATCTTCTTTACACATACTTTTAAATATATTTTAGCATCTTTTTAGATGTGTATGTGTGACAAATGATGTAAATGACGATAAACGTCAAATTCCATAAGTAACAAATGCCCAATACGAAACTCGCAAATTTTTTATATTTAGTTTGACGCTTTTATCATAGAAAACTTATCAGTCTTATGCTTAATTAATACCCGTTAAACTTATATTTAAATCGAGACATATTTAGTTTTCATTTCTCTTTATTTTAGTTTATGTGTAATTTTTTCAACAAAAACTCTATCACAAACTTTATTAGAATAATAGATGACCTCATGTCTTTAGATAAGGCGAATAAAATATCAGAAAAACTAGAAAATCTTTTTGATGCAATCCTAACGCTATCGCCAACATGAAACTGTGTTTTCATCTACAAATTTTATTAAAACAAAACAAAAAACTGTTTGAGAAGCAAACAACTGAACATGTGATAATATTTTTAAAAGATTCAAATCTTGTCAAAAGTACAATTTTTCTTTAAACATCTCCTTTGATATACTAATAATTTTTTAAAGTTTTAGAACTTTATGTGTAGTACATGTGAATTGTTATTTTATTGTTCGATTTTAATTGCGTTTTTGTTTTATTTATTTTTGTTTGTTTTTTATAATTAATAAAAGTATCAAACACTCATGTCTATTTCTTCCATTGGATATTGGATTTTTTTCATTTTTCGAGTTATTCGAATGATTTAAAACCTTTACTCGATTAATCGAGCAATTTTAATATCCCCAAATTGATTAAATCCTTACTCGAACAAAATCAGAAGTCAAAGAAATGGATACTCTAGTCGCAAGCAAATTTATAATAGTTCCGTTTTTCTCTACACATATAAAATACACTATTACGCCATTTGAAAACTATTTTGATTACTTAAAATTCGTAACCAATTGAGCGTCTTATTAAATATCGCAAGCATTAAATATTGCAATTATTCTTATCGAAACAAAATCCAAACAAAATTTTTTTTTTTAGAATTCAACAAAATATTAAATAAAATACCATTCGTTTTTTATATTTGTTCTGCTAAATAATATGCGTGACCCTGTAAATTTCGTAATGAAAAAAGATACAAAATAAATAAATTCAAATGAACAGCAATTGTTTGTGCTTTTGGAAAGTTGAGCAAAAATATAAAATCAAGAAAAATAATAATCAGCAATAGAAATGATTTCTGTCTAACGAGTCTTTTAAAAAAAGTTTTTTTCTGCGTAAAAATTGTTATTTTCTAAAACACAAGTTCAACATTGACAGCAGACAATTAACTTTTATTCCTAAAAATACTTAATTATTAAGAAAACAGCTAACACAACTAAATTAACCCTCTCTTGTCAAATTTATCCTTGAACATAAATTAGAAAAACGTTGGAAAGTTATTAAAGGAATTTACAATTTAGCCATCATTTAAAAGAATGGATTGATATGTGTAGAAGGCCGTAAGCACCACGACCCAGAGGATCTTTTGTGCATTTAAAAGAATGGAATAAACTCAACTTTTTTCAAAACCACTTTTAAAAAAATTTTTTGTTTAATGAGAACAGGACAGAAACTTCAATTGCTGCCTCTGCTAGGAAGTACGAAAGATTTTGCGGCAATAATTATACAGCTGCAAAATCGAGTAAATATTTTCTGTGTCGTGACATTTTTCTTTAGCACTAAGCGTGAATGTGTTTTATTTAAACCTCAACAGAGTTTTAGATTGAAATTATAAATGGCAAAATGAATGTCATGAAGATTAATCATCTCTTTAGCATTTCTTTACATATGTGTAGATGTTTTTTTTTATAAATTTTCTATCAGACTATTTAACGTTTTTAAATTTTTAATATCCCTCTTCACATCTTTATTTAAATATTGTAATGATGACAATTATTTTTATCCATTTAATTGTTTAGCTTATGCAGAATACTTATTCAGATTATTATTGCAAAAAAGAAAGAAATTATCATCAGTTTTATATACGCAACTACGTACTTGAAATATTAAACAATTGTTTATTTAGGTGTTCATAGCTTAAGCATTCCTGAACCACTGAATGTTAAACTTATTAAGTTTTTATTTAAGTAAAAACCGAAAATGTATTTTGTTGCAGAAAATCAAATTCCAATCGCATGCGCTTCGGTAGATACAAATGTTTTTTATTTTTTGTTTGATTTAGTTACACCAATACTAAAATAGGGGAAATGTGGAATCATTCAACAACGCTTTTGCAGTGCTACCATTCATATTTTAATCCTTTAGGAATGAACTACGAAAGACAAGCGAGAGTAACATTTGAGGAGAGAGTAAAACATGATTGTTGTAGGTCATGCCAGCACCACGTGGTGGATGATAACTTACGACTCATGCCTCAAACACTAATGTTATTCCATACGTAATGGAAGTTTAGGGGGAGATGAACTCAAACCACCAATGGGCGAACTGCACTTCGCTGCAAAACCCAAAGTTCGTGCTGGGCAAACGAACAGTTATCCTGTCGGAACTGTATACGAAGAAGCATTTACGAATTGTTAGCCAGCTAACGAAGCTAAAGGGAACAAGAAAACACACATGCAAAAGAATGTACGTTCATATTTACAATTGTGTTCAGTAACAATAGGGCTCTTATGAGTTACAGTTAAATCGTCAAACAAATAACGGATAATAATAAAAAAAAAAAATAATGAAATAAAACGGATGTTTAAGCAAACAAAAATAAATAAATAAAAAAATATATATAACAAACAAACCATCCAAAAAGAAAATAGCGACAATAATAAAATTTAATTAGAATAAGAGTTATTTTTTCAACGTTCTTTCGAAACGTTGTTAACATAATATAAATTTTAAAAATAAGTGTTTTTCATTTTAACTGAATATAAATTGAAACCAGCTAAAGTTTGTATATGCAATTAAATTCAATTTAAATTGAATATTATATTTCGAAAAATTTAAGTGTTAGCAAGTGGCAAAAGAAAAACGGCAAATCATTTTCTTTAACTCTTTTTACCAATCATTTTATTCATCAGCTTATATTTTTTAGTTTTATTTCTTATTGAAATCGAAGCTGTTGTACTGCTGCAAAAGCCATGCCATCTCTTTGATGGTTTTCTAATATTCTTTCGTGTATGTAGTAGTTTAATATGTTTGAAAAATTACCGGTCGTATGAATAATGAAAAACAATTAATTTTCAGCAGCGTAACAAAAACAAAAATAAATATACAAAACAGCTTATGCATGCATGTACTTGTTTTTGTTTTTTTCTTCTTTTCTAAATTGAACGTATACACACAGTCCTTAACTCTCGTCCACAAATGAGTAATGTACATTTGCAAGTACTACGCGTTTTGCTTGAGTTGGTGTATTTCACAGCATAGTTTGGCTAAATGCGAAATAAAACGATGCGGAAACGCATAACAGATGATAGCTTTCTAGTTACACTTTAAGCATCAATTTTGGTTACCCAGCATCTATTTTACTAATACCTCTTTACACTCATTAACATACGTGCACATCAATCCATTTATGAATTGTATGTAGATTCCTGAGTGTGCGTGTGCCACACACACACACACACACATGCATTCGCAAAGCACAAAACTTTTGTATATTTTGTTCAAAGACAATCCGCCAAACAAAAGAATACAAGAAAACAAATGTTGCTGAAAAATGTTTGAACACTTTTTGGGCAAAACCATTGCCATGACAGAGACTGAATGCATTTCATTTCATTTCATGGTGATTTTTCCACTTTTCATTTCAGCGCGTTCATAGTTGTGTGTGTGTGTGTGTGTATGTGTGTGTGCACTATAGATCTGATTGTGTAGTGAAAAAAGTATGTTTTTCTTGGAACTGTTACATTTAGTGGGTTTTGTTTTGTGTGTGTGTGTGTGTGTGTGTGTGTGTGTGGTGTTGGTTTGTTGCTTGGTCGTTGATGACGCTGGTGAGTTGTAGCATGTGTTGCTTTTGTAATCGCTTGCTGTTGTTGGCATCATGAGTTGTTGCAATGGCACTTTTTCATTTTGCAATTCGCCGCTTATAATTGAATATTATTCTGTGTGGCATCTACAGATTGCCAGTTGCACCAGTTTGTGTTTCTGTGTGTCTGTGAGTGCATGCGTTTGCACGAACGCGATATTGTGAGTGTGTGTTGCTTTTGTTTGACTGTCTGTCTTCTGCTAAAAGCACGAAAACAACAAGAACAACAACAACAACCAAAAAAAAAAACACATGAACAGATAGTAGTTTGTGCAGTGTCCTTCAATTATTTTGCTATTTGTTGAACAAAAACAACAAAAAAATTTACAGCAAATAAAAATAAAATATTAAAATAGAAAATGATTTTTATCCAAAAGAAGTCACCAAGTTCTGTTTTTAACATTTCTGCTGGAGTTTTGTGCATTTTTTATATTTTCATTATTATTATTATATATTTTTTATTATAAATTTTTTTGCTTTTCACAATTTAAGTCGTTGTGTGTATGTATGTGTGTGAGTTGTAACAAACGAGATAACAGCAATGCTACGCATTACAGTCAACGTAGAAAGATAAACAAGTAAAAAGTAAAATAAAACAAACCTAACAACCGGAAACGGAAAGAAAAATTGCAAAAGTCGTTGTCGTTAACAGCAGTAGCAAATATAAGATGAACAAAAAAAAAACAAATAACTAAAATATAAAACGTGCTTGCTGCATATTTCCCAAGCCAACTGCATGTAGTGAAATTATGAACTCTTATTCTTTCCAATTTAAATGTCTACGATTTACATACAGAATTGTTCAACTACATTAGGACGTTCGGAAAATAGAATTGTACAAAATATTTGAAGTTTTAATTATTATAATTTTTTTTGCTATAAAAAAAATACCTAAAAGTTAAGAGTGAGTGAATCTCCCCTTCACTATTCCTCTAAGTACTTTTGTATCAACATTAAAAACACAAATTTTTAGAATGGTTTGTTTTTACAAAAATTATTTTCAGCCTATTTTTTAGTATCAGATGCATCTTTGAAAACAAGAACAGAAAGAAATTTCGTGACCTTCTCCTTTTAGACTGAATTTGTAAAATTTTCACAGAGACCTTGAAAATTAAATTTTCTAATACTATTCACAAGACCCAAGACTCTCAATGAAATTTTTTATTAATGAATTAAACGTTTTCCAATGTTAATTATCAATTTTTTTTTTTGGTGGAAAAAAATCCAAACGAGAGGAGCCAAAACATTAAATTGATTTTTTAAATGCGTTAAACAATTACAATAATACAAGAATATAAATAAGACATTTATTTTTAGCTTAAAAATAACTTGATTTCTTGCAATTATAAAAACAGTTCGCAGTAACAAGAATCGCCATCGGCCTAATTTTTTATTGATTTACTACGGACTGCATTCAAAATTCTTTATACTAAAAATCACAACTTTTCGGTGGAGTATAAAAACCGGTGACTTCATTTATTTTTAAGATATTTAAATCTTTGTTCTACAATTAAAACTTATGCATAAATAATTTTAAAAATGTTTCATTATTGGCAATTTTATCGACGATAAATAATTTTGTTAATCAAAAATATTCAATATGTTATCAGAATGTGGATTTTGTAAGGTGATAGCAAAATATAATAAAATTAAAATTCAGTTAAGTCCGAAGTCATAATGAAACATCGTGCAATGCATATCTACTATATTTTACTATTTATAATTTGCCTTCAAATCTATCAGCAGACAATGAATTTTGGGTAAATAACTAGAAAATAACTTGTATCACTTAACATTTAACATATTTAGAGAAAAACGAACACGCAAGAAAAAAATCCTGTCACAATAAAAACAAATTTTTTATCTTCATCTTATAAAATTTTTTTTTTAGAAGAAATATTTCTATTTCATGTTTCTTTGTAAATATTTTATTAAAAAAAAATTTTAAATTATTTATTTAAGTCAAAAATACAATTGACAATTAATGTTTATAAGTAATTAGTCGAACTTTTTATTAATATTTTTATATATTGAAACGATTAATTTTGGCTCAAGTTCAAATCGTTTCAATATATAAAAATACAATTGACTTTCACTAAACTAGAAATGTTACACATTTTCTTAGAAAGTGGATACAAAATTATTACGAATAAACTCCAGCATTTCAACTAAACAGTTATGCTTTGGATAAGTTTTTAAAATTTTTATTCAATTAATATGATATATTATAATAATAAATCTGAAAAGTTAAAAGAAAAATTAGCAAAAAATTATAAAAAATATCAAGAAGTTTTAATTTTCTTTAAAATTTTATTTTTTACTTTGAAACTTTGAAACTGAAATTTTAAAAGTTGTTATTTATGACTCAACCTCTAACTACAATAAAATTATTAAAATTCATTGAAAATATGGTGAACATTTCGCGGTTACAGTTCGCGAAACTAAAGTATTTCTACGTCGTCATCAATTCTCAACAATTGTGAAACTAATGGAAAAATTATAGCAGTTGGAACAAGTGTTAGTGATGTGAAAAATTATACTCGTGTGCGTCGCTCAACTGAGAATATTGCTGTTATAGCCCATAGTGTTTGGGATATATCAGGTTTATCTATTTCTCATCGATATTTGGAATTAGGCATTCCACAAAAGAGACCAAACAGTACTTGTAATAAATGTATTGATGTGGACGATGTTTACTTTCAACAAAATGACGCTACGTGCTGAATAGTAATGATACCATCGCTTTTTTACGTAAAAAGTTTCCTGACCGTCTGATTTCTCGAAGAGGCGATCACAATTGTCCACCGGGATCTTGTGATTTAAACTTTTAGACTTTCACATTTGAGGCTACGTAAAAGAAATGGGCTACGCCAATGGCCCGCAATCAATTCAAGACCTCAAAGATGGATTCGTGAAGTTAACGGGGACATTCAGCAGCAAACATGTGAATTGGTGATTGAAGATTTAATGAAAAGAATGTTGTCTTGCAAGAGTAGCAGTGGTGGCAATTTTCCTTTATTAATGTCATACCCTCCTCTTTTCAATTGAGTACTCTTTTTACATATAATAATAAAGCTTCTTATTGGATGACCCTATAGGTAGTATGCAGTATTTAGCATTAAACAAACTAACAAATGAATTTTCCTGCAACACATTCTTGCCTTGTGGCAGCTCCACTCGAAATTCAGCTGTTGACTCAACATATGTCCATTTCTAATTTAAACGCTTTCGCCATTGGATTTCAATCAATGTAATTTTGTCTTCAGTGTATTTACGTTTGTACGTTGTATAGATTTTTTAACGTTTCATGATGAAAGAAAAATTAAACCTTTTTGAGGGTAAATTTAAAATATAAAAAGGTTAAAAAAACCACGAACCTAAAACGTAAATTTCTAAAGGCTAAAAGACCAGGAAAGAGGCCAAATATAGCTTCGAAAAGTCTAACCTGGCATCGCTGGTTATTGACTTTTGCACTGACAAACTAAAGATTATTATATTTCAGTAGAGGGATGTCCAAGAGTGAAGAGTTTATCAACATTAATAATTTTATTTTATTGCAAAACCGCATTATGCAAATTTTTAACAAATAACACATATAGTGAATTTTTTGATAATGATCAAATAAATAATTTTAAAAATTTTGTTTTGCTCTGGTTTATTTAACCATAAAAAATATAATACTTATTATATATGCAATAAGATCCTGTTCACATATTATTTATTTACATTCAGTTGCAGAAGGACGGGTGCATTAATGTAAATTATTATAAGAAATGTGACATTCTACTCGATTTTTAAATATTAAAAGCTTTTCTATTTACTTGTATGTATTGCGAGTGGACCTATGTTTGTATAAAAGATTTGGTAAAATTTAATCTATTTGTGATTTACACTTTACAATTACAATCGAATTTCGACCACAACTGTGTCGATTTCAAAAATATTTCCACATTTATATTCAGCCCTAAAGTTACAAAAAAGTTAATATAATTTAAAAAATTTGAGCTTTTCGGCATTCGTAAACATTAAGTTTGCAAGATAGAGAAATAAAATGATTACGATAAATCTGCAAACTATTTCTTTACGCAATATTTTGCCATCTTAAAGTCATTTTGTGAAAATGTAATAAAGAGGATTTTTAATGCGAGCAATCGATATATTGGCGGTATCGGCACTTGTAAGGGATTTTCACAATTCACCTAACTGGGATTTAATTTTGAGGATATTCAAATAATTAATTTGGAAATGTTGGGTTTTCGTCCTTCACAAGTATTTTCATATTTATATCACAACGTTCTGATTTACGATATAAATGTTTTACAAACAAGAATGTAAATGTCAAATTAGTAATCAAATTACAAAATTTAAAAACTGCGCCATAATGAAAATTTAAGGCATTTTTAGTAAATATTTTTTTCTTACAAACAATTTAGAATGCTGCTACACATTTTACAACTACGGCAACTTTTTATTTACAGTTGCAATTGTTTGCAAAGTGGTTGCACAAATTTACTGACTTTACGAATTCCCCCAAAGTGTTGTTAACAAAATTACTTTAATTTATAAGGATAACCTAAATAAAAACTGATGTGAAAAGTTTTTATTAGAAAGGAAATTGATAAATTTTCTATTTCGGAAACTTTTTGTGGAACGCAATAAGCAAAAACAAAAAGCTTTGCCTCCGGTGCGGATTGAGCTGGTTTATAAGATCAGTGTTCTCTGCCACTGAGCTAGAGAGGTTTACACTGGACGAATGGCAAATGAATATTGTAGACAATACAAATGAAAACGGTGTTGAAAAGTTTCTTGTTTATATTATTATTATTCATAAGTCTGCATTACAATCAACTATGACAAAAAATGTTTCAATCACTGCTTTGTTGAAATAATTTTTGGCAGATATTGAATTACATATAAATATGTAACGATGAGCAAAAAAAACTTGTTCAGCTTTTATGAGGCGATCTAAAATAATAATCAAATATAATTGTTCAATTCATAAGCTCAGCCTTATCGTTTAAAAAAGACGATATTAAATATCAATAACAAATTTTGTTTATGTGCTTGTGAACAGACAAATTTGTTGTATCGTCGTTTTGTTGTATTTTAAATGTCAGTTCAATGTAGTCTGTCAAATTAGTGAGTTTGACAACACTTATTAATTATTATTCAACTTATGTACTTATGTACTTATACGTATAATTTTTGCAATAAAATTTATTAATATAAATAAAAAAATAAACATAAATAATGTCGCCGGAGGAAATATCACTATTGCTATTGCAAAACTTACCAAGTACAAAATCGAGATAAGTTAAGATATAAACACATTCACGACAGCAGGCTACACGGGCACATGGCTACAAATTTCTCTGGCTTCTTCAGAAATTTTCAACTTTTTGCGAAATTTCGCGTTTTTTGCATTTTCCATTTTTTATTGTTTCATCGAAATCTAAATGATATGATTTTAATCTTCCCAATGATTGGAACTTATTGCGAATTTTCGCCATTTTTGTATTTGTTGCGAGTTTTCCACATTCCTTGCATTTGTAGCTCGTTTTAGAAAATTTTACGACTTCTTCTAAATTTTGCAACTTTTAGCGGAATTCCGCGGTTTTTGCAATGTTTTAACAAAATTTTCAGCATAAATATGCTAATTCAAAATATCGTCTATACTTAGCTTTACAAATAGAATTTTTCCATACCTGTCCGCAATACAACCATTTATAAAACATATAAAATTTAAACGTATGTATAATTATAACACAGTTTTGCATGAAAATTACCAACAACAAAAATACAATACTGTATAATTAGACGATTACACAACACATACAACGTTAACACGAGCTTTTGAATTGAACAAATATAACCAAATAATTCTTTTGGCTTACTCATAGTCTTTTGTATAAACTATATTTCGGTAAAAACTCTTTCCAAGTTTCTTAGAGTTTACGTTTGGTGTAAAATGTTAAATCAAATATTTTCTCGTTTGACTTTTTGGATTTTCAACCAATTCAATCTTTTCATTTTCTTATCAAATTGACGTTTGGTAAAAAAAAACTTTGAAATTGTAAAACGAATTTATTTCAACAAACTCATTTAAGAAAAAGTAAAAACAACGAAATACACAAAAAAGAGCCATGAACAGATAGCGCAACGAGTACAGGTAGCTTTGCAAACTTTTGTAAACGGGACCTTAATTACTATTATATTAATAGAGAAAGGACCTATTTTTTCGATTATGTATAAATAATCATGATGAGAAATATAAATATTCAAAATATCCAGACATTTTTACCCGGTATAAATTGATGCCGATCATTACTGTTTTAATATAATGAACCTGTATATTTTGATACATTTTTTACTTGGCCGTATCTGGAGAAAACTAAAATTTTTAGGTACAAACCACCCTTGAAAAAAAATTAAGTGAAGATTATTCGAGACTTTGTGTGTGAGGAACAGTGTTGCCAGGAGCTGGAACAAAATATGCTACATCGGGCTACTTAAAAAGGCTAGAAAAAGCTAAATTACTTAAAAATAAAAGCTATAAAAAATGCTAAAAAAAATTAATTAAACATGTCAAAAGTTATTAAAAAAGATGCACTTTAAGTACAGTTGAACTTCTATAACTCGAATCATCACTATTCCAAAAGAATCTTCGACTTACGCAGACGTTGAGTTACAGAATTTTTTGTCAAAATAGAATAAATTGTTTTTGTATTATGTATTTTTATTTAAAATAGCCTCTAATGGATAACTACACATTTAATTATATAAACGTATAAGGATATGTACTGATATAATTAAAAAATTACAATTAAGTCATCAAATATTCTCAAATAAGTGACTGAAAATTTACTTTTTTTTTGTTATTTTCAGTAAAATATAACTCCAATGTGCTTAAAGCTTTGTAGTGCTCATCAGTGTCATTGTGTCATTTGTCTGTAAATAATAATTTCGTGTTCGGAAAGAACTTTCTAAATCATTTCTTGTTGGCTTTTGAGAAGTTTCTTCTACCGAACTTTTGACTTCAGTTTCCGTTCCGCTTAAGATTGGTGCCACTGATTCAAGGCAATTATGCTCAACAATCTCATCATCTGTAGAAAAGCCAATTGTACAGAGCTCATTATCTACCTCAATGGGGGTCTTAACTCTTTTACTACTTAAACCAAATCGAGATTCAAACGAGTTGATAATTGATTCTTTATTTTTGAAAATCGTTGAGATCGTGCTTGTCATGATAACATATTTAACAGCTGCTTCCTTTTGCTTTAATCCAGCTTCGTCTTCTTTTATAAGTTTATATTTTTCTTCAATCGATAAGCATTTTAAAAGACGTTTAGTTGCCATAATAGTAAAACAATCAATTTCAACATTTATCAACTATCACGAACTATGCATAGAACTGATACTTACGCAAACAAAAAAAAAACAAATTAGTAATTCCGCGAGAAAAATAAAAAAATAGCAACTAAAATATACAAACCAGCTTAAGCAACAAAAAGGAGTAAAACAAACAGACCATAACTAAGAAACAAAATCAACAAACCATTCGCACAAGCTAAATTCTTCGAGTTATAGAGTTCATATGTTTGTTTTTTGTTCGAGTTATGGAAGTTCGAGTTACGGAAGTAAAATTGTATGTGATTTGTGCTTTTAACGCTACTGCCAACCAAATTAGTTAGAGAAAATTCCAGCTAGAGAAATTCGAGTTATGGAAGTTCAACTGTACATAATAAAAAAACCAATGGCGTTTCTTTTCTAAAAAAAATGTGACAATTTTGAAAATTTGCAATATAATGACTTCTTGCAATAGTGAGCTTATTAGAAGTTATTTTGTCATCGTTACGAGACAAAATTGTTGTCTTAAGAAACCATTGAATGACAATTTTTCAGATAAAATGTAAAAAAAAAAATTATTTTTAAGAAAAAGGCATAAAAGTCTACATATTTTTGAGTTCATGTGAGGGAGCTGTTGGCTGAAGTAGTAAGCGCGTTGACTACAAAGCAAGTAATGTCTAAAAACGTGGGCTGGAGCCCAGTTTCAGGCAAGTCATAACATCCAGCATTTTTTCAGATGTGCATTAGTATGCCATTGTATTTGTTGTTCTTGGAGTGTTTAAATGATGAAAGCGTAGCACTGGTCACTGAACAGTACTGGCAGCAATTGATACTGGTGTATGCTGGCGGACATCACAGCGCTCACCTTCGTCGGTATTGTAGCAAAATCGCCGGCACAGCTTAACACATTTAATGCGACTACTTGACATCAGAGGCGCTGCAACACTGATCTAAAAACTAACATAACGCGCAATATCAAAGTTGTAAAAATTAAACTTTCTCAATTTCACCGTGTGTCCTCTCTCACCATCCCTTTCCCAAAGAAGGTAACACACCTACGGGTTGGTAGGCAATACTAATTGCCTGAGTGTTACTTCTCTTTAAAAAAAACATAAGTCAATATGTACCATAAATATTAGTTATTTACTTTGAATTGAATTTAAGGACCAATTACAGCATTCGATATCAAACGAAATTTCCATTTTCAAAGAATTTTGTGTGGGATTTCGTGTTCGATATCGACTGCCGCAATTTGCCCCCAGTATTGGATTAAAAATATGACAGAATATATTTATTTATGCATAAAAAATTAAACTCGTGAAATCCCAGGTTTGCCAATTGGGCAATTCCACAAACGATACGTGAAAAGTTTCCTGACCGTGTGAGTTCTCGAAGAAGCGATAACAATTGTCCACCAAGATCTCGTTTGTAGTTGTACGAGTCCATAGGATTAATTTTTTAATGTTTTAATGCTGGTTTTATGGGTTCTGTAGATACTAAAAATTTAGTCTTTTTGAAGCTACGAGTAAATTAAAAAAAAAGAGGCTACACTGGCATCACTAGTGAAATAAGAAATAACGTATTTACCATAACTCAACCTATCAGGTCCAAAAAATATCTCGTCTTTAAAGATGGTACAACTCACACACACATTTGCATTCAAATCTGGCCGACAGTTACAGACATCAACGTGTACGAATATAGTTTGGGTAAAATATATTTTTCGGGGCTCTCTAAAATGTTAATTTTGAAATAAATATTTGTTTTTCCACTCTCTCTCTCTCTCGTCTTCAGTAGTTTTTACAAACTCCCTGGCTTATTTTTGTTTGTGAATGTTAAACATGCCATCACTAATTAGTACAACACCATGTCTTCTTCAAAATAAATATGTATGTAGTTTATATAAATAAAGCATAAAAAAGGAAAAAAAGAATAAAAAAAGCATAAATAAACATCAGCAACAACTAAACAAAAAAAAAAATAAAAAAAAAATAAAAAAAAAATAAATAAAACATCTTAAATAAGCGTTAAAAGATTAAAAACAAAACAACACAATAACATGTATATCTGTACTAAAGTGTATAATATTCTTTAACAAGACATGTCATGCTACAAGTCCTTACTTGCCTACTTACACACACACACACCCCGTAAAGTTTAATGTATTAAATGAAAATATCGTCAACAAAACTTCTACAACTACTGCTCTTCCTTCATCTAATGAAACAGTGATCACTATTTACTAAACTGTATACAAAAACAAAATAAAAATTAACTCCCATCATCTACTAAAAAGTACTGGCTACATGCTGTATTAAATACTACGATAACAACAAAGAAAAACTACAACGGCATCATATCATTTACAAATATTTTTTACTACGTTTTCCCAAAAAAAAAAAAAAAACAAAACGAAACAAAACAAAACTTTACGCTGTATTATTAAAAGTAAGTATCTACTCCAATTATATTAAACAAAAAAAATAATAATTAAGAAAATATATAGAAAATTTCAATGTTACATCAGAGGTTCTTAAATTGCGTGCAATCTGTGAGGAATCGGAGAAATACCCAAATTTTTACTCTTCCTGGTCTTAAACATTTCAAGAAAAATCGGAAATAGAATTTAAATTTCCGGCGAATCCGGGAATTCCCGCTCCAAACAAATAAATAAAAATAATACACATATTCATATGTAAATGTTTTAGTTTATACCCTGCAGTCAGCCTGAGACCAACTGGCTCTTTGTCAACACTATTTTCTCCAGCGAACACGACTAGAAATTATTTACAGACAACAGATCTAGTTGACCATGTTAATAGCTTTAAGGGAGAATTAGCGGAACGCACCCGTACCGTACTGTATCAGCTGTTCGTTTATGTTATGGGACAAGCAATACAAAAGCTTACCGAATTTAAATGTAATGTAGTTGCAACGTACTAATCTGTATAAAGTAGGAATTTCTAACGTTGTTACGTGACATTTGTAAGCCAGTGGATGGTCTGTTTCTTTGTCACAAGTTAAGGGGGTATTTCCACTCTAATTTTTTGGTACTTTTTGATAATAATATTTCTTTACTTTTGACAAAACAACTTAAAATAATGTATATTTACATAAATATGTACATACACATCGTCATATAAAATGCAAAACGGTCTATCTACTTTTTTTTAATTTTTCAGGAGAGACAAAAAGCTTAATAAAAAGCAAACTATTGTGATCATAAAAAATACTTTTTCTAGGTAGTATCATTAATAAGATGGGCATTAATGATACTATGATGAAAAAGATAATATTTGTTATCACAATAGTTTGCTTTTTATTAAGTTTTTTATCTCTAGTGAAAATTTTGTTATAATGTAGATAGGCCCTTTTGCATTTGATAGGACGATACACATGTTTAGATGTATGTATACAATAAACAAATAGATATATTATATAAATGTGATGTGTACGTACATATGAAATAATTTAAATGGTATCAATTTTTTTTGTATGCACATATAAACACTAATTTGTTGTTTGTATTTTATATTATAATTTTATAAAATAAATGTGAAGTAATAAATAATTTTTATATGCAGACATACACAAAATAAAGTTCTGATATCATTTAAATATCTTAGGTACTTTTTCTGCACAAGTCACCAATTGAAAATTTTTAATACCCATCACTGTTTTGTAAACAGCTTTTCCTTTTTCCTGGCAATAAAACAAACAATGTAAAACAAACGTACGTTTTTAAGTGTTCTATAAGCGGACCAACGTGTTAACAGTACGGTACGGTACGGGTACAGCAACGCTAGGCTAATGGGGCGTTTATTTTGAACTCTATAATAGTAAAAACAGACTGGCTTAAATAATTTATAGTTACATATACTCGCATATCATTCTGCTTTAAACTCTGTACTTTAAGCTTTTCATTAATAAAGAATCTCCTTTATACAAAAAAAAAATGTACCGACTAGTGGTTTTTCAATGAAAAGCCTCTGTTAAATGTCCATAGTAAAAAAACATAGGCTGGGGTAGAGCTGGTCAGTAGTGCTGTTGACAATATCACTGGTACGACGCTATAGTTTTACGATGTTCATTCCCCTCGGGGTATAAAAACCATTATACATTATTAAAAAGAAGAAAAATATACAATAATTAATAGTTTATTTCTGATTTAAGAAAGTAAACTTAAGCGAATGAAAGGCACTCGCTCGAACTGGAACCAATTTGGATTTCTCATTGGCACTCACTTTCATTCTTATTAGCTTACGTATGTACATACTCTTATGTACGTCAATAAAATAATAAATAAAATACTAAGAAAATACAATAAATTTTTTTTTAATATTTTCTTCCTTATTGTGGATTTAACTAATACATTTAAACCTGCTGCTGTTGTTTCAGCTTGCACCTCAGCTGCATCAGCCATTCTGTTTTAGAACAAGGCCTTCTTTCAGATATAATACCACATTGTAATGTAAAGCGGTGATTCCAAAAGTAGGCAATTTATTTTACCTTCTTGTATTTAATTTGTTAGAAAGCTTGACGCTTATGGAAAAAAGGACAGATTTTGTTTATCCAAAATTGTTTTCCCCTTTTAATTTATGCTTTCATTGCGAAAAGCATCACTGAAAAGTGATAATGTATATATATATTTAATATATAGATATTTTTAATAAAAACTACGAAATTACATAATTTTGATCCAATAGTTTGATACAGACGAAAAACAACTGGCAAAAAATTATATAGAGACCAGTAAACGCAAAGAAATACCCGATTTTCTATGTGTTTCGTTGGAAATAGAATTTATACGAATAAAAATTTATTTAAAATTTTTTTTAATTTTAGTTTTGCTAACTTGCTCTTGTAAGCATAAAAGCTCTCCGTTCATTCTGTCCGTTTGGAGTTACCAATATATTTTTTTAACTTAGAGAAATCATAATAAAAATTTAATTGTCTTGTCAGGTCTCCACAGCCCATCTGTTAAAAATTTTTTCAATCTATTTGTGCCATAAATGTTGAGAATAATTAAAAACTTTTCCGCAATAATGCGCTTAACAGATTAAATCAAAACTTTAATGACCATGTGTGCACTAAAACCGGGTTTCCCATACAAAAATTCAACATTAAATCTACTCTAACTTTATTGGTCGTCTATGAATAAGGCTAAAACCTTAGTTTTACACAAAAACTCTTGAAAAACCTTCAAAAAAGTCTTCCTTTTAAAATGCAATAAGTTTTTTATGTCATAAATTATGGTACAGGCATTTGAGGGAGATCTAAGATGTTACAAAGATTTTTTTTATCAAAGTTTGCACCTGACGTCGAAAATGCACAAAAATTTAAAAAATTTATTTCTTCTACTATCAATAAATTTTAGATAATAATTTTTATGTGTAGGGGAAAAAAGGTATTTTGTCACATAAATAGATTTAAAAATATGCTTTTTGAGTCACTGCAGTAAATTTGTTTTTTATGCCGTTTTCTTTTCTAAAAAAAATTTAATATTTCTTTTATTTTTATCAAAAAAATTGCTTTTTAAAGTTTTCTTAAGACAAAACTTTTGCCTTCAATAAAATGTGCAAAAATTTTTGCAGCATGGTAAATTTCTCAAACCAATTTCCGTTTGCTCGTACTGGCTTCAAAAGGAGATTATAAAGAATTATTGAAATTTATTAGCTCTTGCCGGGATGTTAAAACTTCAAGTCAAGACTTCTTCAGTCAGCTGAAACAAGAATTACATTTTTTTTGTGCTTTTTAATTAATTTTTTTTATTGTTTCGTGCATTGTATTTTAATACAATAAATATATTTGTGTGAATGGAACAACAATTATCTACATAAGTATACATCAGGTTTTTTTTTCATGTACAAATAAAAGCAAATTTTCAAACCTGAAATTCAAGCAGACTTCATAAATCGTTAGTCGTTACGTTTTGAGATAGAGAATTTTTTAAAACAATAAAAAAAAAAACAGTTCGTTCAAGTAAAAGAATAATAAATATCCTTTAACAAACTTATTTTTCAGCTCATATTTATTTATTAAAATTGAAAATATCGGTTATCTAATAACACGTTTTTAATAAAAAATTTACCTATAGCTCGAGATAAATTAGATTCATTTAAAAGACAAAAGATCGAAAAAAATATATAAGAATTATTTTTTATTGTTTTATCGACTTTTAAATTATATTAAACTTTTTTTTTCCCCTAATGATTAAAAGTTATTGCAAATTTTAGACATTTTTGCAGTTTTTTTGCGAGTTTTTTACATTCCTTGTATTTGTAGCGCGTTTTAAAAGATTTTGCGACTTTTTCTAAATATTGAAAAATTTCGCGCATTATCGCGATAAATGCAATATAATTGACTCAGTGACCTTTTTACTGATTCATTGAAATTTTAAGATTTTATAAAAAGATGAACACAGAATATATAGATCTAATCAATTTCATTGCCCTTATTTTTATGCAAAAATAATTTTAAAACCAGAAAGAGAACTGCAATTTTTGCATTTTATTTTGTTTTACATTCAAAAAAATAATTCTTAGCAATAATTTGCTTTACATGTAACATGGACAGCAGGTTGCAGCCATGAGTTGTGTGTGTCTTGAAAATAATCATTTTCATATAAACACTTGTAATTTATTTTTGACAGCTTGTAGTCGGTATTCTGCTGAAGTGAATGTGTTTTTAGCTTAATATATACATTTAAAAACATTTCTATGAAACACATAACTAATTTTTGAAATTTTTCTGAAAACATAAAAAATATTCGTATATATGTACGTATAAAAAACTCTAAGCAGAGAATAAAAACAAATCCAAATTGGTAAACTTATCTTGTATTTTTAATTCGTGATTAATAATATATAATAAGAATAATATTGTAAAATTGAAAAATGATGAAAACCAACCTTTAACCATCGATTTTTATATTTTTTGTTGCATCGTAAGTGTTTGAAAAAATTAAAACTGAATTAAAAAAATTAATGTTTACTTGCTTTTACGTTAATTATTTTCGTGTATAACTTCTGAAGAACTTCAAAGCATGCATTTAGCGATAGTTTGAAAGAAATACAAATGAGACTTCTTAAAAAATAACTTCAATGTTTTTCGCCATGTTACGAAAGAAAATCTGCTACAGCAGTCACCGTCACGATATTTGTTTAGTTTTTCTTAGACAGCTTGTTTTTGCAGTGATTTCTTACAAAGAATAATATTTTCCTAAATAAATAAATGGATAGTGATATTAAAGTATGCATCCGTCTTGAATTATTTCATTTACAATTAAATTTGGCATTAATGATTTTGGATTTGGAAACAATAAAATTTAATTTCAGTTCTTTTTCATCTCTAAAATATGCAGCATTCTTTTTGAGTTCTTTTTCTACTTTTTGGGGAGTTGTACTTTAGCAAAACCATATTCACCTTAAACTCATACTCCATGCTACTTTATGCATGCGTAAATTGGGTCAAAACACATTTTATCTTGTGTGAATGTACCCTTAGCAGAAAAAAACCAAAGACAAAAAAAAAACAGAAACGAATAACAAATAAATGAAAACTCATTCATTTTAGCATTACGGGATCCACAAAAAATATTTAAAAAATAGAAACTAATAATAAACAAAATTAAGAGGGAAAGAGTTTACTTTTTCCCCCATCCCCAACTCTGAATGTTGCAATACATTTGTTTTTGTATCTTCCCGATACTTTCTTCTCCACCATCGTCATTTGTTTAATTTTCATATCCTTTCAACCCTCCCAACCACCGCCTTTCTATTTCAACAGCTTTTTTTCTACGAGTGTGAGTGTCGCTTTTTACCAGACCAATAATAGTTTTAAATTGGTTTAAATGCTTAAAAGTTTTTTTTGTATTCGTACTTGTATTTACTATTTTGTATTTATGTGTTTAAATGCATTAATAATGCAAGAGGAAAACTTTTGTCGTTTTTAGCTTTGTTTGTTTGTTTGTTTTTTGTGTATCTTGGCTGAGCATTTCATTTGGTTTTTTTTGTTCGAGAGTACACAGAGCGAAAAAATACTTATATCCAATGAATTTTTGCAAACATAAATGGTATGAATTTTTTTCCAAACATTCTTCAGTCAGGCTAAGAACTTTCATAATAAATAATATCAAGTGAGCATAATTTCTGTTTAAAAAAAATTTATATACTAACAGTTTTGGGCATTGTACCTGCAACTTACACACTACTACGCCGACCATCCGTTTTTGTCTTATAAATACATAATAGTTATTGTATTTGAGTGTGCTTTGTTCTGTGTAAATAATTTTTGAGTAGAAAATACATATAAAAATGTTCTGTAGTCCATTTAGTGTTGTTTTGTTTAAAACTTTAAAATAGGTTTAGATTAGAAACATACTCGTATGTTAAAGTGCTGTGGATCAACCGGTAGTGTAGGATTTTTAAAATGTCCAAATTATTTACAGCTTTAGAAATATTCATAGTTCTGCTTAGAGTTTGTCGTATTGAATATGTTACAATTTTTTTTTTGTTAAGTGAAGTAACACTCAGGCAATAATTATGCCGACCAATCAGTACACCCATTAAAAAACAGCAGGAAATCAACAACTTCAACCTTAATTCCACAAAAAACAGCTATGAAAAGCAACTAAGGTTGGAAATAATATATTTCACAATATTCAACTTAAAAGCATTGTTAATCCGAAAAGTTTAATAATGCCTGGAATTAAACTAAAAAATTTGCACCTTTAAACAAAAAAAGAGCGACTTTAAAATTTAAAGTTTAAATCAAACATATTCGAGGTTTATTTAAAAAAGAAACATTTTCAAATCAAATGTCAACATTTTTCAATTTAGAGTGCTCAGCTTATAGGGTAGACAGACAAAAGCGTTAATTTGCATTAGTAGCCTTAATTCAAATTAACTTATGCATTAGCTCCTTCCAAATGAGTATTTATTCAACGTAAATGCACGAAATCAAATTGATTTTATACTGAATTTAGCTTATTTCAATTTGGCAATGCCACCGACAGACAATCAGTCAGTTGTTGGAAAAATTTTTAAATTTAAAAACAATTTAAATTTATTTTGAAATCAAAATGGATACAAAGTCAGCAAAAATAATTTTAGCTTTCTTTCAAACGAATTAATAGCGATTTTGCACCAACAGCATAGCTGCTAATCATACTTTCCACCTTCTATCCATATGAATGCGATGTAAATTCCAAAAAAAAATATTTTTTTAATTACTAAATTTAAAAACTATCGTCTGTCAGGGTAAAATTTAAATTCACATTAATAAGTTTTTAATGCAAATTAACGCTGTCGTGTGTCTACCCTATTAGCTTTAATATTGTAGCGTTTTTGAATCCAAAACGTCCACCATTGATTTTAAGTTGATGCTTTCCGCTACAGTGGTACAGGGGTTTAGGTTTCATCAGAAAAATACATTTTCAACCATTCCTAAATTGAAAATAAATTTTAAGATTTTTTTAATTTTAATATTTATACATAATTGTTGAACTGTTTAAGGTATATATTGAAATGAAAATTTTATGGCTTGAGTTCAAATCTGAGTTTTACCCATATCTTCTTAATTTAAGAAATTATTTTTGGATAAATTCATTATTTTATTAAGAGAGTACTTTTTATTTGAAACAATTTATTCATTTGACTAGTAGAACGGATCAGTATCAGTTTTCTTTTCTAAAGATATGTGCAACATTTTTTGCCCTTTTTATTTATTGAAAATTTACAATATAATGATGTTTTGAAATAGTGAGTTTATTAGAAGTTGTATCATTACTTACGAGGCAAAATTTTTATGTTAAGAAAACTCTGAATTGCAATTTTTCTGATAAAAAGTTAAAGAAATTTTAAAATTTTTTTAGAAAAAAAAACGACATAAGTTACACCTTTCACAGCAGGTTATTCTGAAATAAATATCGTTTATACATTCTGTAGCCAAACACTTGAAAGAAAAAAAAAACGAATGGATTTCTTAATTAAATTTTTCAATTTAACTACATTTTTAATTTTTGGAAGTAAACGTTTTGCAATAAGTTTAGGTTTTACAAATTTTTATATTTATAAAAACGGCAGTAATTATTCTTTTAACAATTCAGAGATACTTATTTGAGTACATATTTTTAAGATTTAAATGCGTAATTGTTGAACTGTTTTAAGGTATATATTGAAATGAAAATATAAATTACTTAAAACGAAGGCAACCGTCAAAAAACCACCATGTTTACATTGTCACAGGTGGTTGAATACTAAGAAAGTCAACTACAAGACAAAAATAAAGTAAACAAAAATGGAAAACTGCTTGATCTCAAAGCCAATGGCTTTGGAAAAAGCGGGGAGAGAGTATGGAATATTTGGAATAATTAAAATTCAGAGATGGAATTTCGTACTTTAACTTGTGATTTAACTTGTAAAAAATGAATAAGTTGCACTTTTCGTATTATAAATCGTTAAATAATACGGTTAAATAGTTGATATTCCTAGTTACTAGTATCCACCGTCAAAAGTGGTAAAATCGAACAAAAAAAATGCCGATGAGATGGTGTAGTAATCTCGAAATCAGTATTGATCCGTTCTGCTAGTCTGATGAATAAATTGTTTCAAGTAAAAAAGTACTCTCTTAATAAAATAATGAATTTCACCAAAAATAATTTCTTATATTAAGAGGATATTTTTAATTTTATTAAAATTTATAAAAATAGGATATAATCAAAATAGGAAATAATTATAATAATAAAAAATTATAAAAAGTATATTGTATATGTATTGTGTATATATTGCAACGAATTGTTTGGCTTAAGTTCAAATCCGAGTTTAGCCATTTCTTTTTCCTAATTTTTTTTTAGAAAATGTTTTGGATAAATTCATTATTTTTTATTAAGAGACTACTATATGGAATAATTTTATACATCAGACGAACACAACGGACCAGTAGTGATTTATAAAAAAAAATCTTATGTATTCGTTTCATAACACTGGCTTACAGCCAAAAAATACCAAGAACGCCACATGCCTAGATAAGTTAATTGGGACCTCCTGAACACGAAAACCGCTGTAATATTTTTTCTAAGTACCGTCTTTTGGATAAAGGTAATTTTGGAGCCCAACCGAAAAGTCCGATCGGGATAAATGGCATATCGTTGAAAAGGTCGATCGATATTCTATATGACAAGAAATGGCTGAGTTATGGCACCTTAAAGTTCAAAATTTGCCTATTTTTTACGTTTGTTTAAAAATTTTTTATTTTTATTTCGTTTTTTTTTTTTACGTTATAGTAAAGATCTGGAATGTTTTATTCTTTTACCAAATAGTTTATTTAATTATCAACATTTTAAGCATAATTTAAAAAAAAAAACGGATGAAAAATAAAGTTTTTATTAAGGATTTTGTGGAAGGACAATATTTTCATTTTCATCGCTCACACACTATATTCGGCGTAAATTCAAAAAATGTAAATTAAAATGACGAGAGACTTGAACTTTTGCGTTTTTTTTTTCGGATGGATCTTCGCGAATGAGGAACCAACAATAGTCCGTCATCATTTGTTCATCCCACCAGCCTTTGTAACGTCTCTCGATTTCTTCCATTTCCAGGTGAAATCTTTCACCTTGTTCATCACTTTCGGAGCCCAAGTTCCTGTGAAAAATATCCATCATTCAGGAGGTCCCAATTAACTTATCTAGGCATGTGGCGTTCTTGGTATTTTTCCAAATTAAAAATTTGTAAAGCTGTGTAATGTTTATGTTACTACAATTTGTTAATATGCATCACAAATTTATTAATCAACCCTAAAAGTCTGAATTTTAGAAACCGTACATAGAAAATGCCAATATAAAAATTATTATTTACTTAAAAGCACCTATCAATTAAAAATAAAGTTTAAAAAAATCTAACAAGCGATAGTTAAAGAAGAATCATCATAATCATCATGTGAATATGTTACGATCAATTTTTCTTATCAAATTGTTGAATTGTCACGGAATCTGATGTGTGTTCAAAAATGCATTAGAATGGCTTATTAAATCTTTAGCTATAAAATAATTTACTTTGTGGAGACGTATAACTAACAACTTTTCTAGTCATAATGTTGTATTGCAACGTTCACTCAATGCGAAAGCCAAGTTTAATAAGAATAGGCTCTCAACAATACTTGCTTAAAATGTTTTTTTTTCTCACGGAAACTGAATGTCCATGCAAAATTTTACAGCAAACGGAATATTATAAGTATTAAAAATGACTCTGTCAAAGTGAGACAAACAAAAATGAATGTAAATAAAAACTTAAAAATAGAATTCTTGGTATCTCGGCAACCACTCCTGTACGTACTTAATAAGAAATTAAAAATGGAGAATTATGCCAAGAATCATACATATAAATGTCAGACCGGTTTTCGAGTTATACGAAATACCAGAATTTTTTAATTTCTTCGGTTTCTTAAACTCGGCTTTTACAAGTGGAGGGTTTTCGAGTTATTCGACAGGACTTTTTTTGTCTCGAACTTTTTGTTTTTTCAGATTTTATATGAATACTTTTAATAATCAGACAATAAGCAACACTGTGTTTTATCATTTCATATTCAATGCCACTAATAAGGCAATTTAATAAGGACAAATTCAAGCCAATTTGCTGTCTCTCTGATTATCAAGCAGGATGTATAAAAATTACTTGTATATATTGTGTATATGAGAATCGGAAAACTCATCGACTTTAATAGTAAAACAGAAAGTAAGTGGTACTTACTACTCGATCGTTTATTAGTTACTGGATGTAACTTTAGTTTTCGTGTATTTTTTTAATAACTTCATTGCGAAATATGCATGTGAAGGAAACTCGAATATTTATTCACCAATAAAATAACTCAAATTGCAAAATATTTTAACGAAACTTTCAATGTCTTTAAATTATTTTATATGCTAATATACAATTTAATTTATTGACGATTGAAAAAAGACCTCAACAAATTCAAAACTTTTTGTTTCACTACCATACATTTCCATATCGAAATGATTTCTTTTCAGCTTTTTCCTAAAACTGATATGCAGGTGTTTATGTGTCTCGCATGATTTTCAAAGGCAATTTGAACATGACAAATCAATTTTTTCCTGGATGTCACTCAGTACATCACGTCAAATAACCTAAAATGAATTTATCAAAAACTTTGCATAAATCCTCATTCATTTCATGCTTTCATTTTTTGCTCGCTCTCACAAACAAATTTAACTTAAATTAAAAAAAAATGAAAAAAATTTCAGAAGAGATATGAATGCAAAAAAGCAAAAAAAAATATGTTAAAACTTTGCAACAAGAAAAATGAAAACAACATACTCTGCAAGAAGTTGGGAAAAGAATTTTACTCAAGTTCGACAAGAGCATAAATGTATGGAAAAATTACAGAGGAAAAACAAGTAAGCTTTATACTAAAATATATTCGTCTAAGTCGAATATTAGATACTCTTCTTCAATGTGAATATGAAAGGCTAAAGTCGCGGTAACAAATATCTACATTCTTACCACATCTTGAAATTCACTTCAAAGTACATATTAAGAAACAAGCTTGCTTAGAAATCTTTAGTCAAATTATGATTTCTGCTGTAACTTTTGTGCTTTAGAGAAATAAATGGATGTGTCAGAAGCTAAAAGGCCTAACTCCACTTTTCAAAAATTTCTTAATTTTATTATAAAACTATCTTATTAAAAAATTAACTTTAAAATATAATTTTGTGAAGAGACCCCTTAAACATTTTGTAAATTCATATAATTTTCATGAATTTTAGAAATCAATTTTTTTAAGTATTATTAATTTGCTGTACTTTTGGTTTTGTGGAGCTTCGGACACATCCAAATAATGGCAATTTTGAGAAAAAATGACATGTCAAAATACATTCAAATATATTTAACATTGTTTGAGGTATTTTTGAGATATTATAGTACCGCCCCAGATAGGCCAGGAGAAATTTAAAGCTTTGGCTATAAATAGCTGATTTATATAAAAACGATTTCGATTGATTCTGCGGTACTTTAATATTTTTTAAGATTTTTATTTGAAATGTTAACATCTAATGAAACAATTTTTCTGGAAGAACTTACGACCGGAGACAAATTCAATAGTGATATATTCTCTAATAATATTAATTAAGCTCAATCCAAATCTGACAAACGAAATCTTATCTAAATTTTTTAGAAAATCTGTTAAAATCAGGGACCGTAATAATTATTCCTTTTTTCATAAAAGTCAGATGATAACAGGTTTTTTTTGCTCTTTATTTTTCGAGTTAAAATAAAAGTAATTTTTTGATTTTCATTTTTTCGACCAACAATTAAAGGTATTTTTTGAATTTTTAGTTTTTTGAGCAAAAACAAAATTTATTTTCTAGCGAAATGTACGTGTTACAATAATTTAGTTAATAATAAATATTTATTTTTAATGTGCATAAAAAATCCCCATGATGATCACATTTTTTGTGATTTCTCACATTTTTGAATACTATTCTAAATCAATGGTGGGCGCTGGTTTGCCTGAGTAACGAAGTGTTTCAGGTATTTACAATTTACACACAGTTTTTGCTTTAACCAGAGTTACAAGAAAGCCAAAAATTTTTCTACCAAGATGTTACTTAAAATATGTACTTCCCTGGCTACCTAGACTGGCTTTTGTTGTGCATTCTGTACCTGCGACACAAGTTAGTGTAGAGAGATCCTTTTCAGCCCTCAAACTGATTCTAGGAGAGTTGCGGTACAATTTGTCAGTTGACAATTTGGAAGCTCTAATGATAGTAAAACTAAATTCTGATGTTTAAAATATACTTGATATTGGCTCGAAAAAATAAAAATTAAAAAATAATTTTTATTTTTTTATAATTTAAAAATTAAAAAATAATTTTTATTTTTTTATAATTTAAAAATTAAAAAATAATTTTTATTTTTGCTAAAAAAAAATAAAAAGCAAAAATTAAGTTTTATTTTTGCTAAAAAAATAAAAACAAAAAAATTACTTTTATTCTTGCTCGAAAAAATAAAAACCAAAATTTTAAAAAGCAACATATTTTATCATAGACTAATGCATAAGGATCAATATGGTAAACTTGAATCCGTTTTCCGACATTTACTTCTATATGCTTTTTTTGTTTTAAAATTTCAAAATAACTGTTATTTTCGGTCCCTGGTTAAAATACTTGTATTCCTCCTATGATATCGTTAATTAATTAATTAATTCACTTGTGTCATTATGACTGAAGCAACATATTATTTTGTTAATGTTTCAAAGGGAGCTTCATTGTGAGACTTCCAACCGACGTTTACTTTCGCATTGGAAGAGGGAAGTTCGAATAGTAATGTATTCAGGAAGTAATCAAATCGATTACATTAGTTAACATCACAAATCCCGGCAATTCGGTATCGTAAGTTTAAACATTAAACAATGCGAGAGGGACCATCAAGCCTATGGACAACAAAAAGCAGTAAACTGCGTAACTTTATGAAATACCTACAACGGCGAGAACCCAGCGGTGATCTGAGGCTCGCGCCAAGCTTACTAATATTTTTAAAATAACATGAGTCTATCTTTTAAAGTAGTTTCTAAAATCTAACTTTTGACAGTTTCGTCCGGAAGGGAGACTAATATAACAGGGAAACTAGCGTTAATCAAACATTTTCCAATTAGTGGAACGAAAAGTAAAGACCGATTTTTTTTTTAATTTTTATGGACACGTACGAGTTGTTATAAATCGACTCACTCCATAAATGCTTATGAATATTAAAGATTAATGCATTATAAAGCGTATCTATGCTTCCTTTTAATTGCTCTAGATAATCGTAAGCAAAACACAATTTTTTTTATAAAATAATTGAAACCATCCAGTTTAATAATCACTACTCTATTTAGTTTAAAGAATACATTCTTAATCTCATTATGATGTAATCTCAATAGAAAAAGATTTCTGTAGTTATCATTATTTTAGACGATCCATAATATCTTAGATTTTATAACCCAATGTTATGTCAGTTTACTCTAAAATAAATAAAAGTTTGAAATATATATTTCTATGTAAAACCTTCTCAAATACGTGGAGTAAATTATGGCATTTGATATCGAACGAAATTTCCATACAAATTCAAAAGAATTTTTATGGGAATTCGTTCGATATCGAATCCCATGATTTGCCCATACATGAATTATGAATATGTTGCAAACGTAACAAAAAACAAAATAGACGCTAAACTTTCTTATGCCCAAAAAAAAAAAAAATTGGACAAACTTTACACTCTGCTATTTTAGCGAAATAGCGTAAAATGCATTTCATTTCAAAAAAATGTGTTTTCTCTTTTGCAATTGTTTTCAAATTAAATGGAAAAAATAAACCAGAAACTAAAAGGAATAAACCATTCTTAAATATTATACAAAAAATAAGAATATAATTTAAGCAGATGAATGCAAATGTTTCTACATTTGGGTCGCTCTTAAATTAAAAGTTGGGTCTTTGCTTTCATTCGCTTTACAGTGTGGAGGCATAAAAATCGATCCAAACAAAACTTCAGATGGATTTGTGAAGATTAAGGCTTGGTGCAAGTCTTTTTAGTTCTAAGAAAGTTAACATTTTTACATCAATAATTTTACACAAAATTTGTTAATTTAAAATTTAAAATTTTTCACTTAATAAAAATATAACAGGTTGCCGTGTGATTTTTTCGCTGTGAATTACTAACGAAAACAATATGTGATTAAGGATGCTGTTTGCTCGTATCCGACGGTACACAGTTTTTCAGATCGACAAATATGTGCATAAATTTTATGCAAAGTTCGGTATTCGGCATTTTATAGCATTTTCAAAAAAAAAATGTTATCTGGCGGACACTTTATATTTGTTAAACAAAATTTTATGTGTCTATTGAAATTGTTTTACCATTTCCTAATGAATTTTTAAAGTTGTGCTTTTTCTGTGTGATAAAATTTGAGCGTTTCGAGGGCATATACTATGTAAGTAGTTGTTCAACTATACCAAGTTGAATCCTTACAGGTGGTGTTAATATTATAAAAAACAACGACACAAACACTGCAACAAAATGCCAAAAACAGGTATACAAAATTTATTTATCATGTACGAGGGCGGATTGATATTGAAGCTATCTAAGTAGGAATAAAACGTTTTTTTTTCAAAAACCATTTATTTCTCAACATAGTCTCCTTTTGGCTCAATACACTTAGTAAGACGATATTCCAACTTTTTTATATCATCTGAAAATACGATTTTGGGAATCCCTCAAAATACGCGCTAGTTTCGGTAATCACTTCTTCGTTGGAGATGAATATTTTTCCTGTGAGTAATTTTTTAAAGTTTGGAAACAGGAAAAAGTCACTAGGAGCTAAATCTGGACTATAAGGTGGATGATCAACCAATTCGAAGTGTGTTTCACGAATTTTAGCATCGTATCTAATGCAGTGTGAGCCGGTGCGTTGTCTTGAAGAAAGAGCACTTTTTTCTTCTTTAAATGTGGTCGTTTTTTCCTGATTGCATCAATCAACTGATCCAATAATGCACGATAATACTTTCCTGTGATTGTGGATCCGTTTTCAAGATAATCGATGAGCAATATTCCGTGTGCTTCCCAAAATACAGTGGCCATAAACTTGCCAGCCGATTTCACTGTCATCGCCTTCTTCGGAGCACTTCCACCAGCTTCGATTGATTTTTGTTTCAGGTGTGTAGTGGTGGACCCACGTTTCATCAACAGTTATTAATGGATGCCGAAAATATACAGGATTACGCTGTATCATGTCCAAACACCGCTGTGAAGTGATCTGTCGAACTCGTTTTTGTTCGACACAGCAAACGCGACACCTATCTTGCCGATAGCTTTTTCATATGCAAATGTTCATGCAAAATGTTGAACACACGTTCATATGATATATTTACTATTTCAACAATCTCACGTAACTTGACTCGGCGATCATTCATAACGATATCGAGGATTTTCTTGATATTTTCTTCAGTAACCACCTCTTTTGGCCTTCCTGTTGATGGTATTGTTGCAGTGCTTGTTCGGCCGCGTTTAAATTCAGCAATCCGATATTTTACCATGTAATCTGACGGAGCGACTCACCGTAATGTTTATCGAGCTTTTCTTTTGTCTCTTTCGCCGTTTTCCCTTTCAAATAATAGTGTTTAATCACTGCACGAAATTTACTTTTTTCCATTTTTAAAGAAACACAAAAGTTGATTACTTCAAACGACTACAACAAATAAACTAATCGATGAATTTGGGTGAAATTTTAACAGCTGACGTTTGACAGATTGCAATTTCTAAAAAAAAGGTTTTATTGTTTGTGCTGCCATCTAGCGCTAGTTAGCTTCAATATCAATCCGCCCTCGTAGTTTGTAAGAAGTCCCGTTGATTGCTGAAAGTTCCGACTTCTAGTTCAATGCGCCATGAAGCTGCGCAGGGGTCACAAGAGTCGCGAATCGCTTGTATTCGATGTGCTTTACTTTTTCTAACTTCGTCCACTTTAATTCCGAATGAAATAATTATATTTCTGTTTTCACCTTTATTGGTGAACTATAGGAATTATAAATTACTTTATTTTGCAGAATTTTGCAGAAATTTAAATAAATATACCATAAAAACCATTGTTGATTGATTTTCCTTAACAAAGGATTTCAATCAATATTAACTTGTTCATATGAAAAAAAAAATATATATATATCTATAAAACCGGAAGAATACTCATCAACGCATTATGATTAATTGGCTCTTATTTTATTTTTATTTTTGTCTCATTTATGATAATTGTATGTCTGACTGCCTGTGTTGAATTTTTTATTTTAAAATGTTGGTTTTATAGTCTGCCAATGTCATTGTTTTACAACAGAAAAAGGCAAATTCTGTGCTTGGTAGTTATTAATGCTTATTGGCGACTATTTTTATTATTGCCGTGAAAGCACATTCATCATTTTTTTTAAATAGAAATCCTTTGCGTTCTTTTGTACTTGTATAGATATAAAAATATTTGTGTCAGTTAAATATTAAGTAGTCCTTACTTTTATGTATTGTCCTGTAATGCGAGGGACACGGAAAATGTACAAGTATTGAGTTTGAAAAAATGACTTTTTAATTGAAAGTAAATCCCCACTATTAGACAAACCGACACTAGCAGTAACAAACGGGCACCAGCTATGATATTTTTATAAATGTGTTTTTTTGTTAAAAGTGTGTAGTATTTATGTTCGAGTACATAAGAGTGCGTTATATACACAAGAAGTACATATAAAAATCATAAAAACAATTGTTTGTTCAAATATGCGACAGGTAAAAGTATTAATATTAGCTTATGTAGTATGAAAAAATATTCTGATATTTATAAATATTATTTGTATTTAATAAATATGTATGTATTTGATGTATTTGTCATATTCATTCATTTATATTCGTTAGTCAGTCGTACATCCTACTTGAACAATAAATTTTAAAAAATATACGTAAAATATTATTTAATGTTTTATACCTGAATACGGATTTGTATATATAAATTTTTGTATACACAAGTATATATCGCAGTGCCCAATAAACACATGAGCTTGTGTTTGAAATACGGGGTTTTTCAACAAGAACTTTGTTTTTTAAAACAAAATAAAACAAAATATTTAGTTGAAGTTGATTCAAATTTTTATTGTATTACAAGAAGAAAAGTTCGGCAATTATGAAAGAAAAATGATATCTGGCAAATGTCCACCACGAACACGCTGACAAATGTCGATTTTCTCATCAAAGTTTTTAATCACTTTTAGGCAAAATGGCGGCTCCATTTCGTTAATCACATCAGGGATTTTTAGTTTTAAGGCTGCAGTCGATGCGATTGGCTCCGTATAGACTCAGTAACATAGCCCCACAAACAATAATCCAGTGGTGTTAAATCACACGATCTGGCTGGCACTTAGCAGCTGATTTTTGTGAAATTATACGATCGGGAAGTTTGGTTTGCAATAAATTGATCGTTGCATTGGCTGTGTGACATGTGGAACCGTCATCTTTAAACCACATGTCAGTGATATCCACGTCATCAATAATAAGGCAAAATTGAATTATTAACGTGATCCAATGACCGTTACCGCATTTCCTGTTTCATCTTCGAAAAACGGCCCAATCACGCCTCCAGACCACATAGCTCACCATAAAGTTACACGTTGAGCATGCAAAGGCTTCTCAATAATCGCTCTAGGATTTTTAGAAGCCCAAATGCGGCAATTTCGCTTGTTGACGTACCCTGAGAAGTGAAAATGGGCTTCGTCTGAAAAAATGATATTTCCTGAATGAATTGAGCGAATCTGCGGTGATGTGAACGGTCGATCGGCTTCAATAGCTGCACCAGTTGAACCTTCTCAGGCTTCAAAGCCAAATCCTTACGCAAAACTCTCCATGTGGCGGTTTTGGATAACCGCAATTGTTGAGAACATCGAGGTATTGACAAATCTAGATCTTCTTCAACTCTGTGGCTCATGGCTGCGATATTTTCAGTTGAACAACCCGGTTGAACACTAGTTGGTGTTTTCACATTTCCTATCGAGCCTGTCGACTCAAATTTAACAACCAAATTCTTAATAGCGGTCTCAGAAGGACGATTATGTTGTCCGAAAATATTACGAATTTTAGGAAAAGTAATTTTAACAGAACCACCATTTTCATAGTGGATTTTACTTGTTTTAATGCGATTTTCGAGCAAAATTGAATTCATTGTAACAATTGCTAATGCATCTACTATGAATACGCAAAAAAAAATTAAAAACTATCATGTTGTTGGTATGTGCCCACCAAACACTTTTTTACTTTATTATTTTAATTCATTACTTAACAAGAAGTTATTATTGGAGGCATTTATTTTGCTCTTTAGCTTATAAATAATGATGTCAATATTTTACAGTCATTGAAAACATAAAACAAAATAAAAATTATATGTCTGATTTGCGTATTAAATCAATCTTTCTAAACTATTATTGGGTTTGATGTCAGTTACGCACTTAGAGCTTGTTTTTACATGCACTCAATTTAAAATAAATCCACTTTGCTTCGCGAAGCCCTTAACTGATTATCGAAGGTACGACAAGCTCATGCCCGACTTTCGCACAACTCAGAGAATAAATTATTTTAAAATACTGCAGACGGTACATATTGATGGTTATACTTTGATACCTCGTAACAGAATCTTAATTATTGTTTAGGAATCACAGAAAACGTTAAACAAACCGCTAAAGAAACATTCCTATCTGCAAAATAAATAATAACAAAATTAGTTAATTTTAAGCTATTTTAATTTGTAGTTAGTAATTACTGCAACACTGTTATGTAGTTCACTTCACGACAATTCATTTTCTTTTTTTTATTTTTCTTTTTTGTAATTATTTTTAACTAATTGTGTACTTCTGCTATTTGAAAACTTAAGTTTTGTTGCAGAAGCTCACACAAATAAATAAATAAATAAGAACATATATATTTTGTAAGAAAGAATTTCATCTGTTTTTTTCATTTGTTTTCGCTTTCTTAGCAGAGATGTCACATGATATCAAATTAAAGCGTAGTTGTTGAGAAGAAATTACTGAATCAGATAATCGTTCCTGCAAACTACAACATTTGTGGACAAATTTTGCTTTAAACGAATTGCTAAAAATTAATTAATCGCACGACTGATATTCAGGGTCGGCTAACCGCTGGGTAACCCAAAAAAACCCACTGGGTTTTATTGGGCATTTTATTTGAAATAACCCACCCAGTTGGGTTTTTTAAAATGAAATACAAATTTACTAGGACAAGATAGTACAATTTTCTCTTTTTATTAACAAGAAAAACATTAAAGATACATACATTCTTTGGAGTTTGACAACAGTGCGGAATAATATTTTGTAATTGAATTAGATATGCATTCAGCTGTTCAAATGACATAAAAAATTAGCAACTGTACTAAATGTATAAGGGCCAATAATTGACTTCGCATTTAAATGCCATTTAGCTAATTGCCACTTAAATTTAAGTTGCATTTAAATACAGTTTGAGTTTTTCAGTGTGAAATTATTGTTTGTATTTAATTACGATAAAAATATGGCAGCCTCACGAAATTCTCTCAATTTTCTTAGAGAAACAGCTGTTGAACAAAATTATAGAAAAATTTCTAATGTGGATTCTTTTTCAGGTTGAAAATAACAACAATGATAGGTTGCTGCAATGTTTTAAAAGTTTAATACAATTTTAAAAACCATAAAAAAGAATAATATTATTAAAAGAACTCCAAATTTCACTCCAAAAGAAGTTGATTTTTCAATGGCCGCAAATTTTTTGTTTACTTTGTTGCGCGAAACACCAACACGCAAGCAAAAACATATGTTTGTGTATGTATGTGTGCAAAACTTAAATGGACTTTAAATGCAGAAGAATGGTCATTTAAGTTTCATTTAAATGTAACATAATTTTGTACTGAAAAAATGAAATTTGTACTTAAGTGGCATTTAAAGATAAATGACACTTAAATGAGTAGTCAATTATTGGGCCTAAGTGTACAGAAAAGTTCTCACATTCGATATGGAAATGGTTTATGCGATTGTTCAATCAAAGAATTTTTGACGTTGAGCATTGATTGTTGTAATTTAAAGAAATTATTGATTTTCTTTCTGTCTCTATACAATTTTATATGAATGATGTACATTTTCATCCGACGAAAAACGTTCCAATTTAAAACAAAAGAACTTATTCACCTTTATTTCATTTATCAACACCGACGTGACGTCAATACAATACCAAAAAATTGGAACTTGTGTCCTCGCTCTCGAGAATAATTTTATCCTACTGACAGTCTATTTCAGTTCTCTAAGGTCTAGAAAATAACATCAGCCTGTCAATAGTAGTCGGTTGTTTTCGACAACTTTTTTGGTATTGTTTTGACGTGACGTCGATGTTGACAACAGGAATAAGGATGATTATTTTTGAGTAAAAATGCAAACTTATGCAAGAGTTTATCTCAATGAAAAAATATATAATAAATGTATAAACTAGTGGCCTAATTCACAAACGATTAATAAAGTTATAGTAGGTTTAATGCACACATTAAGTTTATTAATCGTTTCTGAATAAGGCCATAGGTATATACATTTGTTTAATTTAAACCCAATAAAACCCAATAAACTCCAATAAAACCCTATAAAAAACCTTTATATAAAAAACCTATAATATTGACTTATATGAATTTAAAAATGCTCGTATGTTTGTAGACTTTTATTTTTTATTATTTATGTGCATTTTTTTTAAATCTCTACTCCGAAAATCCATAATTTGTGTGAAAATATTTTTGTTTTGCTTTTACTAAAAGCGGCATTGAGTCCACCCCTTCCACGAAAAATTACAGTTTTTTAATGAATTGCGGAAGCCACTTTTCATAATATCTGCACAATATAAATTAAAAAATGTACCTAAAGCAAAACTTTTTAAGTTTTCGGGGACTTTTTCATTATTATTTTTCAAGAAATAAACAAGTTCCTAAAAATATTAAAAATTGTTTACAAAATTCGTATGTTCGTTTTCTGTAAAATTGTTTGGTTTATAAACGGTCATCAAATAAGAGTCGGACGTGTATTTAATTGTAAATAAGAGGGTGCGCCATTAATAAAGGAAAACAATATCAGCCGAATGAACGCTACGGCTACACTTGCAAAATACGGTGTGATGTCGTTTTTGTAATATCCAATCCTAAAAAGCGACGAGAAGTGCATTAGAGTTTTCCGCAACACTATGGGCTACAACAGTAATCTTTTCCAAGCTTTTCTACCAGCTTCACCATTGCTTCCAAAAATATGCTTTACGGCGACCCAAATATGCTTCACATTTTCGAACTGTGACAGCGAAATTCTTATCATTTTTATAGTGAATTTTAGCAATTTCAATGAGTTGTTGAAGCGTATATCAATTCCATTTTCATTAATGGCATTTTTTACTTGCCATTTAGGTTTTGTTATCCTCTCAAGCACTTTAACCTGGAGGTAGAGCTCTAATTAAAACAATTCATTTACTGTTTTATTAAAAACTCTATTGAAAAACATTATTTTACCTTTTTTTATACAAAATAATTAAAGTAAAAAGTGCTTATCTACTAATAAATGAAATTGTCTTAAAATTGCTAGCTTAACAATGACCTATATACATTTGCGGAACAAAATTGCTAGTTTAAATATTTATAATTGTTTAGCAACAAGCTGAAATCATAAAGTAAACAGAGTATTAAATTACAATAAATAATTTATTTGAACACAACTCTTTATTTAATGTTTTGCATGGAGGGAGACGTTATTTCCCGATGGTTTATTGTACAGGGACAAAAATCAGCCATATGCAAGTGAGACTCGCAGAAGGTGCCGTCTGCTTTCGGTAGGGACTCCCATCTCCTTTTGTGCAAATTTTTTTCAAACGTGTTTTTGTACGTGACTTATTTCGAAATACGTAGTTTTTTATAAATATATTTTAGAAAGCACTTGTTGTATATAAGATATTTTAGTTTTGCTGGTTCATTTTGTTTAAAATGTGGTAATTTTTCAATTTTAATAGAGTTATGTTATTATGTTAACAGAGTCCTGTTAGCCTCTATGGTTTGTGTCTAGGGTGATAAATTTTAAAATTTATCTTCACGCACATCTTTTGTTTTTAAATGAAACTGATATTTGAAGCAGCAACACACATCCAGTGAGAATTTACAAAACCTATTATGGTCCAGCAGATCTATGCCAAAAACACCCTTTAATTTTGAATTGAGTTATTTTTCTTTTTATTAGATGTTAATGCAGACCTTCTGAGAATTTTCAATATCTATTATGACTCTATAAATCAAAAATAATATTTAGAGTCTATACAACTATTTTGATTTCTAAATTAATTTTATTTTCCAGCTACAATATACAGCCTTTATAAAATTTCCAATGTACATATATTACAGTTTACAATGGAAAAAAAAATCTTTTTGTTACGTCCTTTGATTTTTAACTAAAATAAATATTGAATATTTCATGTATTTCTCTAATGCAGTTCGCAAGTTACAGTTCCCTATAAAAAATAACACTTCTTGTTTGTGAAAACATTAGGGGTCCTTGGAATACGATGGTGACCTAAAAATGATCAATCACACAGTGTTACAAAATTGAATGAAATAGAAAAACCGGGGACCGGATATTATTTTTCTTATAGGGCTTGTCGAGTAAAACTAGATTCCAATAGTGAAATATGCCGGACACCTCCAAAATCCGGATTTACGGTTAAAAACCCGGTTTTTGTACCTTTGCGCACTTATAAGCCTGTAATTTTGTTGATAATGATCTGATTTTCAATGATAATGATCTAGATTTGGAAAGAAGAAACTGAGATCTTTCGAATGACATATAATTTATAATATCTGGTTCCAGGTTTTTTTCTTTGTCGCACTGTGTTATCCAAAATTATAAAACTTCGATACAGTGAAAACTAGAGTTTATATTTACAATTTATTTAATTAACATAAATAAATTTCAGTAAGAATTTCGGCAACAAAAGTTTGTCGGCCTGGCTTATTTCACTGTGTTCTATAATGTTTTTAGAAGTGGACAATTTATGCTTAATATTATCTTTATTTTTTAATATTATCTTTATTTTTAATTGTTTTTTTTTGGGATCAAACGTCCGAATGTCTCTTTGTCCGTCCTTCTGTTTTGTAGTCGCTTGTTTTTTGTATGAGTTAATGATTTTTATTATAATTGTGTATATGATTCTTTTAGAAAGCTACTCAACGGAATTTGTCAACCGATTTGTTATTATGGTCCGATTTGTTACGGAAATAAGTTAGAATTTGTAGCTATTTTCATTCATCTCTAGGTACATCAATGATTCATAATCGTATCAACGATCAAAGAATGAATTGAGAATTACGTTAAATTTCAAATGATAAAAGCATTTTGTATATCAAATGTTTGACCTTATGTTTGTTGGGTAATTAGTTACAAATAGAGAAAATATGTTGTGTTTAACATGAATGTTTTCACAGCAAATGTCATACTTGGATGCTCCATTAACTCGTGTCAAATGTGCTTAGATATCAAAACCAATATTATGGCTCTCAATACGAGTCTTAAAAGCTGTCAACTGTTCAATACAAATGTAAACAGTAATATTCCATACACACAAAGTATGTATGTACATACATACACATGTACATATAAATAAATATAGGCCTGTTTGTGCACATTATTATTAGGTATCGAAACGTGTATTGTCTGAACAGTGTTGTTCAAAACAATTTTGAATGAAATCCGTTTCCTAATCAACTTTACTTGGAATAGTTTTCCAGACTACTTTTTTTTAGAAAAATTGTTCATAACACCAGATGATGGTACATTTAGCCAGACCCTAAAACATATCACAATATAAAAAAAATTATGGTTTAGGTAAAGGATAAACATTTTTCTAAGCATTTAAAATAATTGGTCAAACTTTTATGTTATCGCTTATTTTAAGTACAATTTTCTGGTCATAAAGAATATAATTTAAGTAAAACTGTGCTTTTCGTCACTTGAAAGAATCTTTTAAAATTTAAATTTATTTGCTGTATATTCATTATTACATAAACCATTTAACAATAATAATCTTAAAGTAAGTTTAAAGCACGGACTTTGTATTGGGAAAATATGTTTAATGCTCACTTTAACTTTAACATTCGTTTATGAATAAGACTTTAAGTTTTGGAATCCTAACAGGGCTATTTTTGAATTAATTATAGGTAAAATTAAAACTATATTCGAACTACAGTTATAAATTATAACAAGGGAATGAATGAAAGTATATTAAAATCTGAAATTTTTTACAAAAAAAAATTATATAAAAAAAAAATATGATCCAAGAATATTAGGCAAATAGTTCAACCCAATTATTATTTCTGGACGTGCTCTCCAAGTATGCAAAAAACTTTTGTATTAAATTTTTAACAAAATTAAGTTAAAAAAGAAGAATTACACAGTGTGTTTCAATAAGACGTTTCATTTCAGTATCCTGTCATTTTAGCTGTTGCCATGACTCAACCTGCAACTATTTGACAGATGGCAAATAAAAACTACGTCATCAACAAAAATGCAATAATAGACGTTTGAACAAAGCATTAAAATTATTAAAATTCACTACAGATATGTTGAAAATTTCGCGGTGACAGCTCACGAAACTAAAGCATTTTTGGTTGATCATGAAGCATCTTCTTGGCCAGCAAGTACGACTGTGTATGATACTGTATTTCAAACTTTCTAATAAAATTTTTGTTATACCTAGCAAATTTATTATTTATTATTTCGTGGAGCGGGATCCTGGGATCTCGGGAAATTTATAGAAATTTCCCGCTTTCCCGGGAAATGAAAAAGTGCTGGAAAAAAACTCTAATCGTGGTACTAGTGTAGCTTACAGGACATAATTTTTCTTTGCGCTTGCTTTTGGGGCAATTGCAAGAGTAGACAAAGTAAAAATTCTTTTGCTGATCCAATTCGAGGTACTTCTGTACTTAACTGTCGAGAGTTGCACGTTAAGCTCTTCGATAGTTTCAGGGCATGAGTCCTCCAACATTGTTTTGAGGTACTGTGACGTGTTCCATTAGTTTCACAGTTAGCTCTGCCTTGGTGAATTGATCATACAGTAGAGCTGGCTGTAGATGAGCATCAGTATAGCCGGATCATCGCGAAGTTCTGACACACATTGTTAAGAGGCACACTCACGTAGTGCCATTCGTCCTGTGAACACGTTATAGATGACACTCACACTTATGGAAAGTATTTGCTTGCCGGAACTTCGCAAACAAGAATATCGACATATTAAAAATGTTTAAATAATTTCCACTTTAGATTATATTTGTACAACGTTTGATGGTCAAAAGTTCAATAAAAATTCCGTTACGTCCTTTTCTGTTCTATATGACGATATGTAGTGCATTTATTTATGAATCTGCAATTTCAATATTATATACATTTGTAAATATATATAAATGTATGTATGTGGTATATTCTTTTCTGTTGATACATTTGTATGCAATATTAAGTATATTTGTATTAGTGCCATATATATATAATACACGTTTGTTGAAAAATGTATTTGTTTATTAACTAATGTCCATCCATTATCACTTTAACACAAAATCATGCTTATAAAACTTTCTTTAAGTATGTACATACTCTTCATATATGTATGCATATGCGGATGTATGCACACATGTATTTATAGAAATGTATTTGCCATTTACATTTGCACTTACATATTTGTAAGAAAAAAATCTGTAGTATGAGAGCCAATATCAATGTATTGAAATACGAAAACCCACAATAAACTTGTCAAATCCTTAGATCCTTATGTTTATGTTTTACACACATGAGACTTTCAAGATACCAGAAACTAATTAAAATTAAAAAAAAATTATACAAAGCTTATAATACGAGTATATGCAGAGTTTAGGATTTATTGGATTTTTTTTTGCCTACCCGGGAAACGGAAATGAAAAATTTCCTTCCGGGGAATTAAGTAAGTTTTTTAACTGAATAAATAGTGAATCTTAGTGTAAAAAGTATTGCTCTAAGGGCCGTTAACAATAAAACAAATTAATATGATGTTAACACTAAACTCAAAACTTTAACTTTGGTTACTTAAAATTCATTAACACGAAGCTCTGTTAAGTTTTAACTTTTAAATAAAATTAACTGAAATATTTTTTGAGTTTAAATTCTAAACTTGAAAAAAATATGTCATATAAAAATTTATTATTTTTTGTTTATTTTAAAAATATTTTTCATAAATTCTTGCAAAAAAAAAATTGTAGAAATCGTGCTCAGATGTCCTTGGATGATAGTGTTATTTTCTGTTTTTGCATTTCCCAAAAATAAATTCCTGCTGTGATTCACAATAGTTAATAACTTTAATTTAACTAAATTTGTTTATTGTTAATGAACATTTTTAACTTCCAATTAAAAGTTAAGTTTAGACTAACAGAAAGTTAGTAAACTTGCAAATTAAATAAGCATAATTGAACTTTATGTTAATGAGGATAAGTAAATAAACGTAATGGAAAATTGAAGTTCCAAAACTATTTCCAAAAACATTTTTCCATAATGGCCACTAATCTTCTCCTGAAATATGAATTTTTTTTTAAAATTCAATTTTCTAAAGTTCCAAAATTATTTCAGGAGTGCCACTTATTGTGTTCTTTAAAGGACTTTCCGGAGCACCATTTGTATATAGTGGGATATCTGTACTATTCACAATTTTTCCATAATCGCCACTAATCTTCTCCTGAAATATGAATTTTTTTTTTAAATTCAATTTTCTAAAGTTCCAATATTATTTCAGGAGTGCCACTTATTGTGTTCTTTAAAGGACTTTCCGGAGCACCATTTCTATATAGTGGGATATCTGTACTATTCACAATTTTTCCATAATCGCCACTAATCTTCTCCTGAAATATGAATTTTTTTTTTAAAATTCAATTTTCTAAAGTTCCAATATTATTTCAGGAGTGCCACTTATTGTGTTCTTTAAAGGACTTTCCGGAGCACCATTTCTATATAGTGGGATATCTGTACTATTCACAATTTTTCCATAATCGCCACTAATCTTCTCCTGAAATATGAATTTTTTTTTTAAATTCAATTTTCTAAAGTTCCAAAATTATTTCAGGAGTGCCACTTATTGTGTTCTTTAAAGGACTTTCCGGAGCACCATTTCTATGTAGTGGTGGATATCTGTACTAGTCACCATTTTTCCATAATTGCCAATTAGTTCTCCAAAAAAATAAATTTTTTTAAATTACTTTTTTATGTTATATTTATTATTTGTAAAATTCCCATAACTATAATTATCTTAAGTGATATCTTGAACAACATTTTTCTTTAATTGGTTAGTACAGAACTGATCCCTGATCCAAGATTTAGCGTCCTAAATAAATTCAATATTCATCACACCAAAGTTTTTATTTTATCGTTTCCAAATCCAACTTCGACTACATTGGACGCTGTGACAACCCTGATTATTTAAAATAACAAACATAAAAATGTTCAAGTTGACATACAATTTTGGAAAATGAGAAATTATTTAGCAAAGCACATATTTTATTGGCCACACAAATTTCTTTATTTTTCATGAATTTTTAAATAAAACTGTGTTGGCAATTAAAATCATGTAAAGTTTGTAAAAAAAATGTATGAATTAAAAAAATAACCAAATAAATCGTAACAGGTATGTACTCGTATATCAGCTTAAATATTTAAATGGCCACATGTGCAAGAACATGGTATATTCATGTACGAATTTATGTACGTACATGTGTACAGATTGCGTACATATATTTTATATAATAGACTAATTAAATTTAAAAAAAATTGTTTTCATATTTTTTTAAAGGCGAATCATTTTATTAATAAATCAACACAAGAAATATTTTATCATTTCCAAGATACTATGATTTAAAACCTTAAAAAAATAACGCAAATTCATGTACAAAAGTTTAGGTGCACATTTGAAAAGTTTTGATATATGAGTGGTTTTTGCACATCTAATATTTGGTTGTCCCTCCTTTGGCCAGGATAATTGCTTCCTAGCGTCGAGACAGTGTTCTTACTGGGATAAATGCTTTATTAAGTGCAACAATTTTCCAATCTAGGCTAAGTATCCTATTAAGTTATTCTTTTGATGTTACGCGATGTTTTTCGTGTCTGGTGTCTACGGAGGTGTTTTTATCTGTTTACAATGGTATAAAAGCCCTTCCTAAACTCAAAAGATAAATCAATCCATCAGTAATTGTATCAATACCAAGCGGTGTTAAAAGTACGGCAATCTCAGATTTACTTAAATTAAGTACATAATGATTGATTTAAGTACGGACGGACTCAAATTCTCAACTTAATTTAAGAATTTTTTAGTTGATTCAAGATTTTCCACGTGATTAAAGAATTTTGTACACATTTTAAGAAACTCCAGGATTGGTTATCTAAAGTAATTCCGTTTTCGGCTTGATTAAAATACATTTTATTTAAAATGATTATTTTTCGAACAAATTGGTTGTTAGTAGTTTTTTTAAACTAAAGTGAATATTATTTTTTTTTTGCTAATTTTCGTAACGTTATCAGTCAGAAAGAATTGGACATGAGACAATATTCCAAAGGAACAAGGGAAAATTTTAACACTAATTAACGGCAGAACAAAAACATCGTTGTTTTTCGGGAGCCGCTACACATCATCAGTGCTCATGTGTATTTATATGTATCCGCGACTGTTTAGTCTAGAAAAACCATACGAATATTGAATATTGATAGTGGTAAAGTGGTGTTTACTTTAAAAACAACTAATAATACAAATAACTCTCGTATGATTTTTCTAAAGTAAAGTTCAATGATGATCTGCATTAGCATCAGTAAAATGCGCAATTTATACCCCTCAATAATCAATTTCAATGTGTTTTTAATGAAACTGTTAATATTTTACTACATATGTATATAAAGCGAGTGTTAGGAGTAAAGATTACACTTTGAGAGTGTGTCGGTCAGCAGCATGAGCACAGTAGTCAGTCGAAGTATCAGTTGATCAGTCGTGAAGCTGTTTTCTGGTTTTGAAATATGATTATATTTATTATACTTACTTACAATTGAATTTCAAACATCCTAACACAACTCAAATATTGTTTAAATTAATACATGAATTACAATAAATAAGTGCTTTAAATTAATCTTTTGATATTCACACTATTACATGTATGTAAACTATTAATTATGGGAAGTAGTGCGATTAAAAATTTAAAATATTAAAAACATTTAATTTATAACCAAAAATGTGTATTTCTTCATTTTTCAACTTAAATTTGTTTGATTTTTAAAAAATGTTCTTCCCTTTTATAAATTCACTGAGAACTGATAGTGGCGAGAAAAATTCACGAGAGATTCACAAATGAATTTTTCCCTTCGAGAGGTATACAAATTTCTTGGGTACAAGAATTCCACTTGTTATTCACGACGGGGGGTGAATATGAAGATAATTTCTTAGATTTAAGGGCGAACAAAGTTATTGACAAATCACTTTTACAAATCTTGGTTGGTGTGCCTAAGATTTATTCGTCTGCAGTATATGTCATTATTTTATTAAGGAAGTTTATGTTTATTGCTGTATTTTTTATTGTATTGTACCGCGAGCAGTCACATAATTTACAAAAATTGTTATTCTATATATATATATCCACATAAATTTATTGGATTGTTACTGTCCAACATTAATATCATTAGAACAAAATATTCTAGATTTAAGTTTTCTTTGTAATACTATTTTTAATTATTTACTTTGTAATGTTTATTTTTGAAGTCTCAAATAAACTTGACTTAACTTGCATTTTTTAATCAATGAAACTAGTTAGTTAGTTAGATTTATTGAGACTTAAATTTTTTCATATTACAGGATTTGCCCACATACATTTTTAGAGAGAACTTAAAACTATCAATGAAACTATTTTAAATATGTTTTGAATTGTGCAAATATAAAAGCTGAAATTTGTTGTTTTTTTTTAATCTTTTTGTTTTCTTGAATTGTTAAGCTCCTTTTTTATCTCATTTCTTTAGCATCTTCTTTGGTTTAGGAAATTTTTTAAATGTATATTACAATTGAAAATGTAAAATGATTTAATGATTTATATTTTTGTTATTTTCATATAAAAATTTATGAATACAGGAATATTTAAATTCCAGTTAATATTTTATTATTTCCTTTGATTTCCAAGAACTCCCAGGATCCCAGGAATAGATTTTTATTTAACGAAAAATTGCGGTCGAAACCACTTTAAATAGAAACTTTTAAAAATGGTAAAATCAAAAATTTGTTTGGCGAAGTTTAAGAAAAAGGAAATCATTTATTTATAAATTTTTTAACAAGAATTTTATTTTTTAAAACAAAATAAAACAAAAAATTCAGATGAAGATGATTAAAATTTTTATTGCATTACAAGAAGAAAAGTTTGGCTATTGTGAAAGAAAAATGATACCTGGCAAATGTCCACTACGACCACGCTGACAGATGTCGATTCTTTCATCAAAGTTTTTAATCACTTTAGGACAAAATGGCGGTTCTTATTCGTTAATCATATCATGGATTCGATTGGCACCGTATAGACTCTGTCCTTAACACAGCTCCACGAAAAATAATCCAGTGTTGTTAAATCACACGACATGGTTGGCCACTTAACAGCTGATTTTTGTGAAATTATACGATCGGGAAATTTGGTTTGCAATAAATTGATCGTTTCATTGGCTGTGTGACATGTGGCACTGTCCTCTTGAAACCACATTTCAGTGAAATCCACGTCATCAATAATAGGACAAAATTGTGTTGTTAACATTTCGCGATAGCGTGATCCATTGATTGTTACTGCATTTTCAGCTTCATCTCTGAAAAATAAACGGACCAATCACACCTCCAGACCATATAGCGCACCATACAGTAGCACGTTGAGCATGCAAATACTTCTCAACATTCGCTCTAGGATTTTCAGAAGCTCAAATGAGGCAATTTTGCTTATTGGCGTACCCTGACATGTAAAAATGGACTTCGTCTGAAAAAATTATTTTTTCAGACAAACAAGCGGGTTGTTCCTGAATAAATTGAGCGAATCTACGGTCGGCTTCAATTCCCGCACCAGTTGAACCTTGTAAGGCTTCAAAGCCAAATCCTTATGCAAAATTCTCCATGTGGCGGTCTTGGATAACCCCAATTGTTGAGAACGTCGAGGTATTGACAAATTCCTAATAGCGGTCTCAGAAGGACGATTATGTTGTCCGAAAATATCACGAATTTTACGAAAAGTAACTTTAACAGAACCACCATTTTCATAGTGGATTTTAATTGTTTTAATGCGATTTTCGAGCAAAATTGAATTCATTGTAACATTTGCGAATGCATCTACTACGAATACGTCAAACAACTAAATGTCAAAATAATCATGTTGTTGGTGTTGCTTTAATTGAAAAACAAAGTTCTTGTTGAAAAACCCTTTACATACTCTTCAAAAAAAAAATATATCAGAAGTTGCTCCAAATGCAAAGCATTTTCATATGAACATAAAAAATGTGGAATTATTTCGTTATCATGAGGATGTTAAATACAGAAATTTCATTTAAAGACGTTCAAGTTTATTTTAAACCATAAGTAAGCAATTTGCCTAAAGTAATTGACGTACTGCCTGCCTTCAACTGCTGTAAAACAAAAAGCATTCAAATATTATTTAATGCCTTTATATTCCGTAAAACAATATTTCAACAATTAAAAATATTCTTAAATTTGTTTTTTAATATTGTTGACCTTTCTTTGTTTTTATTTTGTAATTTTCTCTTTATTGGGCTTTTCTTAAAATGGTTGGCAGTTTTTGTTTCACAAAAATATTCATATCAGGTAAAAAAGCAGTAATATGTATATTTTTGAATAGATAAAAGCAATGCATGTTAAATTTTACTAATTTGTTATTTGAACAATTGCTTTCACTTTCATTTAATATTTATTTAGAATATGTAAACAATTTGTTATATTAGATAAAATCAAAAACTTCTTTTAATTGCCAAATAGTATTTAAAACTAAAGATTTTGTAATTAATATGTACAAATTTATAAAAGAAATTTATCAACATCAATATTTAAAAGAGGCTGTAAGTGAAGGTTCTCCTAAGCAGACCAATATATTTCATATTGCTCATTTAAAAGGTTTTGCAAAATTTAAAATTTTTCCAACTTTAACATAATTGCATGTTAAATTTTTTCTTATATTCGTTTTCGTGGTCTTATCAAGACAATTATACATACAAATACGCAAATATACTATATAATTTTAATTGTTTGTTACATACACAATTATAATTGTCCTTAAATATGTACTGTACAATAAATAGAGTATCCAATTATATATTTTTTTTTGGGTTTATTCCAGTGTAGTGTACCCAGTAAGTCACTTAAAAACACTTTCATTATATCATATTTATTAAATACACTTTCATTATATTTTATTAGTGTACCTAATAAGTCTACTACTATTGTCACTTTTTATAATTATATTCACTCAAATAACACTTTCATTATATTTAATTATATCCTTTATTATTATCCTAGTCACTCTTATTTTTAAGTTATGGTTTGTACTCACAACTATATAACTATCTTTTTCTTGTTTATTATACAACTAAATATTTTCACTCAAAATTCCAAAGAAATGGAATTTTGTTTATTATTGTTATTATTATTATTTTGTCAAGAATCCCGTTATTTTAGTATTTAAACACTTGAAATTTTTGAATAAAGGACACTCTTGATTTAGCCTCAAATCGGCAGTTTAATTTACAAGGGTTTTTACCACGAAAGCATTCATCTGCTTCCTTCCCTATACAGGCATTATAGTTGCCTTCTTTCGTTTTACTAGCCAGTGGCGTTTTTAAGCGCCGGCTTAAACCTTATTAGGCAGGTACTAATAGGCAACAATAATGCCTCCAGTTAAGATAAGTAAACATACATAGATCTTTACATACCTTAACATCACATGGCGATCCTGCCAAATCTGGATAAAAACCAAATGCCCAAAGATAAATTAACTCCAGCGGGCAACGAGAAGCAGCAAATAGCAGCAGGCCCTAAAAAGCTAACAATAGATGAGTATAGAAGCCGCCAACAACGCAAAGCAGAAGAAAAGCTTACCCGCATACCGGCTACAGAAAAACCGCGTCACAAGCGAGGTGGCCGACTAGTCCGATTAAGAAGAAAAATTGCTGCACTACGCAGAATAGTAGAGGCCGATCCTCCACCATCCTGGCAAGAGGCTAGCAAAATCTGGCTACAAATTGGAGCATTGGAATACCAAATGCAGCAATATAAAAATAAAAATAAAATGAACTTTTAAACACTTTTTTTTTTTTGTTGCATAAATTTTTTTTAGAACTTTTATTTTAGATTTATTATAAATAAAACAAATTTTTTTTTAAGTAAAGCACACGCGAAACTGAATTAAAAGAAATAAACAAGAAGACATATTGAAATTACTAAATGTCATAATAGATTAGTGCTGCCAAGTGCAAAGAAAAATAAAATTCACAATAGTAACCAAAGATGTTAATGTCAGCGTTACCAATACAGCATTTTTTTTTTCATATTAGAAACAAAATAAATATTTAAGATTCAATAAAAATAATAAATATTTTTATATTATAATACCTATGGAAGAACTGCAAGAATATTATATAGAATTAGACAAATTAGAAAAAAATTTTAAAAAAAGCAAAGATAGAGTTTACTCCTTAGAGTTTAAAACAGAAAAACTTAATCGGGTAAAAGATATTGAAGAAAAAGTTGTTAGCATTTTTGAAAACTTAACAGAAAACGAAGAAAGCAGGTCTCTTAAATTCAAATTTGGCGACATATGTGCAAGATTACTTGATATAATAAGTAATTTAGTTACAAAGAAAACAACAGAAATAAGTGCTCCTAGTTTTTCAAAATCAGCTAACGAGCATAAATCTGATTGTGCAATCATGGCTCAATTCGATATATCGGTTGTGGGAAAAAACCTTCAGGTTTTCAAAGGGTCTTATGAGGCATTGGAAGATTTCATTATACAAACGGAATTACTGCATGATCTACTCAGAGCAGAAGACAGAGAAATATTCGTAAGGTACGTCTATAACTTCAAATTAACAGCACAAGTACGTAGTGTTGTAGGACGATCTAACAGGCCAACAACTTTTCAGGAGTTTAAAAGAGTACTAACTCAAGCTTATCCTAATCCAAAGTCTTTGCAACAAGTCTTAACTGAATTTGGGGCAATAAAACAGGGAAATAAGAGTATATCGGAATACAGAGAAAAAATAATGTTACTTTCAGAGCAGTTAAGCGACTTTGAAATAAAAACTATAGAAAACCCAACGCAGGAGGCTAAAAATGCCGTTTACAAAGTTAGCGAAAGTATGGCTCTTAATGTCTTCATAAAAGGCGTAAACATTGAATACCAGAGCATGTTAGTAGCTTGTGGTCCAAAAACACTAAGCGAGGCGGTAGAAAAATGTATTGCAATGGAAGGCAATATGCGCAACAATGAAAGCAGTGTATTTAGAATTTGGAGACAGGAAAGGGGAAACAGAAATTTCTCTATAGACAATAGATATAAATACAATTACAATAGCAGGCCTAATCATAATAATGACAGGGGCGGTCCTAGTTACAATAATTACAGAGGCGGTCCTAGTCACAATAATTACAGGAGCGGTCCTACGCACAATAATAATAGGGGCAATTTTAATAATTATAATAGCAGAAATAGCGCTGGTCAAAATGGGTTTAGAGACAATCATTTCAGAGGCAACAACAATGTTCGACCTGTTATTAATAACAACAAGAATCACAATTCTACTAGGCAGAACATTCGCGGTAACAACCAGGGAAACTAGAAGGGCCGGATAACATAGAAAGTTATCCACGGCCACAAAAATTATTCAAACTAGCAACAACGATAGGTAATTCAGTAAATATTACGTGTAGGTGTAAGAAGGGAAACCTAAATTTTCTAATAGATACCGGAGCTGACATCTCCATTTGTAAGCAAGAGTATATAGAAGATATAGACAAAAATGAGATATCATCTTTAAGTGGCATTACATTACAAACTATAGAAAGTATAGGTACAGCTTATTTAGGCCTACAGCTAGAAAACTGTCACGTGAATCACAAGTTCCACATAGTTGATAATGATTTTCCTATTGCTACTGATGGAATCATTGGGAGAGACATGTTAGAAAAATTTAAATGCAAAATCGATTTCGAAACTTACACGGTATCATTCAATGTATCGGGAGAAGAGTTTGTTCTTCCGATTAACCCAAAAAGAATTTATAAAGCGGAGATTTGTGTACCAGCTCGATCAGAATCAGTAGTACCGGTGAACATTTACACGAATGAAGATAGCATTGTTTTAAATAAAGAGCTATCACCTGGAATTTTCGTAGGCAACAGCATAATACCGGCGGTGGGCGTAAAGCACATCAAAATACTAAATACGACCAACAAAGATGCAGTTTTAAATGATTTAAAATTTGAAATAGACACATTGTCTAATTATGAAATATATAGTGGCCACAACAACAAATTATTGAACAATGAAAGAATAAAAGAAATTTTAAAGAACTTGAAGATCGAATCAATGGATCCTATTGCTAAGCAGTCACTTACCAACATAATAGCTAAATACAGCGATATTTTTCAACTTGATGGCGACAAATTAACGGTCAACAATTTTTACACTCAAAAAGTTCAACTAACGGATTCAACTCCAATATACATAAAACCTTACAGGTTACCAGAAGCGCAAATAAATGAAATAGATGAGCAAATCAATAAATTACTAGAGGATGATATTATTGAACCATCGGTAAGCGCGTATAATTCCCCGTTGTTAGTAATACCAAAAAAATCAGTCGATAATACGAAGAAATGGCGAGTAGTCGTAGACTTCAGAAAGCTAAACGAAAAAGTAGTTAGCGACAAATTTCCGTTAACTAAAATTGAAGATGTTTTAGACAAGCTGGGCAGAGCTAAATATTTTTCCACGCTAGACATGACCAGCTCATTCCATCAGATCAACTTGCACAAAGATTCAAGACCACTGACAGCATTTTCAACCAGAAATGGCCATTTTCAATTTACCAGGTTGCCATTTGGATTAAAAATATCATCCAACAGTTTCCAAAGGATGTTAACCATTGCACTGAGTGGTCTAGGTGCGGAAGCATTTTTATATGTTGACGACATTATTGTATTTGGGTGCAGCATGCAACATCATCATGAAAATTTGGAAAAGGTGTTCGAAAAATTAAGAAAATACAACTTGAAATTGAATACTACTAAGTGCTGTTTTTTGAAAAATGAGGTGGTATATCTAGGCCATCTAATAACTAATAAGGGAATACGTACTGATCCTGCCAAAAACAGTGTAATAGAAAAATATCCGACGCCGAAAAGTGCTGACGATGTCAGACGTTTTGTTGCATTTTGCAATTATTATAGACGATTTGTCGACAATTTTGCTGAAATAGCTCGAGAATTAAACGCATTATTAAAAAAAAATACACCATTCATTTGGAGTGAGGGTTGTCAGAAATCTTTCGAAACGTTAAAGTCAAAATTACTGAATCCGCCCATACTTCAGTATCCTGATTTTAGTAAACCATTCATACTAACGACTGATGCTTCGAATTTTGCACTGGGAGCTGTACTGGCTCAGGGTGAGATTGGGTCAGAACTGCCTATATCTTATGCGAGTAAAACTTTAAGCAAACACGACATGAATAAACCCATCATTGAAAAAGAGCTTTTGGCCATACATTGGGCTATAAATTTTTTCCGTCCATACCTTTACGGTCGGAAATTTTACGTAATAACTGATCATAGACCATTAGTGTCTTTATTTACACATAGAAATCCATCATCAAAGATGACTCGGATTAGACTTGACTTAAGTGACTATGACTTTGAAATATCATACAAAAAAGGCAAAATGAATACAAACGCTGATGCATTATCGCGAATAGTCGTGAACAGTGATACATTAAAAGCAATGATTCCCACTGGAACAGAAGAGAAACCGAAAGAAATATTTGCGTTAACACGGAACATGAATAAAAAGTTAAATATGCAAAAAGAGAACACAATTGCTAATAGAGAGCAAGATAAGCATTTTATATGGGAGTGTACATCAATTACTGATATAAAAAAGACAAAAAAGCTAAGATTCGAAGTAGATAAAAATCTAAAAAAATCACGTATTATAATAAATGATTCAGAGGTGGTAATAAAGTGCAGCGAAAATCCAATGAACACACAGATGTCTTTGGAGAAACTGTTACCAAAAATGCTATCCCTGAGTATAGAAGTACTCGCTTTAAAAGACGACGATGTCATATTTAAAATCATACAAATTGAAAAATTTAAAAATATTTTTAGAAATTTAAAAAGAAAAGATGGTGAAAATCTGAAAATTTTAATATATAAAGAACCAATACGCATCACGAATGTAAATCAACAGAATAATCTAATTATCGAGTATCACAATTCACCTATAGGAGGTCACTTGGGTGTAAGAAAAACCATTTTAAAACTTAAGCAAAGATACATATGGAAAAACATGTCAAAAATGGTAAGAAAACACATTTCAAATTGCAAAAAGTGCAAATTAAATAAACAAATAAAACATACAAGAGAAAAATTAACTATTACTGAAACACCAGGAAATAGCTTTGAAGTAATATCAATAGATATAGTAGGTCCTCTAAGATTTTCTAATGGGTTTAGGTACATTCTTACTATGCAATGCGACTTAACAAAATACATCATAGCGTGTCCAGTTGAAACAAAGGATGCTAGGACAGTTGCAAAGGCTCTGGTAAAGAATTTGATATTAATATACGGCCATTTTAAAGTCCTCAAATCGGATAGAGGCACTGAATTCGTGAATGATTTAATGAAAGAAGTATGCGATCTGTTAGAAATAAAACAAGTCTTCAGCACACCATACCACCACGAAACCTTGGGTTCCGTGGAGAGAAGTCATAGGGTACTGAATGAATTTCTTCTGAACTTCTGTATAGATGATGAATGGGACCATTGGATCCCATACTTTTGTTTTGCATACAATACCACGCCACATGTAGATACAAATTATACTCCATATGAGCTTATATTCGGTAGGCTACCCAATTTGCCTCATGAGAAAATTTTAAAAACTGAACCAATTTATAATACTGAAAACTATTCCAAGGAATTAAAAGCAAGACTAAAGTTTTCTTTGCAAAAAGCAAAGGAATTACTTGAAATATCGAAGAGAAAACGTGTCGAACAATGCACGGAAATTAATCCGTTGAGTTTGAAAGTAGGAGACATGGTTTTAGTTAAAAACTTTAATAGAAAGAAAAGTCAACCTCCTTATAAAGGTCCGTATAAAGTAATTAAAACTAAAGGAGTAAATTCAATTATAGATTTAGGAAACACATATAAAGAATTTCATAATAATAATTTAAAAAAATATTAATGAAATTGTCAAAATTTTAAAAAATTTTTCTTAAGGGTAGGGGTGTAGTGTACCCAGTAAGTCACTTAAAAACACTTTCATTATATCATATTTATTAAATACACTTTCATTATATTTTATTAGTGTACCTAATAAGTCTACTACTATTGTCACTTTTTATAATTATATTCACTCAAATAACACTTTCATTATATTTAATTATATCCTTTATTATTATCCTAGTCACTCTTATTTTTAAGTTATGGTTTGTACTCACAACTATATAACTATCTTTTTCTTGTTTATTATACAACTAAATATTTTCACTCAAAATTCCAAAGAAATGGAATTTTGTTTATTATTGTTATTATTATTATTTTGTCAAGAATCCCGTTATTTTAGTATTTAAACACTTGAAATTTTTGAATAAAGGACACTCTTGATTTAGCCTCAAATCGGCAGTTTAATTTACAAGGGTTTTTACCACGAAAGCATTCATCTGCTTCCTTCCCTATACAGGCATTATAGTTGCCTTCTTTCGTTTTACTAGCCAGTGGCGTTTTTAAGCGCCGGCTTAAACCTTATTAGGCAGGTACTAATAGGCAACAATAATGCCTCCAGTTAAGATAAGTAAACATACATAGATCTTTACATACCTTAACATCACACCAGTAACCGACTAATCGATTCTTTCATTTTAAGTTTGCTCGATTAATCGATTTATATTTATTTAAATTTGCATTATATATATGTTTAAGCTAGAAAGCCCAAGACTTTAAAATAACAAATTATAATTAGAAGTGGAAATCGAAATAATTATCACAAATTATCGCATACTAAACTAAAAAGAGACATGCAGAAAGAGATTAAAGAAAGCAAATAAAGAGTCATTCAATAAAGAAATTATTCAGCTCAGTGCTGCAAATATTGTTCAAGGTTTAAACAGTGATTATTTTAGCTTTTTGCACTCAGATTAAAATTACGCTTTTCGGTTTTTCTATAACGTTTACTATCGGCTTAATCTAAGTTTTTATATTTTAGTAATTTTCTTAATTGTTTTACTTTTTTTCCTAAGTTTTTCCTAACGCGACTCAAAAAATGCAAGGTTTTATATATTAAAACTTATATTTTTTTTACTATAATAATGTTAATATAGTTCCAGGGTAGTTTTATTTATTTTGTTTTTGATGGAATAAAGTGAATCTTTTGAAAAGCGATTATTTACATTTTTAAAGTTGTTGATTGGAATCTTCATTATTTTTGGTTTGTCTAAACGAAGTTTACAATTAACAAATAAATTATAAAATGGAAATCTTAATAAGCGAACGAGAAGAAATAAATCACAAAAGGAAAAACGAAAACCCACCAACAACTAAATTTTAAACTTTTTTAACAAAAAATTTTTAAAAAATTCTGTATAACGAACGGTAAGAAAAATTAAAGAAAATCGGCCCTGTACACAGTGGCCAATTTGGCTTCGCTAGCGGCATTTTATTCATAGCTTCCAAAGTAAAGAAGATATCTTCAAAAATTGAAGCAAGAAAAAAAATGAAACAATTTTTGGAAAAAAAAATATTTTTTTTTTTTATTTTTAATTTTTTTTTAATTTAAATTTTTTATTTTTAATTTTTTTTTAATTTTTTATTTTGTTTTTAATTCAATAAACATTTTCCACCATATATTCATATATAAAAAAAAAAAAAAATTGTCAACTCAAAGAGAAACCATATTATAAAAGAAATATTAATCAGATTCTTCAGTACAATAAATTGAAGGCTCGCAGGTACTCGCAGTAGATTTTGGACATTTTGGACACACAATGGTTTACACATATAGGAAAATTTACAATTACACTGAATGCAGGTGAATTTTGTAAGTTCTACTCCACGAAAGACAGGTGTACGTTACAATGGGCGAGGTGCTAATACACTTAAACACGATTACGTTTTATAAATAACATAAGTATACACAGATCACAACCACAGTTTTTTTATATAATACATACCTTGGCGTTAGTATATAACAAAACTTTTAATGAAAATAATAAAATTTGCAAGTTTAACACGAATAGCAAAACGATGATCAAAAAGGCGGAAATATTTTGCACAACACTTGCAGAAACATATGCTGACTTTGACAGCTCACAGCTGTTCATCAGCTGTAAGCTGAGCTTTTAAAAATCTATACAAATCTAGTGAATTTGTTATCGATTGTTAAAAAAAAATTAACGGTTTTTCAAATTTGAAAATTTGAATTAAATGCCGCTAGCGAAGCCAAATTGGCCACTGTGCTGTACCGTGAATTTTTTTATTATAACTTATACACGATACATCTACAATACCCGTACAACAAATTCATTATGACTTATTTTAAAACAAAATGCTGCGAACCATTTTATTACAATGAAAACTTTGCAATAGTCACAATGAAACAAAACTGAGAAGCAGAAAAAAATTTCGCTGAAATGAGAAGTAAAAATTTGCTATGAAGTTTATATAAAATTAAAAGTAATTGTGAAATGGATCCTTGAGAAAAAGAACTTTTGTGATTGGATTCTCAAGCAAATGAATAAACATTTGCGAATAAATGAAATGGCGTTAATATCTCAAACCAGACAAATGCAACCAATTGGTGGATGGTTATCAAGATTCAAAAAGATACCGAATTATACTTCTTAAGGAATCTAAAGAAAAGTAATCACCCACATATGATTTAGTAAACTCGCTCTATTTTCGGTGTTTTTAGTGGTCGTTAGATATTGTTCATAGTATCAGTTCATATAGTAACAGTGTTTCCTTGTCTTTAAAAGTAGGAAACCGATTGAGACATTTACAAATGGGAAAAGAGTTTTGTATCATATTAACAAAGTTTAATCAACGATCAGGTATTAGAAGGATTTCTTTTCTTTTATTGAAGAACACGATGTACGTTTTATGGTACAATTCGTAGCTCAAAAGTAAAACAGTGTTATCGTGAGTTAAGGAAGGTCGAAATACAGAAGCTCAAGTTGTTGTGAAAAAGGATTTTAATGCTTTGCTTTTTAAACAAAATGTTCTAGAACATTATATCCAAAAGAATGATTATTTCGTATGAAATAATAATGTATAAAAGGTTTTTTTTAATTTTAAGAGTCAGCTACAAGAAATTAAACGAAAAAAACGAAGCAATTCAAAGTTATAATAAATAAAAAAAAACTAGTCGTGATCAATTCAAATTTTACTTGGAATGTAGATAGAATTTTCAAGATGTTCGTTTTCGTTGAATGTTTGTAATCAAACAAACAAAAAGATATATACAGTGTTAGCTAGCTAATCCGAAGGTATGTAATCCGAATTATCCAGCAATCCGAATTGAATTTATGACGTACTGAATTACATACTCTATAATCCGAATTGGTTGCAAGCTCGTTAAACCAAATCGCATTCAACCGAGCCACCTAAACAGTGGCGGATACATGGAAACACACATGAACACTGATGATGCGAGTATAGCCGCTCCCGAAAAATAAAAATTTTTTGTTCTGCCGTGTAAGTTGAACTTAATTGATGTTAAAATTTTCCCTTGTTGCTTTGAAATATTGTCTCATGTCCAATTCTTTCTGACTAAAAATGTTACGAACTTTCGCCAAAATAATACTTACTTTGGATTAAAAAAAACCACTAACAACAAAATTGTTCAAAAAATAATCACATTAAATACAAATTTTTATTATTTTTATTTTTCTGCTTTTTTGTATTTTTTTTTATACCATGTGTGAAATTTTCAAAATAACGGGAGGGACATCATTGAGATGCAAAGCCTTCTATGATTGATATTGTATGTATGTAATTATTTATAAGTACATATGTGTGTTTTATGTCTTGTTGCAATTCGTCTATAAATTCTTGTTGGAAGCATATTCATTCTCAGAGGTGGGCTTCAGATTATAACATCCCACTATCATTGTGACAACAAGAATTGCCTGAGAATGATTGTGTTGCAGAAACAGAAGATTTTCGCACAATAAATAACTTATTTCACCGCAATAATGACGTGCGAATTTCTGAAGATGAAATTATTCTTAGCTGGATTATTAACTCTTATAATACTTCGTGTAGTAGTTCAGAGTCAGACACAGAAAATGTGGAATCAAAGCATAATTATAAAACACGTTAGAAATTGTGAAGCTGTGCAGGCCTTAAATACTGCAATAGATTGGCCAATGGAACGAGGTATGCAAACAGATAGAATATTGATGCTAGAAGAATTGCGGAACAAGGCTTTGGAAGCATGTGCAAAGAAATAGAAGCACAAATTATGTTAAAAAAATATATATTATTTAAAAAAATCTTTAATTTTTTCATTCTTGATTAATAAAAATATTTATAAAAGATTTTTCCAAGCTTTAGGTCAATTTATATAAAAAATGTGTATTATTTATTTTTTATTTTTTAATTTTTAAAAAATATCGAAATATCGATAATCGATATTTTTAAAAATTAAAAAATAAAAAATAAATAATACACATTTCTTATATAAATTGACCTAAAAATCTTTTATAATTATTAAAAAAAAGGTCGAAAAAATAAGAGAATATTAATAAAAATAAAATAAATTAGTTTCGAAATCCTGGCTTGTGATTTATTTTCGAATATATTAGTCCAGTAATCCGAATATCTTTTTAATCCGCATCAGGGTCTACAATCATTAATTCGGATTAGCGAGCTGGCACTGTAATAAAGATTTTAGTGCAAACGAAACGAAAAAACGAAAAAGTCATATTATAAAAGATCTTTGATACGAAATTAGTAGTCTCATTTAGCCACTCTGCCTCACACCTTTTGCTGTTTCTCATTTGAGTAAAGAAAATAAGAAGAAAGTGAAAACTGAACGCCACATTTTACGTTTTCTTTAAATGGCCCGAAGAGACAGATTGAACATGTAACACAATTTAAAAAAAAAAAAACTTTGTCAATTAGAGATCTGCAAAAATACATTAATATAAAAATATACAAAAGGTGTAGAACTCAGTAGTAAGTAAAGTTTAGTCGAATAATTAACATAAATTATTCAATTATTGGTTAATTGAAATTTCCTGTTTTGAATTGCTTGACCATTTAATAATAAAAAAAAACCCTCCGATTGATCGTTTTTCGATTGGATACCCTAATAATATTAACTTTAACAGCAACAACAACAACAACAACAACAAAACCTATTTCTTTTTTTCTTGGTATTGGTGGTCTATTTAGCATTTGCGAGCTATTTTTATTGTTCTATCTGCAACAGAATGTACTGTGAGTACATAATTAAAAATCTTACATTAAATTAATAATTCCATGCAGCATTTAAGATGTTTTTTTCTTTTTTTGTATGAATATTCGTAACTTTGTACATGTTACTACTCGTATTTCCATATCAACGAGTATGACTTTGAACAATGCTTGAATGTGTTGTTTGTTTTTATGCTTGCAATTTCTGTTGATTGCAATTCGGTGTGAATTCTAGCCTGAAGAACTTTGCAGGCTTACATATATAAATATATATGTACATATATGTTGGGATGCATAAGTGTGTGTTTTATTGGAAGTATGAACAAACAATATAACTAATGCTAGAGGCCAAGAGGAATATGAAATAGTCTACAGCTGGGAAAAAAATATGTATTTGAAAAGTTATACGAATATGTTGTAAATAGCGTTAGAAGCAAGACAATGCTGCGTTGAATATTAAGTGCAATGAATGTTTGTGCCAGAAGAGATGGCTACTACTTACATATGTATGTGTTAGGCAGTAATTACGCGTTATCAAATATGATAGAAAGAGTTTTTTTTTCTTTTATGTCGTGAGCGTGAAATTGTGTGAGTATCATTGTTAGCAATAAGAAATTTAGAAATTAAACATCACCGGCTCCAAAATTATACTTAGGAAGATCACTTAAGTTATTTGTATAATTATTTAAGCATACATACATACATATGTGCGTTTACTAAGTCCCGGTTCAGACTATGAAAGTCTTCTTGCTGAAATTTTCTCTAATTCTCTCTTAAACTTTCATTAATGTCTACACATTGAAATTTTTTGTATTGAAATTCAAGATTTTTGCATGTTTACCTTCACATTCTTTTTTTTTTGTACACAAATTTTTGCTCTCTGCACAATGAAAGAAAAGAAAAGTAAAAGAAAATCAAAAATATAGCTGCAGCCATTTTCAGTTTGACAGTTACGAATAACAAAACACAAGAGAATTTCAAAGAAAGAGTGTACTACCCCTTCCCAATCTTCTCTCCCCGTACAACAACAAACTAACATTTTCAGAAAGAAAAATTTTATAGTGTGAACCGTGACTAAGTAAATTGAACAGAACATTTCAATTTTCTCTTATACCTTGCTGGACTACGTTCAAAGCTTTTATTTAAATTCGCTTGTAAAAAATTCTCACTTGTTTCGGACACTTAAGTCTGTTTTGCAATTCTATGCTACGAGTACAAAGAAGCAAGTTTGAGCATAAACGGCTTCAGTGTGCTCAATAAAATATATATATATTTTTCAAATGCAGTACGAAGTTGTTTCCGAATTTATGATTTCAGAAATCAAAGTCTTCTAAAGAAAATGTTAAAATTGTTTGTTAACACATTCTACATTTTTTTTTTTAAATTTAATTTAAAAGAAATAAAATTCTTGTGTATGATCTCACTATTAACGCGATGGGTTGATTTTCGACGGCGCACTGCATCATTAATTCGCAAATTTAAAATTTTCAACAGAAGCAAAATACTTTTTGAGTTTACATAAAAGGTATATGAAAAACAGATTTTAAATCAGGCGTTTCATTAGCGAAACAAAGACAAAACAATGCGAAATTTTTACAGCAGGTAAATATGAATATTAGAATGAAAATTTAGGAGAAAAGTGAAAAAAATTACAATTTCGAGTTAATACCCTCTTGTTGATCAAGTGCGATATATAAAAAAAGTCATGTGGCCGTTATAGCGCTTCATTGCACTGATAATAAAGTCTTAACGACTTCTTTCTGGAATAATAATGAACTTGTCGACGCACAGTGGCTGAAAATCGTTTTTCATTGGCCAAAACTCTGTAACTTTTGAACCGATCAAAATATTGAAGTAATTTTTTTTTATTGGATAGATATTTAGTTCAGCTTGACTCAGTTTAAATTTTATTAAAATTGATTGAGGACTTTTTAAGGAATTCTAGGTCAAAGTTGAACTTTTGAATTTTTTTTAACTTTTAGAGTGAAATATGGAATTATTATTTTTTTATTTATTAAAAAAATTGAATATTTGGAAATTAATAATAATTATAAATAATTTTTGTAATAATGAAATTTTTTTTATGTTACACTTAAAAAAAATTTTACACTGAAAGAAATAGTAAAATCAACTGGAGATTTTGCTATTACAGAAAAATTAAAAATTTTTTGCTGACAAATTTGCAAATTTGTTTACACTCAAAGAATAGTTACACTTAAAAAAAACGTTAATAATATTATCTAAAAATATTACTATTACTACAGAAAAATTTATTATTTTTTGCTGTCAAATTTGATAATTTTAAAAACATTTTAAAATAAAAACTGCAATAAATTTTAATAGCATTTGTAACAATGGTAGGTTCGTTTATTATTATTTTTTACTAATACTATGTTTTTCGTACTTAAATAACAATGAAAGGCAATTATAATTATTATTCATTTGACTCAAATATTGATTGCAAATATTCCATATTTTGTTCTGTGCTATCTCTGTTCTTTAGTAGTTTTTTGGCTTCTTCATCTAAATCCCGATGTTCCACTTTCCATTGATTTCGAATGCTGGAGATAAACGGATCTGACGTTGCCAATAATATATTAAATAGATCTTCATTTGTTGAATTTCTTGAAATTTTTCTAGTATTGTGCTCTCTATAAAATCTGTAATCCTTGTTCCTTTTTTCCTGAGCCTCCTCTGATAGATCTCCAAGTGGCACCAAATGATATTTAATGACATCTTCTCCATGATAAAGGATTTTGTGAACTGTTGCAGACATATTTCTCCATGGGTAGTTGGTTGTATATATTTTTGCAGCTTCCTTAGCCTAATCTCCAAATTTTCTAGTCAATTTCTTCATTGCACGCAAGTACTTCTAGGATATATTCATCTTGAACATGTTTCTTTTTTGAACTTCTTAACTCTTTGTTGGTTTCGTTGTTTCTTATTGATCCTGAAGACCCGAAATCCAAATCATAACTGATTTTTAGTATGTGTTCCATAAGTCGTATTCTTGCATGTAGTGGTGATAATCCAAATTCATATGTTTTAACAACTTTTTCAATGATATCCACTTTTGTTAATTGGTTCTGTGATGTAGGAAAGATTCTTTTATATTTGTACAACCAATTGCATCGTTGATATCTTTAAGTTTCCGCCTCTTAGATCTATCGCTGCAGTTGCCCATTAATGATTTGCGTGGTCTTCCAGCCTTATCTTGCTTTGCTGTTTCTGCAGCGACAGTAAGTTGGCCCTCTAACCAGTTTGCACTTTTTATATAAAAGTTTTGTTTACTGTAGCGAACTTCTTTGTAGCGTTTTTTTAGTGCTTTGACGAAATTAGATAATTCCTCTTCCATTTCGGTGCTACACGAATTTAAGTTTAATTTTATTTTAACGTAACTAAGAACATCTTCCTGGTTTTTGTTTCTAAAATACTCTTCGGCCAGTTCTTTATAACTGAAGCTCTCCATATTTTTCTGAATATTTTTATTTGCGTCTGTTATGTTTTATCCGTACACTTAGAGGATTAACTGAGTAATCCCTTATCGAATCCGTAGTTTTATACATTTTTAGATACATGTTATTCACACATTGATCTTTAATTTCATAGCAGGTAGTGCTTAAATTGCACAAAACTGCACATGTTGTCCAGACCTTAATATCAGGTAAAACTGATTAGTATCTCGCCAATATTTGTTGTTGTGGTTGGGTTGTTTTTTTATTTTTAGTGCTTTAATGTCGCGATTATTGTTATAAAATTGCTTATGACTTTGGTTGACCCTAACATTTGATAACAGGTAAATTTAGAAACAGATCATATGTTTACTGTAGAATTTTGTGATAATTTGTGATAATTTTATTACCAATTTTTGGCTGATCAAAGCAAAGCCATTAAACCCTTTCGCAGGTATTATATTTAATTTTTTTAGTTTTACGTAGTCTAAAGTAAAAAACATAAACTTTTAGGCAAAAAAGTGAAAATTATATACACCATTGTATACGAGTACTTTGGAGTAATTTCATTAAAATGAAAAAAGTGTTCTACAGGCGGCTCGTGGCGGGTGCAAAAGTATATATAGCGTTAAAGAGGACACTTTCACCTTTCTCCGGGTGGTATACATTTCTTGTTCCCTTTTGTTCCCTAGAAGTTCTATTCCACTAAAGTTTAAATTTGAGAAAAATATAGTAGTTTCATAAATATTCCGTAACGCCCTTAATATTAAACGCTAGAGCTCTGACCACTTACAAAAACTAAAGACTATAATCCTACCAATATTATAAAAAAGACCGCAGGCCATTATCGATGATAGCTTGCGAGTAGTAACCATTTATTTTTGATAAAAAACAACAGAAAAACACCTTTTTCTCAAATTAGAAAAAACCGTTGAGTTTGACAGCATGCCACGCTCACAATTATCAATAGTTTAACCTAATTTTTGGCTACCTTAATCTGGATATATTAGCTGCAAAAGGGCGTAAAAATTTTAAAAATCGGTGACAAAAAAAATTTGAGTTTTGGCCAATGAAAAACGATTTTCAGCCACAGTGCGACGATCTAAATGAGGGTTTGATCATCAACATTCTTAAGAAAGGTGATCTTACGGAGTGCAAAAATTGTAGAGGGATCACACTTCCAAGCATGATAAACAAAGTAATCGCAAACTTTAACAACACGAGACTTGCTGATTCCCTCGACAAAGACATCAGTTACGAGCAGGCTGCATGAAGGGCCCAAAAATCCTGTGTAGATCCGCATAATAATTGAGTAATCAGTGGAATGGAGATCCCCAGGTATTCATCGTCTTTGAAAAAACTGTCGACACACTAGTCCACACTACCATTTGAAAAGCACTCACGTGAAAAGGCGTACCTAGGAAAATAAAAGGGAGTATCCAAGAGCTATACACAAACGCAAATTGTCGTATACTTCACCGGAAGTCAGTTAGCGATTAGGTTTCATTTAGAGCTTGTGTACGACAAGCATGCATCTTGTCACCGTAACTCTTTAACGTTGTGCTGTACATTGTCTTGGGCCTTTATTACATTTTCCTGTCAGTTAAAGGTTGGATTTGGTTTGCCTGATAAATAGCTTCGCATTATTACAACTTCTATTTTTTTTTTGTTATTACTCGTATTATTAAATTTAATAATATTTAATGAATAAAAAAATAATGAATGAAGATTTTGTAATGCAAAGTCATTTATTGGTCTGACAATATCCTGCCTTTGTAATAATGGCGCTTAGACTGTTAAGACTGAATTTTCATAAAACTAAACCATTCTGAACTCAAGCACGGAACAGGTTAAATTTTGCCCGCAGTGTAGGCATTTTAATTGTATATTTTCAAATTCTGAAATAACGTGTAGGATTACGAGATAGCAGTAGCTCACGGTTTCATCTCCAATTTGTACACACATCTATTTGTGCTGAAGTTCCTGTAACTGTAAAAAAACATTTTGTATTTAAAGTTAACGTACGTGTATAGTTTCTGACAGCAGACACCCCCTTATTGTTTTATTAACAAGATATAACAAACTTTCTACTCGAAATAAATTATTCGGCATCGGAGAATTATAATTCTCTACAATTCTTTTAAGCATTAAACATACTTCATAATGTTATTATCGGCCATAATTCTTTAGTTATCTAAAACTTATTCTTAAAATATTGAACTAAAAATAAAATTTCGAAACTGAAATTAAAAGGTGTGAAGTATAAATATGAGAGTCACACCGAACGTTCGCATTTGGTGACAAAGTTCTGCAAAAAACATGTTTAGTTGATGCTCGGCACTCGGGAAAATGATCGCCTTTTATTGTGCGTTAATAATGTTTCTATTAAATAAATAATTCACAAAAGTTGAAGGCGCACAGAGGAGTATTTGAGCCAAAAAGCTGGCCAGAGATATTAAACGTGTTTTTTGAGTTGAAAGATTGAGTTTTTTTTATAGTTTTAGGAGTAATTTGATATAAAAAATCTAGTGGCAGATTTTTGGAGGTTTTTCCAACAAACATTTTTCCAAAAATTGTTTGCAATCACCTATATAATTATATACTTATGTTCGAATGCGTAATTTAGTGAGTAGTCTGGTACCTGGGTGACCCATGTATTTTTTATGTGCCGATGTTTTCATTTTTTATATAATTTTTGTGATTAATGCTTTTAAAAAATACTTTAGTTACGTATGTACAAATACTTTTCTAACAAAAAATGTTGTATAGAGCGCAGATAAATAAAAACTGTTTTATGGTGGTGAGGGACATTCCCTTATAACTATTACCGATAATAAGCATTTTGCAAGTTCATATTCGCATTGTGAAGTGCTAAAATTGATGTGAATAACATTTAAAATCAATAATTCAACAGAGACAAAAGATATCATAATCAAAAAAGTATTTTAAAAAGTGCATAATGAGCAATAAAAAATTAAATTTGAAAATTTTAAAAATCGTTAATAATAATGGCGCATAATTGCGCAAACTTTTTTTCGAGTCTAAGATTAGAGATTCTAAAAGGTGATTTATACATTTGCTACCTTCACTTTTAAAAACCTTTTTCTTTTTTTGCAAAAATTCATTTTTAAATTTAAACGAATTTTTTAACTTTAATATTCAAGCTGAGTTTTTTAAAATATCTAAAATAGCTTTTGAACAAATATTTCAGTGAAAAAAAGTCAATGTAATGCCTTAATTCGTTTAGCTGCAAAAATATCATATAGATAAACATCTTGAAACCGAAAAAACATTAAAGGCGCATGTAATTTTTTTCACTTTCCTGACTTCAGCAGTGTCTCAGAGCTACAAATCGCAACATAAAGTCTGAAAATTTGACAATATGATGTACAATGTTGTTGTGTATGGATCTGCGCAATTAGTTTTTAAAATTTCTTTAACTTCATTTTTGCCTTTTTGGCCAGCTTTTTGGCCACTCTGTGAAGCGTTCCCATTCAATAAAAAAAATTCGGGTTCGGTATGAAAAATCTACCAAAATTTGTGTTTGGCCTAAAAAATGTGCATTCGGTCGGTCACTAATAAATATACATATTTATAAAAGACATCTCACAACATTGCCCACAAATTAATTTTTTCTTTCTTTTAATGTGTACTGAGAAATAATAATTAATAAGTAATTAAAGCTAAAGTTAAATAAAAATATGTGTTTTATTATCAATGTACCGTATCTCATGATCAGCATAAAAGTCTTGCTTTTTCGTAGCAAATTTAAAACAAAAATTAACAAAAAAATGTTTAAAAATATAATAATAAGAAGAAAGGAACATGCTAGTAACACCGAAAATGCATGCCAAAAAGTTTTTAGAGTAGCAACAATTTTTAACACACACCAAGTTAAAATCATCTTTCTTTCACCAACCCAACAAGTTAAAAAAGAGAAGTTTTAAACACACATGTGCATATGAAATTGGGTTACCCAGAAGAAATTAAAAACATTAAGGTCAGATATTGACTAGGGACAGTTCATAACTTACGGAAAGGAGAAGTAAAATTTGCAATGATTTCTTGCGGTTGTGGTGTCTTTCAAAAGATTCATATATCTCATTAAAAAAAATAATTTTCCTAAACATAGTAAGTTCTTAGTTCTATAAATTAGGCTATTTGAAATGAACCAGTTTTTAAAAACAAATTAAAAAGTATTATTAACGTTCGATTATTCAATTTTGTTTTTTTTATATTATTTGAAGACCTTTTCTATATGTTTAATTCAATCTTATGTGGCATTTACACCAGACCAAAGTCTAGTACTTAAGAGATTTCGAGCAAATCTTGCTGATTTTGACTAGATTTCCCATATAAAAGAAATTTTGACAAAACCTGTTAGTACCAAAATCTGTTAGTACATCTGTTAGTAGATGCAGTAGGGTTTTTTGCACACTGAAAAATACTACGCTGTACCATAATTCATTTTTGAAAGGTGTGCTCGCCAGCTGTTTTTCATTTGATTAATAAAATTTTGTGTATCAAGTTTGACACTTGAAATCAAAAATGCCAATCAACTGTGTTTGGTATGGATACGAAATCTTAAAAAATGTCACGAATAACCCGGTGTAAACGGTGTAGATTTTTATAGAGACTTCTATTGAAATCTAATAGATTTCGTGCTGGGGTAAATTCACTATTGCTGATTGAATATAAGTTTTTAGACTAAGCGATCAAAACGGATATCTGATTAACTGAATATTCTAGTTCTGGCCAAAGCAGCATATTGCATATCACTTTCAGAGTCGATGAATATTCGTGCTACAGTACTGCTCGCCAGCGTATAACGTGGTAAAATCGAACAAAAAGAACGCTGATGAGATGGTATAGCGACCTCGAAATCAGTACTGATCCGTTCTGCTAGTCTGATGAATAAATTGTTTCCAATAAAAAAGTACTCTCTTAATAAAATAATGAATTTATCCAAAAATAATTTCTTAAATTAAGCAGATATGGGTAAAACTCAGATTTGAATTTAAGCCATAAAATTTCATTTCAATAAAAATAATATTAATGATAGTAGGAATAAAGTTTATTCAAATATTTCAGAGGTTTTTGAAGTTACAGATGTTTTCATATAGTGTCATATATATTCTAGTCACGGTCACCGCTCACGTATGACTGGGGTAAGTAACATTGATCTTCAACTAGGCGAATGCACAGTAGATGATTTAGAACCACTATCCTTATGTGCAGATGTCGAGCTTTGATAGCGAGTATTCCAAAGACCGGCACTGCGACACCTGATGGATCTTTTGTGCCATAGATCTGTAAGTTAAATTATATCGATATCTGTATGACTCTCCTTATGAAAGTCAACACAGATATTGGGGAAGTCCGCCTAATATCATCTGAACAGAGAAATTCAGAATCAAAAACTGTTATATAAAAGTCGCAATGTAAGTGTGCCATTGTCTCATCTTCCTCTAAGCATAAACGACACAAGGGTGAACGAACTTGATTACTTTTCCACAGAGGATAGTTAAGTCCAAAATGGCCAGAAAGAAAACCAGTAACAAGCCCTGAATTATTCTTGTTGAGGTTCAGGATGCCATCTCTGCTTTTTCCTGCCTTGTAATCATTTTATGTAATTATTAGTTTTATTTATTTTTGTCCTTTTATATTTATTATCTATTGCCATTTCTCCTTTTAATTCAATTAATTATTTAAATCTATATTTCGAATCATACAAAAATCGGTTTCTTAAAAGAGTCGAGTTTTTGTATACTCTACTTTTCATGCAAACCGAAATACAAAGTTTTCTTAAAACAAAGTAATACTTAAAATAACTTTTCCGAAAAACAAACAAGCCATTTTTTCTTCTTGCCTCCAATTCAAACTTATATATATTTAAGTACGTTTATGCGTTTTTTTCTTGTAAAAATACGAGTACTGTCAAATAGAAATACAAATAAAAACATCACATCCAGTTAAATTTGAGAAATATTGTGATATGAACATTTACACTGTTTATCGCATTTATTAAATTTCGCTTAATTTTTTAAAACTGGAGCTTAAAATTATGAAATATTTCTGCATATTTGTAATCTCTGCAAAGTTTCATTTCTGTGCTTTTCAGGATATCCAATGGAAATAGTGTTTGTGGCCAAAAAGTATAGATTCGCAAAATAATAATGAAGAGAAAAATAATAAACAATTCTTTTTTATCAATTTATGGCTAATTTTACTGAGATTTAATTATCACAAAAGATTTTGAGGACCTACACTTGAGTGAAAATAAGAGTCAAAGTCTTACAGGTAGCGATATATCAATCGAATTAAAACTCATTGCTAAACGTTTTATATCGGCTGTGAATATGGAATCAGTAAAAGATTAACTATATAATATGCCCTGTATTCAATATATTTTTAATTTTTTAATAAAGAACTTTCCTTAGGGAAGTTCGTGTTAAAAATGATAACTTTTTAAGATTAGCAAGGTCATCTATCGGACTTCCAAATTCCGAAAAATTAAGCAAAATCTAAAATAAAAGAAACATGCGATATTTTGCTATTGCGATAGCGGCAAAAGTCTTGTTGTTCAGTGTTACTTTTTTATTATTTCTAAATTCTTAAGAAGTCGAAATTGGACTCTTTGAACGAAATGAAAATTCATTTCATTTCACTGGAATCAATTGACTTTAATATTAAAAATAGAGATAGTTATATAATTATTTGAAATAAAGTGACCTCAAGGGAAACCCAGAAGTAAATGAAAATAGTTCTCTACATGTCTACATGTATTTTCGTGCTTTATGTGTACATATTTCCTTTTTGATGCTTCCATGAATATTTTCACATTTACTAGAGAAATGGAATTTTATGAGCATTTTTGCTTTGTTTTTGTTTTAAAATTTTTTTTTTTTAACACAAATCAGTGTGAATAGAAACATGAAAATAAAGCTGACTGAAAGACCATATCAAAATGCATATGTTGATGTTAAATAATTGCTCAATAACATCAGTCACTAACTACAAATGTACGTACTCGTACTCGTAAAGCAGAAAATATCTATATTTTTTTAAGTTAAAATTACCCATGCAAAGACCAAATATAAAAAAACAAATTTAATTGTATTGAAGTTGTTCCAACAGTTGTTATTTTTTCGATTTAAGAAAGTGTTCAAAACAAATCATGTTCTAAAGTTTTGGGGCAACAAAGCAACTTTATTAAACCCTTCACCATGAAAAACTTAAAAAAGGGATTTATGTTCTTATCATTCCATTTCTATTTCTATATTATACATTTCTGACCTATAAAGTAAATATATTCGGGAACTAAAGGTAGGGAAATTGATTTAACTACGTCCGTCTGTCCATCCATAAGCACATTGTCTGTTCCAGAAAACTTACAGCCCTAAATGAAAGTCAGATCTTTTGGAGTTTCTAAGAAGATGTTTGCTTATAAAAATCAGCGAATGACGAACAGGTACAGGGTGGGCCAACTTCGACTGACTGATTTCTCGCAGAATCGCCTTTGTGTCTCCTGCAGTATGAGTTGTAGCTCCACCTTGCTGGAGCCATATGTCAGGATTATTGAGAACTACCGGATATAAAAAATTTTCCAACATGATCCGATATACCGCCACGAAGATGGTATCTGGTTTCCCTGCATTATTTTCGAACAACTATGGACCGATAACTCTTATCAGCCATAATTCAATGACAAACCGTGTATCTGAGAGGTTGTAAGCTTCTCCTTATGTTTACAGTGGGAGCTGTTGCAGTATTAAAATGTTGTTGGTATTTTCTTTGTGCTGGAACAATTGATCGTCAGGAAACAAATTTAAAAATTTTTACACGTTCTTGCGTTGAGTATGCTGACATTAATTTATTAAAATTAGTTATTATTAATGATAAAATTTAATTAAATTGCAAATTACCTGGAAAAAAATAAAATAAGAAACTGTAAAAAGCAAAAAGTTATAAGCATTAAAAATCAGTCAGTCGAAGTTGGCCCAACCTGTATATATGTTCGTTTCCACAAAATGGTTCACTATTTGTCACGTACGTTACCCACTTTAATCAGGTGCAATAAATCAAAACTGTGAATTCTTTTCCTCAAAACAAACTGGAAAAAAATTAGTTTTCGTTTTTCAAGAATTGCTAGACAGATGTCACTAATAGTTAAAATGCACACAATTTCTTGCTTTAAAAAACTCTTAATTTTAAGGGAAAATAAGCAACTGTCACTTCTGTATTTGACAATATGATTTGTTTTTATAGTTGGATCAGGCCCCGAAATGAAATTAAGTTAAGATTACATTCATAGTACCCTGTTGACTTCTTTTAAACAAAGAACCAAAAAATAAGAAAGTTGCTACGTCATCAAAAACCACTAAAGAAATTGAAATCATATTGACTGCAAAACCAAGAAGAAAACATTCAGCCAAAATCTACTCTGTACTTTTTATTTGTTTTAAGATATTTATCAAAAACTTTTGTTTGTTGAGGGTTTTTTTAGCTAGTCTATATACACGCATTTTATTGGTGCTCATCATCTCAATCATCAGTAGACCTTCAACCATATTTTTTAAATGTTTCAAACCTCTTATCTTATATAAAAACTTTTAAAAAACCAATGAGAATTTAAAAAATTACAAAAGTATAAATAAGCAAAGTAGGTTTTGAAACTTATTCAAAAATAATATTCTCTTATTCTTAAAATTGAAAATGAAAAACGATTTTAATTTCCTGAAGAAGCTAATCAAAGATATTGGCGAAATATCGATATTTTAAAAAATTGAAAAATAAATAATACACATTTTTTATATAAATTGACTTGGAGAAATCTTTTATAATTATTCAAAAATAACAATAAATAAATTATATTATTCGATATGAATCTATTTTATTTTCTTTACAACCTTTATGCAATAGGATGACCTTTGGGTGACAAAAAACCCTCAACAAAAAAAAGTTTTTAAAAATTTTTGAAAGATATCGAGGCAATCTCGATTAATAAATTTAGAAAATACTTAAGATATTTATTAAAAAAAAAGAGATTATAAACTTATACGAGTAATCAAAATGAACAAACTGAATATATAATTTATCTTTTTATACATAATCGAGATCTCTAGTATACAAAATGTAAATTTAAATTATTTTTTATTTTTTAATAAATTTTAAATTTTTATTATTTTAATAAAATAAAACATATATTTTTTAACAATTATGATTATGAACTTTATTATTTTATGCAACTTAATTAATGTTGCAGAATCTTTACTGAGCTCTTTAATAGTCACGTCATTTTACGCGGTTAATTAACATCAATTCGGTTCGAGTTATTCGTTAATAGAAATCAAATATTTTCATTATTCGACCAAATAATGGAAAAACTTTACTCGATTAATAGAACAAAGAGTAATCGAGTGAATACTTTAGAACATATCGTCGGTCATAGGTTGACAACTCTTAATTCGCAATAAAATTAGAGTATGCGCTTGTTTGACTTTTGATTTTGTTCGAGTAAGGAATTAATGGATTTTGGGATTTTAGAATTGCTCGATTAATCGAATAAGGGTTTTAAATTATTCGAATAACTCGAACAATTAAAATAATGCATACAAATTTCAAATATTTGTATCCCATGGAAGAAGCATACATGTGTGTTTAATTTGATATTTTTATTATATTAATTAACAAACAAAAAAACAATAAAACAATTGTGTAGTTAAAAATTAAAAATAACGTAACAATTTGTAATTATTTGTAACTACAAATTAAGTTCTAAAACTTAAAAAAAAATATTGCATGAAAAATTACGTTTGATGAAAAATTGTACTGTTGATGAGACTTGAATCACATCTATTAAAATACTGTTTTAGAAATAGTACACAGCTTAAATGTTTGCTTCTTAAACAATTTCTAATAACGAATGTAAAAATTACACACATATCAGCTTTAATTGTAACTTTTATACTGAAATATGATAATATTATACTACTTTTTTAACAAATGCATATTTATTGACAAGAACTGTACATACGAGAGATTTACAAATCGCATTTATAAGAAAGAAAAATATATTTTTGGTTTACATAATCACTGGAATGTACGGTAAATTTTATCCTCTTTATAAGTACATATATTTATTTTTTTATAAAATTCATAAATACATATTTCATTTAAAAAAAATGGAAAAAAAATTTTTCAATATAAAAATAAAAAAAAAAAATTAAATAAGTTTTTTTAGGAAAATATTAAAAAATTAATTGGTACATATCAATTGGAAGCCCTTCAGCTGGGTGCAAGGATTTTCCCCTCCAAGTTATGACTAAAGTTGACTCGCTAACTTAATTTTTTTTGCAAAGTCGGTGAGCGGCCGAGCTCTACGGATTTCTCATCTGCAGTATATCGAACAGTGACTTCGATGAAAATCTTGTGTCAGTGAATACCACAGAAGAGAAAATTCTGCTAAGTTGGGCTCGAAATTCTGCCAAAGAGGAAATCCTTGAGTGCGCCTGAGGGCTGCAAACATTCTAACAGTGAAATCGGTGTTCACGATAACGCAGAATAAGTAAGGAAACAAAGTTTCGGTTACACCTTGGAGGAGAAAGTTTTTGCGCCCAACCGAAAGCCATCAATGAAGAAAACCTTAAGTTAGCGAACACGTTTCTGGTCATGCTTCGGAGGAGACCAGAAAGTATTTAATAAAAGCAAACTGTTTTTGATATATCCTAAAGAACCCGTTTTTCTTCGATAATCTCTTTAAAAAAAGGGTTGAATTTCGTTGGTAGGTTTTTTATTTTTTTTTTTGTGTTTTTTCCATTAGGAGTCTTTCTACTTTTTATTTTTATTACCCACAAAAAGTGGAAGTTATATAATTTTTGATTTTTCATCAGTTATTTACTTCAAAGTGCGATCCCAAAACTGTTTGAAAAATGTATCACGGATAATGTTAGTCATCAAATAGCTTCTCTCTTATCCCTTCATCAACATGGTTTTAGAAAAGGTTGCTCAACAACAACTAACCTCTCACATCTCACAACCCTGGTGAATAAAGGTTTTAATAATAAACAACAAACTGATGCCATCTTAACTAATTCTAGCAAGGCTTTTGATAAAGTTAACCACTCTTTACTTTTATTGAAACTTCGTCTTTTGGGATGTACTACAAATATTTTAAACTGGATAAGATCATACTTAGCTGGTCGGAAACAGTATGTTCTTTTTAATAATATCACCTCCAAAAATATCGTGTCGTCTGGAGTCCCTCAAGGGAGTCACTTGGGTCCGATGTTAATTTCCATTTTTATAAACGATTTACCGAGTGTAATAAGATATTGTAATGTTTTAATGTATGCCGATGATGTGATGAAGATTTTTCTAAGTTATAATAATATCAACGAGAGAAATTATTTACAACGTGATCTTGATAAATTTTATGATTGGTGCAATATCAACTTGATGGCCCTTAATTTAAATAATAATTGGAATACTGATGGCCTTTTTTCGTTGGGTGGAAATCAGCTGGAATTAGTTGCGTAGTTTCTGGATTTAGGCCTTCTCCTGGATTGTAAATTAAATTTTAACAAGCACATTATCATGATGCAAAATAAAGCTCGTGGCGTGCTCGCTTTCATCAAACGCTGGGCTAAGGAAGTTACGGATCCTATAATAACCAAACGACTGTACACATCTTTAGTAAGGCCTATTCTGGAATACCGATCTATTGTTTGGGTCCCCTACACCGATTATCAGAAAAATCGCATTGAATCTGTTCAAAAACAATTACTTTTATTTTGTCTGGGTAATACAACATGGAATCCAAATGCAAATCTTCCCCCATTTTCTGCGCGACTCTCTATAATTAAATTGCCAACTTTATGCTAGGAACACAACTGAGACGAACGACGAATTTCGTCCAACGCGACGAATTCGTCGGTGGAAATTCGCTGTATAAATTCGTCGTATGAAGCACAACAGCGACGAAAAAATAACAGCTGTTATAATTGATAGTTATTGTTTACTGTTTGTGCAAAGAAATAAAATAAAAAATGAATCAAAGAATTTCAAATTCTTATTTTTAGAATAATTAGTATAATGTTTATCATGGTGAAAGCTTTTTTGTTTGTACATAAATAATTACGAAGAAGGTGGTGGGTTCGACCGGTAAATATAATAGAAACGACCTTAGATTCCAAAGAGGTGGTTTTGCAGAACTGAAGTTGAAGGATGAAAAACACTTCTTTAAAGCAACAAGAATGAATGTTTAAAAGTTTAATGCTCTTTTAAATTTGCTTAAGGAAAGCTTACAAAGGTTTTCAAGAAGAACGCCTATTGATGAGGAGATGCAAGATTTTTTTTCAATTATTATCTCACTAGCATACATTTTTTCAAATTTATTCACAAAAATATATTTTTTAATTTTGTTTGCTTGTTTTATATAACAGCTGGTAGTGTGATCGTACTATAAAAATAATTCATACTTAAATAAGAAACATTAACAAAAACACAACTAAAACCCATTTTTGAAGTTAATTATATTATATTTTTATTGTAAATGTTATAAAATAACGATAACAGAATTATTAAAGTATGTAATAAGAAACTTTATTTACTAAAAAACTTAAAAACTAAAAACAAAAATGGTCACATGGTACTGATTTGTTCGTCGATCGCCGGCCTAAGAAATAGAAATAAATCTATTGCAAAGTTCGCCGTGTATGACGAATTTCGTCGTCGCAATGATTGTGTTTATTTTCATATACACTAATGTATTTTAATTTTGACGACGAATATTCGCGGCCAAAATATCGTCGTTCGTCTCAGTTGTGTTCCTAGCATTAGAAAGTAGACGAGTAATGCTTAACGATTTTTTTTTAGTAAATTTGTTAAATGGTTCAATTTGTGCAGAATTCCTATTGCGGCAAATCAACTTTAATATTCCTCTTAGATCTACTCGGAACTTTATACCGCTTCATCTCAAGTGTCTTCAAACAAATTATGCAAACGCAGACCCCTTGAGGAGATTATGTTAAAACTTTAATGATTTCTATAAGTTTATTAATTACTCTATAAACATAAATATTTTAAAACGTAACATTATTTTGTTCTTAAATGAAAGTCATTGATTATTTGTATGTACATTATGTTATTGGTCTGTAAGGGTTTTAATCCATAGACCGTGATTAAATAAATAAATAAATAAATAAATAAATAAATAAATAAATAAATAAATAAATAAATAAATAAATAAATAAATAAATAAATAAATAAATAAATAAATAAATAAATAAATAAATAAATAAATAAATAAATAAATAAATAAATAAATAAATAAATAAATAAGTAAATAAATAAATAAATAAATAAATAAATAAATAAATAAATAAATAAATAAATAAATAAATAAATAAATAAATAAATAAATAAATAAATAAATAAATAAATAAATAAATAAATAAATAAATAAATAAATAAATAAATAAATAAATAAATAAATAAATAAATAAATAAATAAATAAATAAATAAATAAATAAATAAATAAATAAATAAATAAATAAATAAATAAATAAATAAATAAATAAATAAATAAATAAATAAATAAATAAATAAATAAATAAATAAATAAATAAATAAATAAATAAATAAATAAATAAATAAATAAATAAATAAATAAATAAATAAATAAATAAATAAATAAATAAATAAATAAATAAATAAATAAATAAATAAATAAACAAATAAATAAATAAATAAATAAATAAATAAATAAATAAATGGTATCTAGAATTACTCTTGCACAGTGTAATTAGTGCTATAATTTTCTTTCGTATTGAAAAAACTGCAAGAATTAAACCCTCAACAACTCTAATTAATAAGAAAATTTTAATTAATTTAATTAATTAAAAACTACTTCAATTCAAGAAACACTTTAATCGATTTTTGTTAGTTTAAAAAATTTAGATCATAAAAAATAATGCAAATTTCAAGGACATTTCGGTGACCTTTTTATTTCTATGACCTATAAGTCCACTGATGTGTTAAAAATGAAAGGCAGAATTTTAACATTCAATGTCATAAAGACAAATAACAACTTATTGGAAAAAAATAATATTGAAATTCATAGAGACATCTACGTAAGTTGTAGAAAATAAACCGATAAATTAGCCCAACATTTCTATAGGCATTTTGGTGCAAATATACTAAACCAATCCGCCATATATTATTTGATTGATGTTTCTTATTGGGTTGTGCAAATTGTAAATGTTATAGCATTTTCCGAGAATTCACATACAGACAACATACAAGTACATACACACATACATACTCGTATGTATGTCTATGTACATACACACTTGTTACATATTTCCATTTGTATTTAGGTTAGTATGACTTTAATTGCTCTTTTATTCATTCTTATACATTTGTGTGTCAAACAGACATTCGCTTACGCTGACTGTCACATTTTAGGAAGACTTTTTATACATTTTCCATTAAAATTTTGATATGTACGAAATGCAACCAACAATAAAAACATAACAGATAGAAAGAAGAACTCTTGTTAGAAATGACGTCTTTTAGATTTCCAAAAACAGAAAAAGAGCATCACATGCACAAATATATTTCTTTATTAAAACAGAATAACATGCAAAATCGATATCATTTCAAATTTCTTTCAAGTACAAAACGCAAATTAGAAAATATAATACTGACAGAGAATTTTTCAAATATGATTCTAAATTACAGAGCATTTCCTCTTAACTGGAATTAAGCAAATTCTGAGTACATACTTATTTTATTTTAAACTTTATGTTGTAAAAAACTTTTGGGTATTCACTTTATTAAATTTATATAACTCTGTTAAACATAAATATTTTGCAAGGAGTTAATAAATGAATATATTATGACTTTGGGAGTAAATAGGAAAGCCTTTGAGCAACTTTCAAAATTAGTTTTTAGTAAGTTATTCAGTGTGAACGCAAAGGGAACATAGTGTTTTCATGTATATATTTAAATAGAATTTAACATATATTTTAATAAGAAAAATATTTTTAGCAGAAACGTGCAAACTAATAATAACAGCCAAGAAAGATTTTATTTTGTACAGCGCACGAAGATCGAATAATATTTTATATTGTAAATTTCAAATGCGCAAAACATCAACAAAAATCTGCCAGCTATTAAAATAGTTTATTTTTCACGTCAATGGTAGTTACAGACTTGATTTACCAATTAAAGAATATATAGTTCCTTAATGTAGGCCATACACACTAGATACGTTGGTACAACTTGAGGAGGAAGTTGTATATGAGATTGCAACATTTGTGGGCTGGTTGTGTAACGTTGTGTCTTGGTTAAACAAAATATCAAAAAGTCCTGATTTTTCGGTGGTCACAAAATTCTTGTTTACTTTGTTGCGCGAAACAACAACAAACTATTACTTTTTTTTATTATTATATTAAATCAATTGGATACAGTGGATAAAGGGTGCTGTTGGCTGAAGTAGTTAGCGCGTTGACTACAAAGCAAATAATGTCTAAGAACGTGGGTTCGAGCCCAGCTTCAGACAAGTCATAACATCCAGCATTTTTTCAGTTGTGCATTAGCATGCCATTGTATTTGTTGTTGTCGGAGTGTTTAAGTGATGAAGGCATAGCACACTGGTCACTGAACAGTACTGGCAGCAATTGATACTGCTGTATACTAGCGAACATCACAGCGCCCTCCTTCGGTGGTATTATAGCAAAATCGCCGGCGAAGTAAAATAATTAATAAAATGGCTACAACAGCTTAAAACACATTTAATGCGCCAAACTTGACATCAGAGGCGCTGCAACACTGATCTAAAAACTTGACACAGCGCGCAATATCAGAGTTGTAAAAATTAAGCTTTCTCTCTTTCACCATCTGTCCTCTCTCACTATCCCTTTCCCAAGGAAGGTAACACACCTACGGGTTGGTAGGCATACTAATTGCCTGAGTGTTACTTCTCTTTTTAATAAAAAAAAAGAGGGAATGAGTCCAAAAATTTGAAATGGAGAAAAACGACAGAACAGTTGACGTTGACTTTAAAACTAGTTGCTACAACAAAACACAAAACTAAAATTGCAAAATTAATTATTAGGGCTTCTTTTACAATTTGTAAATATATAATGTTAGTATGTAAGTGTATGTGTTCTCGAAACCTGTTAGTATGATACAAATACGTTTTTATTGATAAGAGTTTCAGTGGAAAAAGGGAATAAGTCCACCAAATTTATTGTTGCTAAAATCGATAGCGTAAAAATGCAAATTAATTATGTTTTGACTTTGAGCATTCGTTCGGAAATAAAAAGAAAAAAATATCCATCTATATATTGGCTTACCTCGCGTAGTGTTTTAATTGAATTAGTATATTTTGGTCAGAGTACATTTTTTATAATTTTGCAAAAAAAGGCTGCGGATAATTTTGTTTTTTAGTTCAGTGCATTACGCACAGTTTTATTTTTAATGAACTTAAAAAATAACATAAAAAATTTCTTCTTTTTTAAAAAAAAAAAAACATAAAACATTTCTTCTTTTTAAAACAAAAAATAATTAAAAAAGATTTAACAAAATATAATGTCTTCTTCAGAATAATCTTTCTGACTTGACACTGTTTTCAAGTTTTTATAGAAAGTACACGGGAGGGTTATATTTTAATAAATCAATCATATCCTTTTTCTTTTCTTTTGTTATAGCTCTAGTTTCAGTACACAATAGACTTTGACTCACGCTATTCAATAACATTACCTTAACTTTCATTCTTATGTTTATATTTTCAAATCCAAAATTTTCATCGAAATTATTTCTATATATTGTATTACCCATGGTTTCTATATCTCTAGTTTGATCCACCTCATTTGGAGCCAGTTTACCGTTTTTCCCGCGGTATTGGTTTTGCGATTGCAAACGTTATTTTCCAAAGATTTTGTAGAGAAAAAATCAAAATGGGTCATTTGAATTTTAATTCATGTTGCTATTATATTTACCCATTCATTTGGCGAATAAATGTGCTGAATTTTTTTTTGCGTTAGACTCAATAATGGCGAAATCCGCGTCATTTGGTAAATAGGTATGTCCGCTTACTAAAAATTTCATTTCAAACGACTTAGATTTTATATCAGTACTTTGAAATAATTTGAGTAAACTTAAGATAGTTTTGATATTTCTATTTTGTCCAATACATGAGTCAGACCACAAAACAGTCCGATCGTGCGTATCAGCAAACATTTTTATGTATTTGACCAAACAAGATGCGATTTCTTGCGAGGCAAGAAATAGAAACAAATAAGAGTGATTAAAAGCAAAGTTAACAATGACGATGAATGAATTAATGCAATATAAATGTAAGCGTGGACTTATTCCCTTTTTCCACTGAAAATAACAATTTTGTGTTTCGTACAAAAAAATGTTTTGTCTTTAAAAAGGGGTTTCCGTTGAAATTTGAAAACAAAATTTTTACCATACATTGTTCGTCATAAAAGGAAGTGTATCCACGCTAAATCTCAAAAACGCCAAAAAATGGACTTATTACCTTTATCCACTGAACGACTCATATGTTGTCAAATATGTACATCAGTAGTTTTGTAAGTTCGATTTACCATATTTTTGTAAGTTTTCAAGTCCATTTATTTGGCGAATCAGATCAAATAGTTTATTATTTTTTTAAATTTATTATACAAAGAATTCAAACAGTTAATGACTTTTCTGTCAGATTTGAATGAAATACAAAACCAGCGTGGTTTTAGCATCGTGCAAAGTTCAGCTTTCACAACCGCCTCCGTTTAGGCCGAGAAAGGCACCTTTGTGACCTGCCAGCAGATGTTGCCAAACGTGACGGTTTTACGTAATTCTGTCGATTTTTAATAGCGAATTTCACAAAATGACGCTTGACGATTTTTGTTAGTATCCAAACAAGACGATTTTACGTCATTCTGGCGATTTTTTATAACGAATTTCACAAAACGACGCTTGACGATTTTTGTTAGTATGCTTCCTTATACTCTCACGATTTTTTGACTTCGCTACTTTTTGCTTAACATAAACTTTACGTACGGGAAAATGTTAAGCTCTAAAAATATATTTTTGTTTTGCGGCCAATATCGACGATATTGATACTGCTAAAGAAATATATATAAAAATTTTAATGACATGCACTAGCTTTACTTTTGCTTATTAAAATGTGTGCTTAATATGATGAATAATCTAAACAAAACTGAAGGAATTAAAATTCACAACATTCACTATGAAATGACGAAACTTTTTTAAAATGTTTTAATAAATTTTTTAGTAGATGATTGTAAAAAATACGCCTCTTAATCAAATTGCTTTGCATAACCGTAACAATTTTTTTGAGAAAGAAAAAAGTTTATATTGGTGTGTATGTAAGAGAAATGTTAAGACGATATACAATCGATGTTGAAACTTTCAATAAATTTTTTTATAATTGTGTATTATTTTACGTTGAATTGTGTTACCAAATCAAAAAAAGGATTTGATTTCCATGACAATATTATTAAATATTTAAATTTAATTACACTATCTGTGATTTTGAGAAAAAAAAACTCCGAAAATCTTCCTTTATTAAAAGGTTTTCCTAATCTAGTCTTTAAAGAAAAATATCAAGATATTGAGCATGAAATAAGAGAACTAAGATTTTTTTAATTTTGGAGACAGCGCATTAAATTTAGATATATTTTGGAAAAGAGGAAAGTCAATTAATCTACCAAACAATAAACCTGTTTTTAAAAATTTATGAGAAGTTGTAAATAATTAAATGACTTCGACAAACTCTTCAGCTAATGTTGAAAGAATTTTTAGCAAAATTAATCTTAATAAAATCATGATAAGAAATTCATTGGAAACAGGAACCCTCTGAATGTTGCAATGCTAGCTTTACAAAAAATATGAAAAAAGCACAACTATGATGTCTATGTATAGTATTTTTATTAGAACAAAAAAGTGCATAACTCTCTTGATCAGCTGTTGAGTTAAACACAACATGTTGACTTATTGTAGCGAAAAAAATTTATGATGGAAAAAATGGCAGCAAATACTCAACTGTTGTGTGGAGCGGAACTACTCAACTCTGCGTTTCTAAGACAAACACTAAACGGTTGCGCAACAGTTACGTCTTATGAACGTGATAATTGTCATACGTTGACAAAAAGTAACTAATTTATACAACGTTTTATTTTTTTAAATCACTTTCAACTTTATTCACAAACGTTTTATTAGAGACTAATAAGCCAAAATCGTTAAAGTAGTATTCACAAACGTTTAATGGCAATATGAAGCTGCAATTAGACACTAATAAACTAAAAAAATTTATTGTAGGCATCACCCTTCTTTATCTGTTTAATAAGTTGACATTTGTTTTGTTAAAAGTATAAAAACAATTGTGAAAGTTTGAAAGAGTGAAAAATATAAAAAAAATATGAAAAAAACAATATAAGATATCACTCGAGCATAATTTTTCGTTCTGAAAATCTAGCTGAATGTACTTAATGTATAAATCGAAAAAAATCTCTCGATTTATCTTCAGAAATATTTATATTAGTGGTTGTTTTTCAAAAATGCTTTCTAAAGTAGTAAACACTCCCTTTCCGGCTTGTTTTTTACTGCCTGGCCCACAATGTCGAACGATATCGTGGGCCTTAGTTGGCCATCATGGTCTGGCCAGACCATAATTGACTTTTTTTTGTAGTAAAAGTTTTGAAATATTAAGTGTATGAATTTTATTAGTAAACTGTTCTGAATCAAATAAAATAAATTTAGAATCAATTGGATCACATGGGGCGACAAATAACCGCCCATAATAAAAAGTTCGCTAAGTGCACCTTCTGGTCTAGGTGGACCATAGGTTACTTTTATGAATATGCATTGACAAAGTTTACTTTGTGAATTTTCTTAAAGTGTCTTATTCGGCAGCGGTGTTTTCGTTGTTGAATTGTTGTTGTTTTCACACATTTTAATCAAGAATTTTGCTAGAACGGCAAAGTCTGCGGTCACGATCTTTTCTATATTTGTCTCCAAGTTCACAACTTTGCAAAGTAAAAGCAAAAGGCTAAAGCAGTGAATGCTAATAGGAATATTCCCTTTACGATAATATAAATTAGTTTAATATTTCCTTGTCCCGGGTAAATTTATGATCTTTTAATATATTTTTGTATTTTTATTTATTATTATTTATATTATTTATATATCAAATAATAGGTTTTTCAAAATTCAATCTTAAAACTTTTTAATTTATTCGTTTTAATTTTTATCCAAATTCTAATGAGTGCTTTTAAGAAGTAAATTTTCGTTTCCAATAATTTTTATTTCCAAATTTTTAGCACATCAATTTAGTAAAATTTTCTAACTTCTTTGTTTTAGTTTTTTACTTTCAATTTTCTACCACGAACAAAATTTAATATTACAACAACAAAATAATTTTTTTAATTTAAATGTAATTTTCGAAAATCCTTTTTTAATTTTTTATCCATCCAGACAGCATCAGTTTGCTTCTTTTTTAAAGTTCTATACAAACAATTTTATTTTTTTTAACTTCTTTGTTTTACTTATAATTTTAAATTTTCCACCACATATGTACATATGTATATAGAAACTTTGGAACACATAATTTAATTTACAAAATCCTCTATCATTATTCATCCTTCCAGGATATAGAATATAATTTTTTGAATATAATTTTATTAAAACCATTTGAAAATTTCATGTTACTCAAGATCAATCTCTTCAACGAATTCGTATTTCTTTTTATGAATAAGTTAAGGTTACAAATTAATTAATGAATGAGAAAAAAAATAACAACAAAAGTGTTAATATGAGTTTTTACTCTAAAGAGCATTTATTTAATATTGTTTTTTTAAATTTTTAAGCAATTGATATGCAAAGTATTAACAACAAACATCGACTTAGTATCAAATTAATTAAAAATTACATACAGTTGGTAAAAAAATTATTCAATAAGTTAACAGTTTTGTTAATTTATATAACATATTCAGCGTTTCCTAAAAATTAATAAAAATTCAGTTACTACAGTTAAACATTTTTTTCTTTTAATTATGAAGATAATATTTTCTAACTATTACAAAAGAAGCTTTAGCAATATTTTAAAAATATTGAGAGAAAAACTAATTTCGTGGTTAATTCATCCGGACTTATTTTTGCCGAATCACAAAAGTTTACTTTTTAGCATTCGAGTTGATGTAAATTAATATGAAAGAAGCATAAGAATAATGATCATTTCCATTTTAAATTTAAAAGAATTTTTCCCATTTGTGTGTGGCTTAAATAATGATTTCAGGTGACTGTTTTTAAGCGACAGATAATAAATTTTTTCTTGTAGTATTGGAATAATCTAAGTCCGTGTTTTAAGATCCCTTATTAGCATTTATAAAAAAAAATATAAAATGCATTTGTTCTTTAACAAATAAAATCAATTTAGTTTTATTATATTTCTCAAAGTAAACATGTCGATATTTTAAGCGCTCTTATGTTTTCAGAGTGAGCCGCCAAGTGTTCAAGTATACAAACCAGAAATGCCGGCAAATTCAAAGAAGCTTATTAAAACCGTGATAAAAATCACAATAAAACATATTATGTTAATCAGTCAACAACTTGTTTATTTAAAATGTGAATCTGGGTCTGATTTACAAAGGTGTAGAAAAATTGCAAGTGAAAATTAAATTAAAACTACAAACAACTACCATCATACAAACATATTGAGTCATGTAAAATTACTGAAACTACAAACCGCAATTTGAGTGATTTATTTGCAATCAAAATATTGTTAAACTGAAATGAAATAATTGAAAGTGCAACACGATGATTGCCAACAATCTGTTTGTTAGTGGCGAAATGATTCAATCAAAGCACAAACTTACATCGATTTAAATTTTTGTTACATATAAAATATATTTATTTAAAAATACAACACAAACAGAAATGAAAATTCTTTGAAGGTTCTGAAGTTATTTATTATAAGTTGGAAAGTACAATAGTGTACCACTTTAAATAGTTTTGATGCTTGAAAAAAAAATTATATACTGCAATTAAGGTTTGCTACAGCTCGTTTCCCATGAAAGCGGGAAATGAAAAATGTTCCCGGGAATCTGGAAACTTTCGATCGAAATACCATGAGAAAAATTATGAACATAGTATAAATGAAATATTTTTTAAAAACTCTAATACGAGTACAAAACATGCTTTATTTATATTATTCTTCTAATTGAGCTTGAGGTCACTTTTTAATTAAAAAAAATCCAAATTTATTTTACTCAATATTTCGTGACCCTTCAGGAGTTTAACGGACTCTTCTTATAAAATGAAAACAAAATTGTGAGCAAGAATTAATATTGAAAACAACAATAAAATGCGAAAAATTGTTTTTGTTTTCAATATAAATTCTCACTCACAATTTTTTGTTTTCATTTCATAAAAACAGGCAGTAAAAATCGGAATAAATACATACGTATTTATTAAGTTATTCATTTTTTTGATATTTTAATTTAGACAATTTTTGTATTTTTTGTTTTTTGATTATTATAAAAATTGTTTATTTAAAAAATATTAATATTTCCCTGAATAAGCCACACATGCATGTGGCGAAATATCGGTTAACTAATAAAATTTAATAAACATTTTTTATAAAAAATTTACCTATAGCTCGAGAAAAATTAGATTAATTTAAAAAAAAGGTCGAAAAAATATATAAAAACAATTTAAATAACAAAAAAAAATTAACAAATTTCAAATCAACAATTTCTTTTTTCGTCTGGGCTTATAAATTGTTTGTCAATATAAAAAATTAGTTTGAAAATGTTTTTGAAAAATGGGGTCTCGGTGAAATCTCTGGAATTGGACTAATGAGACTCCTAGCATGCGCTAAGAGAATGTGGAGTAGTCTTGGTATCATCGCATCGAACTAACTTTTTCAGTACGGGTTATCGTGTGTCAATGTAGCGCTAAGGACCAACACGGTCTATGCGTGGTCCTTATGACCGGCCATCTTAACCCCGATATCTAAGATATAACGAGCTAGGAGTTTAATATTTCGCATCCCTTGCGTTGTTAAATGGTAGCTAGTTTGGTTCTTTTGATTGATTTGTAGTGGCTTTTCGGAAAATCGTGTTTTGTACAGACTGATCTTTTATACGAGTACATGTTATAAAATTTTCTCTTATTCCTTTCACCGATTTCTGTCTGTTTCTAGCGTGGAGCAACCAGATCCAACGTTTTGATCTTGACTTGCATTTCTTGCTTTTCCAGTCTAACCTTTTTTATAAAATATTGCAGAATCACAAGACCGCTAGATTTCCGTACTTTGGGGTTGTTCATTCACATTTTATGTTTATTTCATAGTTTTGTTTTTGTTTCAAATATAATTGCACGAAAGAAAATCTAAAGTGAACGTGTTTGCGTTTTTGCTGAATAACAAATTGAACTGTTCACCAGTTTCATAGTTCAATTTAAAAAAAATGTTTTAAATTACAACGGTTGTTAATTGAACAAACAATGAATGGGTATTTTCAGAGTTATATAACTTTAAATTGATATAAAATAATTGATATAATTTAACACAAATTATATCGAAAACGAAGTTTTAAATTTTTTTGTTATGTGTTTTTATTGAAAAAGCTTTAAGTTTTTCTAATAACCCATTCAGGTTGTTGCGAAATCAAATAAGTTCAAGCCGATATTAACAATCAATGAAATCGAAAGACGTTTGAGTTTAATTAACAAACAGTTGATCCTTTTCTGGTTGCTTTGATGTAATATTTTTCGCTTGAATAAAATTGCGGCCGTAATATTTTTGTTTTAGGATATTTTAGACATATTTTACATATTTTTGTAAGGAAAAGGTGACATTTAGTACTCGTATATGCTTATGATCATTGTTGAAAAATTGATTTTATTACAAGTACCACGTTATACATTCTCTAATATTTTTTTTTTTAATTCGGCTGAATTAAGTAAAATGAGTTAATTTTAAATATGGCAAAATGTATGAAAATTGCTTAATATAAATTCGATTTCGTTGTGATTTTTTTATATAGTATTTGTTTTCTTTTTGTTTTTCTTGTTTGTAGAGTTTAAATTATTTTTTTCCAAACTTTAAAAAATCCCACAAATGGCGCCACATACAATGTGATTTTGCTCTTAATTTCACAAACATTTATTAAAGAGATGAAATAAAAATAAATTATATTAAGTTATTGAGATTTCCACAAAAACCAGAAAAAAATATATATTTTTGTTTTTAACCAATAAAAGTGGTTAGCGAAACCACAGTGCATTTATATGGGCTCAGAAATGAAATTACAGTCTCAATTAATTTTAAGTTAGTAAGTTTAAATTAAAAAGCATTTTAAAAAATAAAATAACAGAAACAGAACTATTAAATAAGAACTCGTATTTGATGTGTATTTAGAAGTCTGTAGGACGATTTGCAATAGTTCTTTTCGTGCAAAGCCAATTATTGAATGTGCAAATACCGTTTTACTGGAATGAATGGTGTACATGATGATGATGATGATGATCACAGATGCACTAGCTGATTGGTAAAAAGTACGTGACGTTGCGTAAAAAATCAAGAAATTAAAAAAATATCTGCCAGCACATTGAAACATAAAAACATGGACAGAAACTTCTATGTGCACACACATGATTAAATATACATTTATTTATGTTTTCGAATCCATATAGAACATGATCCGCTAATGTTGGTATGTGTGGTAAAACAATTGCAATTATTGCTGCTACATTGTCGCTCAAATATAGTTTTATGTGAACGTACATATGTAAATTAGAGTGGCCCTTGAAAACAGAGAACCGAATATAATAACTATTTGTGAATTTTAAAAAGAAAAAAGTAACCACTTGGAAATATTGGAGTACCAAGTCAAGCACACCATTTCGATCGTTTGCAAATATATTTTCATAAAATCATATGCTTTTTGAATTCTTGATTTTTTTTTTTTTCAAAAATAATTGTTATATTGGGATTTTTATGTTTTTGCCAGAAATAATTGTTTATTTACTGGGATTATTTTTTTCCTCGAACTAAATTGATTGTTAGTAGTTTTTAATCCAAAGTGATTATTATTTTGCCTAAAGTGCAGTACGTTTTCGTAAAAAGAAGTGGATGTGAGACAGTATTCCAAAGCTACAATGGAAAAATTAACATCAATTAATTTCAACTTACACGTCAGAACAGAAACAACGGGAGTCTCTACACCATTGATGAGCAGCCCATACCACAATTTTGGTAATTACCTCACACACATTTTTCCCACAGATTCTTATGCTCTTCATTTAGTCGTCGATGAGACAGCGACGAATACACACACGTTGGATGCTTATTCATTTCTTTATGCATTTTTTTTTTATTAATAGTTATCCAGCAAACACGGTCGTTTCATTTTAAATTGATATGCGAAAAATATTTTATTACAATATAAACAATTCATTTGGTAACATATAAGGCCTTTTATATTATCAAATAAATTTTAATTGAGCATTATAATTAGACTCCATTGCGACGGGTGCTTATAGACTATTTTGATGTATTTTTAAAAAATACTTATCCAGCCTTCATTTCATATTTTCATGAATAATAGAATGATGCAATTAGAAAGATATTTTACGATTTTTTTTAAATTTATTAATCGACAATGCCTCAATATCTTTTTTCAAAGATTTTAAAAAAATTTTAGTTTGTTGAGATTTTTGAATAAGTTTCAAAGCTTATTTATATTTTTGTAATTTTTGCAAATCTCATTGGTTTTTTAAAGTTTTTGTATAAGATAAAAGGTTTGAAACATTTCATAAATTAGCGCCAATGAAATGCATGTATACAAAGTAGCTAAAAAGACCCTCAACAAACAAAAAATTTTTGAAAATCTTTATATACATATATATATATATATACTTACTCTACGATCAAAAAATAAAACTCAAAAATAATTCTTATTTACTGGCAAAAAACAACATTTGCAAATAACAAATTTAAATTTTTATGATAAGAAGATTTCTTTTTCGTTTGAAAGCTAACAATATTGCCTGAGGATATATAATGCGGCATCACATTTCAAACGCTTGACTTTGTGTTTGCTGGGAAAACTCGATTTCTCCACTAACTCTAATAAGCCGGGCAACCAAAAGTATGCTCTAAAAGAGTGGTTTTATGCGCATAAAAAATGCTGTAAAAACCAGCAAAAATGCTCTTAAAGTGTAACAAAATATGCTCTAAAAAAGTTTTCTATTTGTTAAAAATTATAAAATTTTATTTGAAAAATAATGAAAAAATAAATTAAAATATTAAAACGTTATCGAATTCATTCATATATGTAACTTGTTTATTTAGGAACATTACGTGTGTAATACAATATATAGTACATGCATACATACATGCTAATTTATGTAAAATAACATATGAACTAAATTTTACTTTGTGAACAAATTTGTACAAGTATAAGTCTGCGAAGTATATTGACTTAATTCATGTTTTAATTGCAATAAATTACGGTGTGTTGACTTAAATTCTCAAAAAGAAAGCTCTAGCTGTTGCTTCTAAAAATAGTTTTATAAAAAAACTTCTTTGTACGTCCGCTGAATTCATTGGAGCATATTTAAGACAAAATTTCGCCCTTTGCGCTTTGGTTATGTCAGTGACAATTCAGTTCGCTGTAGTAAATTCGCTTGGAACGCCACCTAGATGTCCATTCGACTTGGCGAATTCAGTTTCCCGTAGTCGATTCGCTGAGCGTAATCTGGTTGTACATTTTCCAATCACACATAGAAAATAGCCAGAATATAGTTATAAAAAAAATTTTACGCAAACATGCTCTTAAAAGAGAAATATGCTCTTAAAAAAGTATGTTCTTAAAAATAATCTTAAAAGTGAAATATGCTCTTAAAAGTAAAATATGCATAAATATGCTCTTATAAGCAAAATATGCAAAAATATGCTCTAACAAATCGATGCCAAAATTCTTAAAAAGTTCTGAAACAGACAAATAACTATTTTATGTATTTGTAAGACATCCAGCAAAAAATATGATATATCATATTTTTGGTTGCCCTGCTAATAAGCGACAACACAAATACTGTTTAAATTTTGCGCTTCACTGTTATACAATTCCAAATTCATCAGCGTTTATGTGTGTTTCCATGTATCAGCCACTGTTTAGGTGGATCGGTTGAATGTGATTTCAAATTTCTATTCATACAAATTATGATCCGAAAGAGAATACGAGACTTATTTGCGATGTGGAAGGTATTAATAGTTGTTTTTATTGCAAACACACTGCAATTATTTTATTTTATTATGATTTTCGCGGAAATAATTGTTATAATATGGAATTTTTATATCTTAACGGGATGAAATCGCCCAAAAATACTAAGCAACGGCTAAATTGCATTGTGCCAATATTCCAGTACGGTAATTTTATTTTTTATTATTTATTTTATAAATAAAGTATTAAAAACATTTTGGTTTAACCTTTAAACAAATTCATAAAAATGCAATTTCATTGCAGCAAAAAAATATCAAAATATTAATTATTTCTGAAAAAAAATAAAAATCAGGAGATAAAAATTATATTTACCTAAAAAATAGAAATCAAAATATTTAAATTATGCATTAATTTTTGTATAAATGTCATAGTTGTTACGGCCCCTGCTTAAAAACATGAACACATTTAAGTGGTATTTCCACTCAGAAATTTTCAAGTGCTTTAACAACAAATATATAAGATTCTCTAGTCCCTGAAAAATAAAAATGTATTTCAGTATTCACAAAAAAATAAGAAAAACGTAAGTAAACTACTAACAGAGAGCTGAAATAAAATACTGCCAATATCGGATTTTTAGCACGTTTTTAAAGATTTGTGCTTGGGTCTGTGCAAACTCGAGGATGTAGAGCCATAACATTTTTATTAGGCCTCGGAACTCGACTTCGTAATAATGATCGTTAGTCGTTTCTGAGCGGTTTTTTGTTTGTTTGTAAAATATGTCAAATTAATTTGGCTTATAACATATTCGATTTTCGGTCGGTTGACCGACCCATCTTAATATTTATTTCAACCGATTTGAAAAAGATAATATATTTTCTCAAATACCTGCGTTACTAATAATTTGAATACTTGTTGTTTTCTACAATAAAAAAGCGGACACCCTACACTTAGTGTAGATATGCACATTCTCAAAACGAAGTTTTTTGTTTAAATAAATGTAGATAAAGTGTACATACATTAATAATCATGGAATTGAAGAAGGATAAATGTTTGTTTGGCTGTTCGCTTAGATGGTTGGTTACTGCCCACATAACAGTCAACCAAACAGTCAGCCAGACATCGAGAAAGGCAGCCAAAATAAATGACTGGTTGATGGGTGAAATTCTTGGTTTGGTTGATTGCAGGATTTTTGAATGAATGGCTGCTATTGTTTGGTATTTAATTCCCAGTCCGTATTCAAATATGAAATTATTTTCTTATTAGCCGGTCCAAACTGAGCCCAGATGTAACAGCAGCACGTATGTAAATAGTTCATGTTCATATATTTGTGAACATACTTGCATACAAGTATACAAAGGAAATAAAAACAAAACAAGAGCAAAATAGTAAAAATTGTGTATCAATTAGAGTTCTCAGTCGGAAACTCACAGTTTCTCGTATAGTTAGATAAATGCCAATACTGAAAGCTGTTTGACAAAAGAATATTTACGAAAATATGGCTTAACTTACCGAAATATGTATATGCTAAAAAAGCGTAAATTCATGACACAAATACTCAACTTAAGTCTTTAACACCTATAAAAAAATCTTTTAAATGAAAGAGTTTTTCGTTTGTATGAAAACTGAATTTTTGTAATTTGTTTTCTATTTTTTCAGAAATTCTCGAGAAACAACAAATTTTATTTTGCTCTTCTGTTAATGAGAAATTGAAAACCCTAGTGTCAGTGTATATATTAGTGATGCAACGAATGTCATGATTTTTGCAAATTAAGGCGGGATTTTTTCGCATAAAGATACATAAAACGTAAAAAAATATTATTTACATGCGAAAAAAATATAAATTTTCAATATATATTTTTTTTCTTAAAAAATAAAGGGTTTTTAAGATAAATTAATAAATTTAAGATAAACTAATTGCGATGAATTTAGTTTCGTTTGAAATATTGAATATGTTTGATTGTTTGAAAATGACATCAAGCATGCGTTCACCCCGGTTGTCGCGTATAGGTGCTTTTCGCAATAGTTGCTGTATATTTCGTCAATAGTTTGCATAATGTTGTGTTCCAAGTGTTAAATCGTGTCTAGTTTATCGGCGTAGATAAGACGAGACAAGAGTTAGATCGCACAATCTCGATGGCCAATTAAAAAAATTACGTGAATTTTTTTACACTTTTTCGGTATTTTTTTGGGTAGTTTTGAGATTACAGCAATTTGTAAGCGTTAATCTAGCGTTAACCTATTCATTATGAAATGGCTAACTAAACTGAACACAAAGCAGCTATTAGCTGTCAAATCGGTTGTCAAACAAGGCAATTTTGTCGATTCCAGGTTTGGGATTGAAAAACACCCTTTACTTAATATTTGGCTTATGGCGTTTTTGTTTTGTAGAAAAAAGTGCAACATTAAATTACCTTTTTAAAATAGTGAGTTAATTAGTAATTATTGTATGATTACTTCTGAAGAAAAATTTTTGTCTTACGCGGCAGTCAAATTAATTATCAAATATCATTCAAGATTTTTACACATACTGCTTACCAAAATTCACAAAAATTGAAACTGTGACGCAGGCAGTACGCAAATTTAAAGCAAATTTTTAAGCAACATGCCATCAATTTAAAATTTGAATGAAAAAAAAACTGCAATCAGATGTTTTCTTGACTGTAATATGAAACACTCTATTGAATGAAAATTTGTAAGCAAATTCTCGTCAAATTTTAAAAGTGTGATTGTATTGGTACAAAAAGTGAGAAAGAATTTAAAATTTGAATGAAAATTTGATCGTGTGACTACCACGTTAAGCATTGTTTTGATAAAAAGTAAAACAATTTACATTTTTTAGAGAAGAAAACGACATTACTGTCTACATTTTATAAATGAAAATAATAGCTGTGTTCACTTACTAAAAATTTTTACAAAATTTTTTAACAATTGTTACTAGAAAGCGTTCATTAACCCAAAAAATATGCAACGAGAGAGCGTCGAAAGAGCGTAAAAAATTGAGAGACAGAAAAATTCTTGCAAGTTTCTACAAGTGAAATTTTTACTCGCAATAATTATTCAAACAATTGTTTTGTGTTTGTGTTTACAAAATAATATTTCTAAATTAAGTTGAAAATAAAAATATGTTGGAAAATTTAAGCAATTGTAAGTAAATGTAAACTTTTAAAACGATAAAAAGTATTAAAAAGATAACAAATTTATTTCTGTGTAACTTAGGAACAACAGAAGCAAAATAAGATGTTTAACGGAAGTGAATTAAGCAACACAGTATCTGGTACATTAGTTGCAAAGGATGTTCCGGCAAACAGAGAGACCAGCTGCTATTTTTGGTGTTGAAAATATTATGAGTACCTGGCTACTCGGTAATTTACACTAAGCAGGCAAATAATTCAATTAGTTCAGATATATATTTGCAAATAAGTTGAAATTAACACATAATTTATTAAATTACTTTTTTACTGCTTTTGGGGTTTAATGCTGGCAGCAACATGATGTTTTATTTTGGATAAAGCTTTTTTATTACAATGAAAATGAAAATTGCTTAATATTGTTTCCTTTAAAAAATATATTTAACCCGTTTTTCGCCGGCTGTTCATTATTTTATTTATTAAATCAATTATTAAAAGGCTTATACTTATTTAAATGCTTAAGCAGCAGATTGTTATTAATAAGATACGCATTAAAACAACCTTTTATGAAAATCGTTTGGAAAATAAAACATAAAGTGGGAAATAAACATTTCTGCAACATCATTCTGTCGTTATTTCTGACGTTTGAAATAAAAATTAAATTAAATTTGCAAAACTTTGCATTATTCTATTACAAGCCGTACTCGAAAAACGCCTGTCACGACAATGCTGAATATAAATGACCATAATCACATTATTTTTATATTAATATACATGTATGTATAATTTGTCCAAAAATATAGGGTTAGTTATTGAGTACTCATTTATACTTATACATTACAACACTAATTTAACTTGCAAATTTTTACTAGTAAAGTGTTCATTTACTTTTTCACATTTTTGAGAGTAATTTTGGAAAATTTCTTGTTACTCTCTCGTTGCTAATTTTTACTAGTGAAGTAAATGAACACACCTAATATTGTGGGTGAGAGTTTGTATTGAAAAACAGAATTTTGTATTTTCTTTTTGCTTTCAATATTAATTCTTACTTTCAATTTTGTTTTCATTTTCTAAAAACAGGCTGCTAAAATAATAAAATTCTTTTAATCAACTGAAATTGCTGGTTTGAAAAAGAAGCTTATTTGAACCCTGTAAAAACTAATTAAACGAGTTCAAAATGCAATAGAGTTTTCATGATTTAAGCAGTTGTTCTAATCCATTCCTAATGCAATCGCAAATTTTTTTGAAACCATTTTCTAGATAATTATATTTTAAATAATTTATTAATTATTCAGGATGAAAGAGTCACAAAGACATATTTTCCAGGAACAAATATACATCTGAAAGTTCGGGAGCTCTGACTCGTCTCTGTCAGCTGTGGCAAGATTGTTTAATTTCTTTTTATTTTCATTAAAAAAACGTAGTAGAGTGTTCACTGTTCATAAGTATTTAGTTGAACGACGAGCACTTTGTTTAAATAGAAACACCTGATCTTTAATGACACGGTAGTGTTAAAGTCATGCGTCTTTCAAATAAATTTGAAGCATTTCAGTATCACTGCAACACATGATTTAACTCCTGTTCTTACAGCTTTTTATTTTTTTTGGGAAATATCATTAAAACATTTAAAATCCCTGATATATCCTAGGATAATTAAACTTCAAATTGAGTATTCATATTTGCAATCGTATTTGCGAATGGTTAAAAATTGATATTCGAGACATCATTAGAGTGGCTCACGAAAAAAAGTTATTGTTTTTAAAATTTTACGAAAGTATCGAAAATTTTTATTTAAGATTTTAAGCACAAAAAAATTTTTTTTATAAAATTTTGTTAATACGATGACATTGTAAAACATGTTTATGGTCTCTAAATATATAAATTGGTAATACCATATGGGTAGAGTATTTGCTTTCAAATACGGAGAAAGTGCGGTCGTAGAACAACAAAAAATTTTTCTAATTTTCTTGTTTGTTTTATTTAAAAGTTTCCTACATTTCATATGTTGTAACAAAGAATATAGTTTTTGTATTGCATAATTTTTTTCAGTGTATGTACATGTATGGAAAGCACATATTCTTAAAATGAAAAACGAAGGCCGGAAGGCACAAATAATTGCTAATAGCTGGTACAACAGAAGCGAACAGTCGCATGAAGATCAAAAATAAATACCAATACATTCTAAATGAAAATTCTGCAAAAATATCGATATATATCAGCCTTGTTTCTATATACAATATATAGAATCAGCTGCTGTTTTAAGAACAAATTTACTTTGTCTTAGTGGTAGACGCTCGTTTACCACGGTGACAAGGTTTTTCCGGCTATTTACATTTACTACTCGTGAATATTGCAACCAGGAGTGTCATAAAGAAACGTTTTTCCCTACAAACACATTCCTTAAAATCTACCAAAACCTCCCATATCCCCGGTTTTTATAACAATAAATTTGATTGTGAAAATATCAACGATTTATTTTAAGTTATCTTTAATGTGGTATTCGTAATTGATTCACTGACATTACTTATATAATGCCATTTAACAGATCTTGAAAACACATTTGTATATCGTTGTTAGAAAATTGCCCCAAAAAAAAGCCGCAATTTTTTTTATAAATAATTACAATAACCAATGTGTGAGAATCATAAATTTCATTTAGTAGCTTGCTGAATTTCAATAGAGTAGATCTGTTGCGGATGTTTTTATCTCTTTAAGAATACGCAATTTGATTTTGTACACTGAGAAGTTTTGGTTTAGAAGTTTTCTTCACAAAATACTTTTTCATTCGTATTTTTAAGCATTCGTATATTTATACATATGTACTATATAAATACGTACGTACATCTTGGATAATTAGTTTTATTATATGAATATAATTTTTTTTATTTTGGGAACAACCACGTTACAGATTATAATTATGGTATGAAATAATTTTTTTTCCTTTTATTTATTCCCCCATTGATATATTCACCCATGGATTCAATACATAATTTAAATTTATAAAACTGATAACAGATAGTAAGTAGATCAATAAATTTCTCTAAGTGTAAAGCATGAAATAGTTTCTCATTTATTCAATTCTCTCTATGTGCCTAAAGACGCGTAGAAAGCGTGGTGTGGACTTTCAGCTTAACGCTGCTTTGAATCAAAATATTCATACTAACTTCTCTTCAAGTACACTTCAAGTTGCCATGACTGATTAAGTGAAACTGAAAATAGCATTCGTTATACATTGCTCACATATAACGGAATTCTCAGGTAAGGAATTTTGGAATAGATTGTACACAGGTCATATTATTCACGGTTAAATATGTAAACAAATTTTCGTTTCCAACCTTTAAGTGTATAAACAATTTTTACCTGTTCGCCAGAGGTTACTGATTCATTTCTATATTTTCTCTAACAAATTCCATCTTTTTTTAATTTATCAAACGATTTTTTCACTTAAAGTAGATGAAATAAAGCCAAAACCATTTTTAAAAAATTGTGGGGTGTCCAATAATTTTGTGTTTTTGTCCAGCGGTAAAACAAAGTTCACTGTACTTTTGGGAATGCTTAGATACTCCTTTTTGTCGATACGATACTGATACTCAGAAAAATATCGATGATACCGATACGAGTATTAAATTGCAATTCGAGGTAAAATTATCGAAAGTCAAGTACAGTGCACTCAAAAGAAAAATCAATCCATCCGTACTTAAATCAATCCGAAGCGGTACTAAAAGTACGGTAATCCCAGATTTTCTACTATCAAGTACAGAAAGATTGATTTAAGTACCAGACTATTAAGTGCTCAATTTAATTTTAGAATATTTAAGTTGATTCAAGATTTTTCACGTGATTAAAGATTTTTTTACTCATTTTAAGAAACCCCAGAATTGGTTGTCTAAAGTAATCCCGTTGTCGGCTTGATTAAAGTACATTTTATTGTTATTTGTACTCAAAATTTTGAGTACGACTCCTCCTCAAAGTAAGTAGAAAATGCTTGAATTTAGTACGGCGTTTTTCTTTCTGTGTTATTAATTTATCATTATATAAAATTACCGTGAAAGGTATTATTAATATTTAAACTTAATATTAATAAGATTTTTTTAAACGAAGTCTTTACAATTTTTGCGGAGAAAGACGATTTCGCAAATCTGTTGCTTTGTACAACTTTCGTCGCTGCAATTCTTACTTTCTCGGCGAATGGAGAGAAAGGAATTCAAAGGAACACAAATATACGTGAACCCTTGAAATTCATTTCATTCCATCATTACTACAACTACAAATATTTGAATGCATAAAATATTTCTGCACGAAAAATTTTACAATGTAAACGCAACTGTGAATTTAAAGAAGAAGGGAGAAAACACGCAACTACAAAAGTTACATAATGTAAGCTGGCACTCTAAACAAGATCTGCAGTAGACAAATCACATTGAAAAACTGAAATAATTTTTCTCTATTTACTTCAATTTCGGGTAGTATATGTCAATGCGGCAGTAAACAACCGATCTGCATCTCTAGATATAATAGAAGATCTTAATAATCTCTCGCCTTCTTCTCAGGCTGAACACCTTAGAATGGGCAGAGGCTCATCTTTCACGGATTCCCTAATAAAAACCAAATCAAAGGCGAAAAAGGAAGCCGTCTTTTTTAATCTTATGAAAAAGGCTGCTAAATTGAAGGATATTACTTCATTATTCTGTTTTAATTTTATGCTCTGATTTTTCATGTGTATATTCTTTTAGTTGTTGTTTGCAGCAAAATAAAAATTTAAAATAGTTAAACAATTTCAAGAGCTCATCTTACTGTTTATATTTATTGATAAAAGCTTTGACAAAATTTAAAAAGTTTCGTTGCATAGGCAATAAAAATATTTTCGACAACGATTAATCGGCAAACAAGAGGTATCGCCGCAATATCGGTATCGGATTCATCCCTATTATTTACCAACGGTTCAGCTGGTGAACGGTTATCACGCTATCAATAACAGTTTCGGAATTTTATGAGACACAAGAGTCGCTCTAATCTACATATATAAATATGTATGTATTCTTAGAATCGGTCCAGCCAGGGAAGAGTTATAGCAAAATCCCCCAAAATGTTTCGAAAATCGTAGTGTAATTAAGCGTTATAAAAAATACGATGGAAAGAGAGTAGAAGTACTAAAAATATATTTTCTATGAGTCGTTTCGCAACCACTTATTATTATTATTTATTGGTGGCTGCCCCATTAGCCTAAGCTTACCTAACCGAACCATGAGAGTCGGTCTAATGTACATAAATATGTATGTATAAGTTTGTATGCATTTGTTTGTTTGCGTATTTATGAGCATTTACAGATATGTGCACGTTTTCAATTCATTCATTTATCCGTTCATTTGCGGCGAGCAAAAAGCTCCCGGGGTCATGCCCATGGAATTTTGCAATTGTTTGTGTACGAACTGATGTTATTATAAATTTAAAAAAAACATTTAACGTGCGAATGTATGAATAAACGAATGTAGATTCATTTGTAATCATCATTGTCGTCATCATCATCAGTATCCTGCTCAACAGGACCATTGTCATTATCATCACATGCAAAGAAAAAAAAAAGAAAAAAAGAAACGAACAGTAAGCACAGACAACAAAAAAGAAAAGAACAAACATCTATGAATTGTGAATTCATTTGCAGTAAGCATCCTTTACTTTCTCTACCTCAGATACAGATGCATACACACATACATATATGTACATATGTAATCGCACTTATGCCGTTCGCTTCTTCAGCTGTGGAGTCGTTCAACAAACGACTGAACCCACCAGTCAGTCAGCCGTGGTATTTGTTTGTTCATGTTTGTTGGTTTGTAATTTAAAACAACATATAAAAGTGGTACTTTTCGCGGCTAAAGAATTAAATCATTCATACATTCCACCAAATGAAAGCAGTAAAAAATACATGCGAAACAAACAAAAAAATAATAATATTAAAAAAAAAGCGGCGAAAACATGTAAATTGTTGCCCTTTATCTGCTCTTTAATTTTACACTTCTGCTGCTGCTGTTTATGTGTTATTTTCATGCTGCTGTTGTTGTTGTTGTTGCTGTTGTTGTTGCAAGGGATTATAAGAAAAATACTGAAATGGTAAAAAATGAACGGAACGAACGAATGAACAAACATGCTGAATCGTACCACCAGTATGTTTGTGGTCCCTTCAACAATTGAGGTTTAAAATTCATTCATGTTTATGTTCTTGCATTTTCTTTTTTTTAAGACATTTCATTACGAGTATTTCAACCTTTCGAAATTGCAAATTCTGTTATTAAAAATGTAATAAAGAAAGAAAATAATAATAAAGCGGAAATGTTAATTGATGGGCAATTTAAGTAAGTTAAATATTAAGATGATTTCACATTTAATTTTGCATTAAAAATGATTACTTAACTTATAAGAATTATTAATGATTATTGAAAAGTATATACCGCACCAAACAAGCTGTATTTCACGTAATTTTTAAAGTGGACATTTAAGAAAATATTTCGTTTTCACAGAGAAATAAAACTCATTTACGTATTTCTAATGGCAGAATGAAACAAAACCTTGTGAAACGTGTGAATGTCAAACAAACTCCACACATTAAGGAAATGTTGTAGTGTTTTTATTCATACGGCCAACTCAATCGACCGCGTTCTAGAAATTAGTATTAAACATTTATATAAATACATATGTACGACAAAATACAAAAACAGAAAACATTCTAAATATGTAAACAACTTAAAACTCTGGCTCATTTTTATGCAAAAGCTAATTGGACAAACATCTAAGCACACTTTGTTTATTTTTCAAGTTTTAGCTGATGCTGGGTTAGTAGCAGCTTTAAACGCTTACAGCTCCCTAAATATCGAGCCGTTTTAAATAAAAAAAATTAAGAATGTGCTCATCATGTAAAAATTCGTTTAAAAACATATAAATCTTTCCAAACTTGGATCAGTATTACAGCCGTAAGAGGGATCTACAAAAAACGTGTTTGTCTATTAATAATATAGATTCATGATAAGTTTCAATATAGAAACACATCATAATTACCACAGCCCATTTATTATTTCATTAAGCATATTTTATGCTCTTCTAATTTCATAATTATGCAATCATAGAAATTAAGTAAAAAGAGCTAAAAATATAAATTAAATGCTTCGAGCACTCCCTGGAAAACTTTAAAAGGCACTAAAAGCAGTGCAAAAATTGGCATGCTATTGAAAACGCTGACTGTAATTGATATTCTAATTTTGTATCCAGGATCAAGTATCTATCGATGGCTCATATTCAACACTCTCTATATTTAATTTTAACAAAACTGATTACTTGATTGCAAATTATTACATACTCGTAAAATAAATCGCACCTTTAATATAAATTCAAAAGAATAAAATTTCTGTTTGCAATTTTATCGCAATTTTTTTACTTCTTTCTTATCTTTTGCAGTTAAAAACAATTATTTTAATAAAAAAATTTATATTGAATTTATGTGTTTTTTTTAACAGAGTGACGTATTTTTTGTAAACAAAATTGTTGAATCGCATATTTAATTAAAAAAAAAGATTTGTTTTAGATTTTTTTTTATTTTTTGAATGTAAACAAATACATTCAATATTGGGAATTTTATCATAAAACCATAAATAAAATAAAGCAATAAATAATAAAGGTTTCCCAGACGTACCAACATTTCTGTAAATATATAAATATGTCACACATAGAATATTTGTTTTGTAATTGTATGCAAAATTTAAAATATAAAAATGTGAGTCATTTTATTGACAGAACCAGTTAAAAATTATTATTAGAAAAAATTTTGCAATAAGTAACATGTTCATGAAGAAAAACTATCGTATTATGATCTGTAATAGTGATCGTGCTATTTTCTTTAAGAACCAGTTATGTAATATCTTGACTTCATTATTAACCTGAATATTGAGAATAGTTTGCAATTACGGTTCTATCAATCGTCTTTTTTCTCTGCTTGTAAATAATTTTAACAAGAAATCTGCTGGCGATAGATTTATATATTAGTGACACCGAATATCGACTGTTTCTATTAAAAATCGCATCTATTATATAAATAGGCAGACACATTTTTAGTACCCTTTTCATCTTTTGATTGTCAACCGATTTTCTTCATTCTTTTACCAAAAGGTAGACATTGATTCTTTTTTTTAATGAATTCAACTAAAATAGGTAGGTTTAAATTGGCAGCCGAATTACGACCCCAAGGCAAGCTCTAGTATACTAAAAATCACAAACTTTTAAGAAAGCTTAAGACTGTTTACTTTGTTTACTGTTAGAATATCTTAACGATTTTTCTGAAATATATTTTAAAAACCAAAGCTCAATCTCATGCATAATTGCTTTTTTAATTTTTACATTTTTGCACATTAAATGAATGAATGATTATGTTACTAAAAAATAATCAATTTGTTACCAGATGGAGGAATTTCTACAATGAGAAAAAATAGTTTATTGAATTTTGTAAAATTTTTAATAGTAGAAGAAAAAATACTTGTACTATATTATAAAAAATTAGTTATTTACCATTTTATATTCTTTTTTTTCTATGAAACTCGTTTGGTATATGCAAACTTTCAAAAAAGTGATATTATGTTAAAATAAAATTTTTTTTTAACTTGTAAACTTTTCTATTTAAATATTTCTCTGTCGAGCGAGTGGACTAGCATGTAAAGGTTTCGGTCTGTAGATACATCCTTCTCTAGAGTTAAAATTGTCTTTTAGCCACAATTGAATTGGTTTCAAAACTATTATCATATTCATATTCTACCGTACTGAAATTGCTTTAAAAAACCCCATGAATTAACTTCAAGAACTTATATGTTTAAATAATTGTTCAAATTTATACCATATTTTCGTAAAAATGTATTATAGAGGGTTTTGAATATAAGCCATCTTTATGATCTTCAACATAATCGTACAAGTTTGGCAAGTAATATTATCTATATTATTAAAACTATATTAAAAAAAACAAGTTTTGTTAGATTACTTTTAAAGATTTCTATGCTTTTAAACAAGTTTTTACATAGATGTGCACAATCTTAATTTTATTTAAATCGGTTTGATCCCAGTTTGCCATGTCTTGAAGACATCCTCGACGACGCATGAACGACCGCAAAAAATCCTTGACGACGCATAGGCGACAGCCCAAGCAAATCGTTAATGACTTTTTCACACAAAGGGCCGGAAAATCGTTCACAACAATGTGAGCGCCATTATCGCTCAGAATGTCGTTGACGATTGTATGGGCGACACTGTCGTTGACGATCATATGGGAGACAACATCGCTTATTATGTCGTTCATATGGGGGAAATGTCGCTCATATATTGGCACCATAGATATCAAACATTTTATTTCCCCTTTAAAATAAGAGTTAAACATACGTTTTTAAAATTTATTTACTTACCACTTAATAAAAGTACCGACTTTTCACTCGCACTTTGAAGATTCAACTGAATAGTTTTTAATGTTTTCATATTTGTTATTTTTTTCCGTGATTGTCCCGATATTTTTATTTTTCTCAACGTTAAGCATAAACGAGAACTTGGAAAGTAGTTGACTGAAATTTGAGCTGTTGTCTCTCATCTATAGTTTTCTCTTCTCTCTCTGAAAAAGTATAAATTATGTTATGCACGACAATTCTAATATTTTTGTCGCTCAGTATGTCTTAAACAAAATGTGATTATGGGTAAGTTTATTACATTGTCGCTCACATAGTCGTCAATATGGCTTGACATACGACAAAATTCATTCAATTGTCGCTCATCTTGTCTTAAGTAAGACTTTATTGAGGACAAGATAAGCGACAATTGCATGCATTTTGTCGTCAAATCGTTTTGAAATACGCCAAAATGCATGCAATAGTCGCTTATGTTGGCCTCAATGAGTCTAATTCAACACAAATTTAAGATATTGTCGCTTAAAATTCGTAAATACGGCTTTAAGCACGCCAAAATACACGCTTTTGTTACTTAAGTTGTCTGTCTTCATCAATAATTAATAGGCGACAAATTCCAAAATGTCCTGAGGACATCGTTGACGACATTTGCGTCTATGACCATTTAGCCAACTGGGATATTTTGGGATCGTTTAAAATTGCTACTAATACATGCACACTTATTACACATGCATGTATCAGCTTCAGCTTGAAAAAGAAGCGAAGTGTTTATCTGTGCTTGGGCAATTATCCAATTCGCTTTTGCATAAAAATGAGGCAGAGTTTTAAGTTGTTTATTTATTTTTGTATTTTATCGTATATATTTATGTAAATGTTTAATACTAATTTCTAGAATGCGGTCAATTAAGTCGACCGCTGGCGATGTACCTGCCGAACATTAAAAAAAACTTTCACCAGCGGAAATAAAACATTGTTGACACATATTTTTTGAGGGATTCAAATGGAAGTCATAAAATCGTGCGGTTTAAAATAATAACAATAAAAAAAATGTCGAGGAAGAACACGCACTATGTAATTTCTCTTACACTTTTCTCAAAATTCTAATGTTTGGATATGAAAAACAATAAACATCGTCGACAAATCTTATTGTTTTATGACTTTTTTGTTTGAAGCACAAAAACATTTTTTTTAGCTATCATAAAATATTAAGACATTATGACAATATTACTCAATAGGGCAGCCTTTGAATCCGGCAATGGTTTTACGAAAAATGAAACACACATTACGAAATCATTCAATGAAATTTTTTACGGTACGTAAAGTATCTGCATGTGTAATTAGCTCTTCCTTATTAATTTTTCTTGATGAAAATAATTAAAAAGGATAGTAATTTGAATTTAGCTTTGTACTCGAACCGAATTTGATAACTTTGAAATATTCAGTCAATTTGGTATACGATTGTAAATTGTTGTATTTAAGAGTCCACTTTCGAATTTAAGGGTTTCCGTTTGAATTGTTTTAGTCAGGTTAATCACTTTGAATAAAGTTGATAGCACCCTTTAAGTTTTATTAAGAAATACGAATTTTTTCAGTTATTTAACAAAGAAGCTATCTTTGACTCTTATCGCTTTCAAAAATAGGAAATTATAAAAAATAAAAACAAATGCAAATATAATACGATAAATACGCTTCAATATTTAATAAAATAAGCTTTGCTGAAATTGAATTTTAATGCAAAAACTTAAAATGAAAGTCAATACATCTAAAACGTTTTTTGAATGTTGATTTAAGTGAAATGCCGATATTGCAAAAGTGTTGTTGATGCCCATGAATTATCGTTTTGGCACAGATGATGCGATGATTAGAAATTTGGCCCCAAATGGAAGAGCTGGACTTAGTTGACAATTGGTTTCAACAGATGGTGCAACATGCCACACAGCACGTGAAAAAATGGTATTATTGAGAGGCAAGTTGCGTGAACAGTTTATTTCAGCTTTGGGGCTGGTCAATTGGCCCCTTTGACGCCTTTAGACTATTGTTTGTGGGTCTATGTTAGGTCTCATGTCTAAAGGCTACGGGTTAACGCACTGGAATCCAATATTGACGATTTTATTTGTGATACCGTTCGTTATGTTGGAGAGGGTATGCCACATTGAACCAGAGTTTCATCCATTTTAGCTGTAGCCGCGGACTACAATTACATGAAATCATTTTTAAATATTAGAATATATAGATCTTTCTGTCGACTCAAATAAAGATTTCATAAATTTTTCTAAGTTTTGTGTGCTTTTTTTGAGATCAAATTCGAAAGGTCTTAAATAATCACTCTTGTATTTTATACGAAAATCAAACAAATCAAATAACTACTTATTTACATTATTTGCAACAGTTATTAGTTACAGAAACCAATGATAAAAATTTGTGCATTGAACAGTACGTATGACAATTTCAGGTGTATAGATATTTCTATATCACTCATTCGCAAGCAGCCATAATAATTTCCGTTAAACTCCAAAAAAGTATGCCGCAGTTTTTCAAAATTTTTCTGCGTATAAGTAATATTTCAACATATAAAACTAAATATTGTTCATACGGTACTGATTCGAAAAATGTATTCATACATTCTAGTGATATAACGAATAGACTCGTATCCGTTTTATAAAATATTTGACTATTATTTTTGTCATGCTCAGAGGAATATTTCGCTACTAATAACGCTCCACAGTACAAAATAAGGAGTAAATAAACATTCGCACATGAACATAAATGTGAATTTAAGGCCAAGTTTCTATGCATAAACATATCTTGCTAATTTGGAAGGTTACATAGAAATTAGATGATATTGTACGTATCAAGAACTTCTTCCTCATTTTGATCTCAGTAATTTTAAAGGTCGATCTTGGCTTTATATTCACATTTATGTTTTTCTGCGGATTACTTTTATCGCCACCATTAAAAAAATGTTGCATCGTTTTCCTTCATACGATGTTAAAGTTGAACTTTAGAAATAAAAGTTTTGATGCATAAAAGAAGCTTTCATTTAAACTGAGTTATTTTTTATTATGACCCGAATTCTAGAAATTCTGATTGGATATGTAACATTCACCGCCACTTTCACTCGTATTAATTTTTTTTTAAGAACAAACACAAACCGCGAAGCCATTTTGGCTTGTCTGCAGAAACACCCAGGGTCTAGGCAAGAATCGATCCTGCGACAAATCGACTAATAGTCTAGTACATTATCGTTTGTTTCAAAGTTGGGAGTTAAGTGTTTACAGGATCTTTGGTTACTTCTGATGTGGTATACAAATACTTACTAATAACAATTTATAGTTTACTTATTATGAAACAAAAAAAGAATGTAACCTTCACCGAAAATCACTCTTCGAGAAACAAACCGCTGACAGTAACGATTAATTTTTCATTAAGTTTATTGATTTGTTGCTTTTTGCGCTTAGTTTTAATTTTCGTTACCTATTTAATAAAGTTTTGTATGAATTTTGTGAAAATACGGGGAGATGTTTGTGAGAGCCTCAAAATGAAAGCACAGCAAATATTTTTTCAAAATTAAATTAATTATATTTTGGGATAGTTACGGTCGACCTTTTTAAATTGTCAAGTTGTGTATGGAAAATTGCATTCATTACAGTCGTGTTCTGCTTCATCGCTATTATTTTATTCGCATTTATAAGCTTTTTGTATAAATTTCTAAAATAGATACCGTTAACATAAACAGATCATGTTTGAATTTCATTCTTTACTTTACAAATTCACACTTTTTTTAATAGATAGAAGATATTGAAAGAAATTCGAAGAAAGCTAGCGGCGTAACGGACCTACGGTTTCTACGGGTTTGGAGCTGGGATAGTTCAGCGGTGTCCAAGGTCCTTTTACACAAAAAGTTAACCAAAATAAAACACTTGTTGTTGAGTACCTATTTTGTGTTGCTTATTTAAAAAAAAATATTTGTATGCTTATATGTACATATGTATATTTTTTGTTGGGCTAAGTGACCGCAGCGACACGTGTCTGTAACTTCTTTACTGACTACTCACTGCTACTGGCGTTTGCGCACCGGATGAAAATACAGCACCTCTACAAATCTACGCCTCCGGATGATAACCTCTTGGAGTCCTCTATCTGGGCCCCTGGAAGTCTTCTAACACTCAAACCTGAGCTAGAGCCCTATCCTCCGCTACTTGATAAAAATCTAGTCCAAGCAAGCGGATAAAAATCCTACTTGCTTTTAAGTAACCTTTAAATAATTTGGGATTGGTGTTGAACGAACTCCTAATTTTTATTTGAACTGCTCGCTGTAGTTGCAGTCAGTTATATTGTATATTAAAGATGTCATACTTTTCTCTAAGTCTTATGTGCTTTTTTTAGATCAAGTCCGAAAAGTCTTAAATAATCAGTTTTGTATTTTATACGAAAATCAAACAAATCGAATAACTACTTATTTGCTGCATGTATTTGTTAGTTTGCTTGCCTTTTACTATGATGTCTCTTTGTTCGACGACAGTGCGATCAAGGCAGTGATAAACAAGTAAAGAAAACATAATACACAGATGAAAACTCATTTGCAGTCTACTTTCATATTTTCTCTAATGGGATTAAAAATTTACACAAACATTTTTAAATTCTGCAAATAAAATTAAAATTAAAAAGCTTACATTTTAACTTAGTTTACTGAACATAATGTCAAAGATTTTTTCTGGTTATTGCAAACCAGAAAAACTAGGCATACAATCTAATATTTAGTTAGCGAAAACAGCTTAATATAAAATAAGTATACTGAAATATGTGAATTATGATTGTAATTGCTTTTAATTTCAACTACTAATTTCACTTGGCAGCTATAAAGGCTGAAATGCACAAGACTTATTTAGAAATTAGAAAAAATATAAATAAAAATAATTATTTTAAGCAACAATGCTGTAATATTGCAATGGACTCTTGAACTAAATATTTACTATACATATTTAGTTAGTCTTAAATCGTGTTCTACTGATATCTCCTCCACTTACCAGTCAGCCTTGTTTCAAATTATTATTATTTCCTTTAGAATGGGTAAAGACGATGAATGCTTTTAATAAACTGCAAATTTTCTTAAGCTTGTGGCATTTTCACTTTGAATTAGCAAAATATCAAAATTCCTACGAAAATTTCAAGTAGATTAAAGAAGCCAGTAATTACAACTACACAAAACAATATAGTTTTGCATAAATGAACTTAAATATTTAAACACGGGTGAGCATGAAAGCAAAACTAAAATTTTTACAATTGCTTTTGCTGCAATAAATGTTTTTACACACAAGTACAAAGAAACTTTATATTTAAATATTAATACGTTGGACACTGAACCCGATTCCAGTAGAAATATTTAGTTCTAAGGATTTACATATGTGCTAAATTTTTTTTTTACTCTTAAAAAATACATAAGATCGTCGAACTAGGACGATTTTTCAAATGTTGAGGTTCATAAATGCTGACACCTAAGGGGCAGTTTTGGGTATCAGCAAGTAACTGCGCAGGTATTCTTTTGAAAATGTATCTTATTGTAATTTTTAATAATTACCGTCTGTTGAGCAATCAATTTCAAATAAATTAGAAAAGAAAAAAATCTTAATAATTGCGAATGAACAAAGTATATAAAAATTTTATTCATCACTTTCACAGCATCTTTGATCTCCAGAAAGTTCTTAAAATTTTATATACTACTAAAAATAATTTAAAATTTCTGTATACCATTCCTATATATTGAAACAATTTCGTTCTTAAAGTTCAACCAATAATTCAAATTTTCAAGTTATCAAAATTTTCTTGAACATTTTTTTTAATCACATGAGTAGCTGACTCAAATAAATTAATTAAAAAAAGTTATTACCATTGAATAAGTTTAGATAATTAATTGAACATTTTAGATAAATAGTTTTAGCTGTGTATGTGTAATATGATATTTGAATATGCAAAAAGCACAGAAAGAAATTCATTAATTAAAATAAAGTTTAACTGAAATAGGGCCTGCTACAGAAATAGTAAACTTAAATATTACAGGTATTATCAATATCATAATTGACACAAACTAGAAACAAACATATTGATAGAGTGAAACAAAAAAATGTGTAAAAAAAGATGTGTGACAACCAAAACATTCAGGGAATTTTGGCCCACACGGCGATTTATTTACATTTCAGGCCAGCAGCTTAGGGGTCACTCCGGTAAAGGAGCCAAGCAGAGGGTTCAGTTGGATATAACCGGCAGAGGTGTGAGCAGAGAAACGCGAACAGATCGGCAGTCGAACGGAGAAAGCTACAGCATCATACTCTCGTCAGCCATACATGTGAGAAACTGCAATAACGAGTCAAGCACCAATACAACCAAAATTGTAGCCGGACGAAGATATCAAAGGCTGCTGATAAACTGAATCGCTCTCTTTTTCCCGGCTGACATTCAAGGTGATAAGACCAGTGCAACGCTGTGTGAAAATGTAGAGATGAAAAATAATAAATAAAAAATAAATAAAATTTAATAAATAAATTGTATATAAATGATGAAACAGAACAAGTCTGTAACTTCAGGAACAATCGCTTGGTGGCCCATAATAAAATCGACGGCAGTAACATCAAATTTTCTCTTATTATTGTTTGATTTTCTTATGTTTGCATTTTTTGTATGAAAAATGTATGTGATTTAATGAAAACACGGTTACATTGTTGAGCAAATGAGTGTCTAAAATTGAGAGTATAAGAAAAAACGCTGTAAAAATAAAATAGATTCCATGATCCTATAATAAGGTCTATTTATGGTCAGTACCTTTCATACCATTTTCATCATGAAGTTGTCAAATTTGTTTACATTTTTATGGCGCCATTTAGGTTTATTATTTGGGTACCTTTTAAACTAGCATTGGTTTTGTACGTGATCAGTTTTGTGCATGATGTTTTTTTTGACAAACTCATGATGGTGGGTTTTTTATTGTTGTGTTTGTTGTAGAGTTGCATAGACCTTATTATTATTGGATCATGATAGATTCTATTTCACGATCACCTTCTCTGGCATAATTTTATGTCAAATTGTATGGAAAACAAACGTCAGCCCCAGTTCTGTTTCATCATTTTAAAAAAGCTAAAACAAGCGAAAAGTGGTTCGAGTGGCGCAACTGACCGCAACTACAGCGAGCAGTGTAAATCAAAATCTAATTAGGAGTTCGGTCAACACCAATACCAAATTATTTAAAGGTTACTTAAAAGCAAGTAGGATTTTTATCCGCTTGCTTGGACTAGATTTTTATCAAGTAGCGGAGGATAGGGCTCTAGCTCAGGTTTGAGTGTTAGAAGACTTCCAGGGGCCCAGATAGAGGACTCCAAGAGGTTATCATCCGGAGGCGTAGATTTGTAGAGGTGCTGTATTTTCATCCGGTGCGCAAACGCCAGTAGCAGTGAGTAGTCAGTAAAGAAGTTACAAACACGTGTCGCTGCGGTCACTTAGCCCAACAAAAAATATACATATGTACATATAAGCATACAAATATTTTTTTTTAAATAAGCAACACAAAATAGGTACTCAACAACAAGTGTTTTATTTTGGTTAACTTTTTGTGTAAAAGGACCTTGGACAACGCTGAACTATCCCAGCTCCAAACCCGGAGAAACCGTAGGTACGTTACGGCGCTAGCATTTTTCGAATTTCTTTCAATATCTTCTATCTATTAAAAAAAAGTGAGAATTTGTAAATTAAAAAAATGAAATTCAAACATGATCTGTTTATGTTAACGGTATCTATTTTAGAAATTTATACAAAAAGCTTATAAATGCGAATAAAATAATAGCGATGAAGCAGAACACGACTGTAATGAATGCAATTTTCCATACACAACTTGACAATTTAAAAAGGTCGACCGTAACTATCCCAAAATATAATTAATTTAATTTTGAAAACGTATTTGCTGTGCTTTTATTTTGAGGGTCTCACAAACATGTCCCAGTATTTTCAAAAAATTCGTATAAAACTTTATTAAATGGGTAACGAAAATTTAAACTAAGCGCAAAAAGCAACAAGTCAATAAACTTAATGAAAAATTAATCTGTCAGCGGTTTGTTTCTCGAAGAGTGATTTTCGGTGAAGGTTACATTCTTTTTTTGTTTCATCATAAATAAACTATAAATTGTTATTAGTAAGTATTTGTATACCATATCAAAAGTAACCAAAGATCCCGCAAGCACTTAACTCCCAACTTTGAAAGAAACGATAGTGTACTAGACTATTAGTCGACGGGTCGCAGCTTCGATTCCTGCCTAGACCTGGGTGTTTCTGCAGACAAGCCAAAATGGCTTCGCGGTTTGTGTTTGTTCTTTAAAAAAATTAATACGAGTGAAAGTGACCGTGAATGTGACATTTCCAATCAGAATTTCTCGAATTCGGGTCATAATAAAAAACAACTCAGTTTAAATGAAAGCTTCTTTTATGCATCAAAACTTTTATTTCTAAAGTTCAACTTTAACATCGTATGAAGGAAAACGATGCAACATTTTTTTAATGGTGGCGATAAAAGTAATCCGCAGAAAAACATAAATGTGAATATAAAGCCAAGATCAAACTTTAAAATTACTGAGATCAAAATGAGGACGAAGTTCTTAACACGTACAATATCATCTAATTTCTATGTAACCTTTCAAATTAGCAAGACATGCTATTGCACTTTTTGCATAGAAACTTAAATTCACATTTATGTTCATGTGCGAATGTTTATTTACTCCTTATTTTTTACTTTTGAGCGTTATTAGTAGCGAAATATTCCTCTGAGCATGACAAAAATAATAGTCAAATATTTTATAAAACGGATACGAGTCTATTCGTTATATCTTTAGAATGTATGAATACATTTTTCGATTCAGTACCGTATGTACAATATTTAGTTTTATATATTGAAATATTACTTATACGCAGCAAAATTGTGAAAAACTGCGGCATACTTTTTTGAAGTTTAACGGAAATTATTATGGCTGCATGCGAATGAGTGATATAGAAATATCTATACACCTGCAATTGTCATACGTACAGTATTGTTCAATGCACAATCATTTGTCATTGGGTTCTTTGTCTAATGCACTTTTGGCATTTTCAATCTCAATTGTTGCAATTTCTATCCTTTTCTGCAAAATTAAATTTTATTTTAGCAATTAACCATTTATACTTTCTTATGCTGTAGAAGAACAACTTTTTCGAGTTGGAGAAATACAAGATATTCAAATCTTTTTGTCTACAATGCATTGCAATGTAATAAAGAGCACATTTCAGCAGTTTTGAATTTATTTAATATTGCTAGCGAGTTGACATCAAAAATACAATATGAAACTGAATATGCAGCCCATTTGCATTTGCTTTATGATAATTAAAGGACAGTTCATTTCAAAGTTGCTCTCCTTTCATTTAGTTGTCTCTTATTTGCAATTAATGCCACGAATGAACTTATAACGAACTCGTCGGCAAGAATTCTTTGCGTAAATTCGTCGATTGAATCACAATAAAAATTTAACAATTTTGTAATTCTTTCCCAACTCTCAGATTTTGTTTAAATATTTTTATAGTCTTTGGCTACAGTGTTATTCAAAGTACGCTTCACTTTTTTGGAGCGAATTTCACTGATTAAAAAGAATGATTTCTATCCTGAAACTTATATGTATTCGAAAAAATTCCATATTCGTATTAAGCTTTTTGAATTTAATCTAGAAAGCTTTTTTATCTTTAGTTTAAAAATTTATAACTGGTGCTCTTTATGGAAATTTGTAAAAATTTAAGTATTTTAATAATTTTAAACGCACAATTTGCCAAAGTTAATATATTAAATATTTAGCAAAATATTAATTCGTCGTATCAAAAACACTTTGAAGTGGATTATTGAGGCGTGCAGCAGGTTCCTATACGCATTTCACTGTTCTTAATGCAGATCATCAGGGAACTTTAAACAAATATTTCTTAAAACGCCTGGAGATATTATATTAAACTTTCATTAAAACAAATTAAAAGTTTAAACAATATAAAAGTTGTAACAGGAACTAAATAATTAAATAATTGCTTATGTTTTCTTATTTTATTATTACTACCTAGACAGACTTTTTTTCAACTCTAATTGTAGTTCTAAGAGGTTTGTAGGAAATGTAAAAACAACAACAGCTATACATTTGTATAGAGTGATGCCTTACAAGAGTTTTTTGGCCGCATGCTGTCAGGTTAATAAGTGGTGCCTGCTAAAATTTTAGTATTTAAAAATTTTAATCGCACTATTTACCATCATTTGTATTTTAAATATGTAGTAAAATAATTATTATGGGAAATAGTGCGATTAAAAATTTAAAATGCTAAAAATTTATAATTTGTATCGAATTTTCGTAATTTTCGTAATTTCTTAGTTTGCCAATATTGAGAATTTTGTAGGAGTTTTTGGTTTTTGCAAATTTTTCTGAGTTTTTGGTATTCATTTCTGTTTTTGCGATTTTTAATCACTTTATGAGTCGTGTTCAATACTACATATTTTCGCGAATTGCCACAATTTTCGCAATACGAGTGTTCAAAAACGAACAAACATTATTTCATTTCATTATACAGAATTAATTTTTTTAGTTTTTTTAAATTAATTATTACCATCCCTGATCTATATTGTGAATTCATGAATTATTTTGACTCGCCAGTTGCCGAAAAACTAAATTAACGAAACTTTTTCGATATTTATATATATACTTATATGTACAATTATTCCTGCGCTAAAGATTTCCTTTTTTGTACTACTTGAATTATACACACTTCCTTTTGAACACGCCACGAAGGAAGATCTCTTGTTAAGCACTTACAAACCCTTAAATAAAATGTTAAGCTGATTTAGAAAAGATCTGATTTATTCTTATTAAAATACCTTAGCCAGTAAACCGGAAGTATACCCATACTAACAAACTAATTCGTCTTAAACCCAATTGTAAGCATTCCCTCCCATCTCCGCGAGTGGAGTCTGTGCCAAGAACATAATTTCTCTATGGTTCAATTTGGCAGAATTTATTTAAAGGTAGTAAAACTATCATCTTGAAACAAGGAGTGATTTTTTGAAAATTTTGTCCCTTTTACACATTGTTTAATATATTTTCGTTAACACGTTATTACGAATTTTCGTAGTTTCCGTGTTTTCTCTGAGTTTTTGCTTTTTTTTTAATTTGTTGCGATATTTAATCGTTTTTAATTAAAAATTAGCTTCGTTTACTAAAATATCTAAAAAACGAAAAATAAAACCGGTCATCGTTCGTTGAATTAAATAAACCTATTGCAGATTTTGTTCGCATCCACGAATTACATAAAAAATGTGTACTTTAATCAAATCAAGCTGATTTAATGTTGGTCAACAAAGTACTCATTGTGTTGGCCTCCTCTGTCGATAGTCTAATGTCAGATAAAAAAAGAACGTATAACGCACGACGGCTTCTATGTGCCACGGCCTATACACCCATGCGTGTGTTTTCTTGACCGTAACCATCATTAATTGATAATCATGATTATGGATCTCCAGCCGTAATTTTGCCTTTTTATTGAAAAATAAAAATAATCGTATAAGTGCTGTCGTATCAATAACAATACTAGAGATTTGTCTACTCGTTACAAAAAGTGTCTTCTGTGACTTTATGACCAAAAGCAATTCGGTCTAGCAGCTTTTCTTTTCATTTAGCCAACATCTTTTGGCAGAATTAGGAACAAAATTACTAATGTTTTGCATATGCAGCTTTTAGGGTTTTCTTAAATTAAATTCAACAATCTCTTTCAAATATATAAAAATTTAAAAATAAAGTTCCCATGGACATCGCGTAATTATGTTTAATATTTTTTTCCTTTTGCGGATATAGAAAATGTTTTTTTATTCAGCATCTTTTTTTTCAGCTTAGTGATTTTTTACTTATGAAAAATTTGGATATTATGATAAAGTTAGTTATTAATAGAAAGGTGAACTTCACTTACGGTATTTTTTGAAATTCTTAATAGTTTTTGAAAAATATTAACTCGAAAAGCTAACAACTCATAAATTTAATCGAATAGGCCGAACTGGATTGGAAATGCAAAATGTGCTGCTTTTATTTATTGAAAAGATAAATACTTTTTAACCTTTAAATCATCCTTGTGTAGAAAACCACACAAAATGAATGATTTTTGTACGATAACGAAAAAAATTTTTGGAGTATAGTAATGAAATTTCTTGACTTTGTTTATAATATAAACTTAGAACAGAAAAAAAATTCTTGATGAAAAAAATATCATTTAATAACAAAATATTTCAAAACTTACGTTAGTTACCCTCGTGTGTGGTTTTCCACACATATGAAGTTTCTACGTACAACATTTTCCATTTGACACTTATGAATATTTATATTTATTTTTGATTGAGCTTATCTTATGTTTTAGCTATAATTGCAATATATTAAATCATAGAATGAAACAATGTTGGATTTGTTCGATAGTGACTATGAACATTCGTTATTTAGAGCGATAATGTAAATGTAAAAGTACACTCAGTCTTACACAGTGTTGGGGGGTCAAGGATTTTTTATATTTAATTTTTTTCGTGTTGAAATATTTATTAATGTTTATGAATAATAAGCTTAAATGACCAAAAAAAAATTTTATAAAACAAGGAAAACTAAAAAAATATACTTTGATAAGCTCAGTTCACTTCTGTTCAAGAGCGTGTATTAAACACAAGCGACCATATGTTAGCGACGATCTCACACCACTAATAGCTGGGTGAACTCTCAAAGTTGTATTGCTTGTCATTGTTGCTACCGCACTTGACATATAGGCGGCGTTCCAATCAGACTTCCGTTACATTGCAATTACAATTACAATTAAGCAAAATGAATATACTAAATAAACTAATCAAAGAATAAATTATAAGTGTTGTAAAGTTTAACGATCCTGGGCTCTTACTTCGTGTAATAAGTAAAATAATTCAAGAACAATTACAATTGTTGAGAGTTAAAAACGACCCAGGACTTTTACTTCTTCACACATTTCAGCAATAACAATGCAAAAAAATATGTATTTCAAAATCAGTTTCTGAGCACGATATAAATTTAACATACTAAAACCCGACTAGAGTGGTCGGGTAACGATCATTGAGTAAATGTAGGAAAAGCAGTTTATAACAGCTACTGACATTAAATTTTTGAAACACGCATATTAACGTATTAATTAAAGAAAAAATCATGACATAATGTGCTCTAGAGGATGCTATATTGCACGTAGTGTGAAGTCATACAATCTATTGCCAAGCGAGGATCACTATGTTTCTAACTATTCCAATTATAAGTTCAAAAGTTAAGCGGGAACAGAAGAACATACATGCGTACATACATAGTGACGTAACGAATAATCGTTTTCGTATTCGTAAATTTTCATAATATTTTTTTTGTTGTCTCATTTGCTAAAAAATATATGATAAAATACATAAAATGTAGATAGCATTAAATACGGGAAGCCAAACAAATTGACTATAATATTTATTAAAACTTAATTAATGATAAAAACAGTTTATTCTTAGCAGCCAATGGCGCTGAATAAAGGAGAGAGACTGAAATATATGGAGTAGTTGTTCATCAGAGATGGGATTTCGTACTAACCGAAATCGATTTGACATGTACAAATTAATAAGTTTGTACTTTTCGTATTCTAATTTGTTAAATAATACGGTTAAATAGTTGATGTTCCAGATCACTAGTATCCACCGTCAAAAGTGGTAAAATTGAACAAAGAATGCTGATGAGATGGTGTAGCGACCTCGAAATCAGTATTGATCCGTTCTGCTAGTCTGATGAATAATACAAATTGTTCCATATATAGTACTTTCTTAATAAAAATAATGAATTTATCCAAATAATTTTCTAATAAAAATGAAATAAAAAAATTCGAATAAATAAATGGGTAAATTCGGGTTTGAACTTGAGCCAAAATTAATCGTTTCAATATACATATATACTTTATTAGAAATTGTTACATGATTTTATTACATTTTTACTTTTATTTTATAAAACTATCTGGATTTTTGACTTTACGAATTTACGGGGAGAGACCTCTTCAATGCAATTTAAAATATTCAATTTGAATATGAAAATTTTTATTTTTTTTAGTTAATAGCAGTTTCTCTGCAGACGAAAGTAAGTGTATGCTATATTAGCTATGATCGCTCTCTATACAGATTACCACGGATAAACCCACCGTACCTTTTAAGTACTCTCGTATGTATTTCTTAATATTAGTGAATGTATCTGTATTTGTTTGCAAATGCAATGTGAATACAAGATTGTGCAACAATTATAATGAAAAATAAAAATAAAAAATAATAATGATTAAAAAAAAACGAAATAATAAAAACAATGTTCGGTTCAATTAAATTTCCCTTTTTCATAATGTGGAAACAATTTCGAAAATTCTCATTAAGAATTTTATGCAGAAATAATAAACATTCGCTTTCTATCCATCCCTCCTCCCACCGCCATCAACACATTTGTGCAAAGAATTTGTGTAAAATGCAACAAACGCCATGGATATGTAAACTAACACACACACACACAGAGATACAAAAAAACACACACACACACAATGCAGTAAAATATAAAACAATGTTGCAATTATTATCAAATATGTATACACTAACGCATACATAAATGCATACATAAATATAAATTAACACTCGCACACAAAAAGAATAACAAACAAATAAAAAAAAGAAGTTCTCATGTTTGTGCATGCATGTATCCATTAGAGTGATGAAAGTGAGTTTATGAATTTTCGGCGTACATGAACGTGAATAAGTAGAATAAATGATTGTTTCGTAGAAATATTCCGATGTGCAATTTTGGAATTCTGATATACATACGAATAGAAATGGCACAATATTTATTAATAATAAAATGATTTGATTAGTTTGACCTATGCTTTGTGTGAGTATTCATTCCGGAGTCGTGTGTTTTAACGATTATTAATAATATTTCATTTTCCTCACGCAAACTTGAATAAGCGCGTGATTAATATTTGTTGACGTAGCTGTCCTTGATAGTAAGTGAGGAGTTGAACATGCTACCATCTCTATCAATAAATGATACACATGTGTGTATATGACAATGTTGCCAGGTGCTTGAAAAATTCAAAAATAACTAACAGCCATATCGCTTGAAAAATTAAGTAAAAGATTAATTAAAAATTTAAGTTATTTTTACCAATAAAGATGCAGAATTTTTGCAATTTTTTTCTATGAATTAATGGTTTCGAATGAATTTATATCTACTGAAAATTATTTTTGAAAATAGAAAGCTTTATAGCCTATTTCTGATTTAAGAAAGAACAACTTCATTCGCATTCTATGAGAAAGAACATTGATTTCGATTTCTCTATATTATTTCTATACGAACAGTGAGTCGATAGACAACTCGAATGAAAGCGTAAATGTTTTCATATAAAATCCGATTTCTGTGCTACGAATGTTTCGTTAACATTGAGAATGAAATGTTAAAATCAGTCACTTGGGGTTTTGCTATCGCAAAAAAAAATGTGAGTTTAATACAGACAATGATATTTTAAAAATTAGCTGGAAAAAGTTGTCCAACAACTTAAATTCGCTTGGGCCTCCCACTCGTAATATTTGTGAATAGAAAAAAGTTAGTACGTTTGTTTGTATGCTATAGAAGAAACCTATTGAACATTTTATCTATAGAGTAAGTTTGGCTATTGTGGTATAGGCGAGTAGGTTTTCACGAAAACTAAAAACTAGAAGCTGACAAAATCAAGCTCGATGAATTCTAGATCTCATAATAGTAATAAATCATAATTCGATTTGCTTTTTGGAAGCTATGCAAAGAGGTGGTAATAAAAAGATTTACCAGTCTTTTTTTTGGTTTCACTGAAAAATGTCTGCCATTGAACTCGAGTTCGGCTAATGGGGCTAAAATAGTATAGTGTATTACATACCAAAGAAAAGTGAAATAAGGAAATGAGAGATAGATAAAAGATAAAACAAGTATTTCACTGGCCTGAAAATCCTTATGAAGTACTCTAAGCAGTTAAGCTTAAATGCAGTCCCAGTTTATTTACAGAAACAAAATTTAGACATTTTTTTAACTACCCGAAGATCACTTGTTACGGCCATATTTCCATTAAAAATCACCATCGGCCATGGACGCTAATGTAAAACATAAACAGAAGAAAGTATTACCTGCCCATTTTTTCAATGGCTGGTTTATGGGTTTTTTCACTTTCTCTCAAATATCTGTAAAACTTGGGCTCCACAGACACTTTCACTTTCCTGAATGTAAACCGCAGATCAGTTTAATCGAATTAAGCTTCAAAACATTAGTCAAATAAAAAATAGGTATTCCACATTAAACGAACTTACTCTAGACCTGGGCAGATTTAAAGTCACAGACTAAAAAAATAGGGAAAACCAAAAGAGCCTTAGAGAGACGTGCTTATACAAGACGCTATTTCTATCGTCAACTGTAGCACCCGGGGTTAAAGTATTTGGTGTAAAGTCCCGATCAATTGCTGATTGTTTTGTTGCACCGGTGGAGTCACCAGCTAGGTGCATTAAAGCTCTTGCAATGCTTACATCAAATACAAGCCCGTAAACTTCCCAACACTAAAATAAACTACATATGTAACAATGAATGCTTTTCACCCCAAAATAGGCAGCAAATATCCAAAAATCAACAAAAAAAATGCAAAATAAGCAAAATTTCTTGAGTGGCAATGAGCAACCAAAAGCTTATTCTTTAAAAAGAATGGCTGATGCTGCTGATGTGCAAACTCAATCAGCATAGAGGATTGCAAACGCCTTTGAAACAACAGCAGCAGGTTTAAATGTATTAGTTGAATCCACAATAAGGAAGATAATATTTTAAAAAAAATTTATTGCATTTTTTATTATTTTATTTTTTATTTTATTGACATACTCGTATCTACATTCTTAATCTAATGAGAATGAAAGTGAGTGCCAATGAGAAATCCAAATTTGTTCGAATTCGAGCGAGTTCCTTTCATTCGCTTAAGTTTACTTTCTTAAATCAGAAATAGACTATTATAATTTGTTTGCGCAATTTTTTATTTCATTATCTTCTTTTGAAAGACATTTCCATTGTACGAACAAAACTTAAACAAAATGAATTTATTTTTTTATTCTTCCCGTATTATCATTCAATCTTAAGAAACTCACCGAAATCATATTGTGAATAATAATAAAAGAAATAACAATATTTTATGATGATGAGTTCCAACCACAAAATGTTTAGTGAAAAAATTATGATGTAGCAGAGTGTTAATTACGACATTCGATATCGCAGGAAACTGCAATAGAAATTGAAAGGGAATTTCGATCGTTATCGAATGCCGTAATATCCCCCAGTTTTTTAATCTCTTATTTATATATTTTAAACTATCATGCAAGCGAATATGTACGCTGCATATGATTTTGCCTGATATAAAAAATATATGCAATTTTTCCTTATTGAGGCCTTTTTATAAAGTTATAAAGGTTTACCAAAAACTCCAAGAATCTTTAAAACAAATGTTGAAGTTAGCAGACAAAAAAAAAAGAATAAAAGAAAAAATTTAGTTTGGAAACGTCTTAACTGGTAACGCTGGTATGTAAAATTAAATGCCCAACAAACTCTAAGTTAAACGTTTGAAATGTGATGGTATTACGAGTATCATTCATATCATACCAAAGCGTAGATATCACTTTTTTATCTAACTAATGTTTATCTAAGAATATATGTTTGATATCAAATGTTATTATTAGTTATTCGTTTTAATTTACGTTTTCAATTAAATTATTTTATTGGAAAAGAATTTTAAAGCGTGCGGCCAAACGCTGTCTTGTGGTCTCTTCCTTTCAAATAAATAAATTTAATTGAAAAGTTAAATTTAAACGAACTTAAGACAGCACAATTCAATATTACTTTGTATTAAAAACCATACCGTTCCACCCACACTGGGTTGAAATACATAGTTTTTGAGGATCAATTCAGGGAAGCTCTGTTAGGATATTTTTCCATTACCTTTCACCTCATACCAATATAGTTTGATAAAACAAAGCATTTTTTAGTATACATATTTCAGTGTTCCGAGCTTCTTGCGCTTCTTCCGATAATAGCGCAATCGGTAAGGGAGCATTATTAATAATTTCGGCACCGTGTATTAGTTACTTATGCAAATTGGGTGGCATATTATACCAAAGATATTTTTTAACAAACAGTCTGGCAGTATTGTGTGCAAATATTTTAAAGTTTTCACTTTGGATTTCATTGCCACTGGATACTACTATAAGCAAAATGTGTATTCCTTTTATTTAATTCAAATCTATATATGTTATTTCGGCGGATTTTTTGGAGTTTTGGAAAAAACGTCTTGCCGTATCCTCATCATTGGTATTTCCGATCCCAGGCTTAGGTTTGTCAACGATTAAACCCATAGCCTCTCTATATTGTTTCTGAATTTCTAATTTAGTTTCAGCAAAGATTTTTTTCCAAATCACTTCTAACCTGCCACCGCTTCTTTAAAGACATTTTATGTGCAATATGCAAAAGACATTCAAAGAATCTGATCCAGCCGTGCAGAACAGATATACCGAATCTTAAATATTCTGTTTTCACAAGCCTTTTAATCCATGGCATCTATGGCATCTATCTATCCGCTTTAACCGATAACTTCAAACTTCACAACACTATCATTATTTAAAAACATAAAGAATATTATTATTATTAAAAAGCAACAACATAAAAAAATATTATTAAAAACATGAACAACAACTATTAATATACAAAAACATTAATAATAACAGCAACAATCGCCAGACCATATGTTTTGTTGGTAAGTCAGCGCAACGACACTTTTTACAAACAAACGCATAACTTCTAAAATGCACAAAAATGCAGTCTACATTTTTGCAACATATTATATATATATTTATTCTGTAATATAAACCACAAATCTCGACACGAGTGTACACGAATAATAACTATATGTCCACTTAAACAGCATATGAAAATTCAAATTTTTTTGGACTTCTAATATAAATCACAAAACCAAAAACACTTCTACACCAAATTTGTTACACAAACTTTACCATGATATTTACAGAACAGAACTGAACTTGGTCACTTTTTTAATAACTTTGTAAAAAAAATAAGATTTTTAACAAAGTAAATTTCCAGTTTTTCTGTCTTCTGGGTTTTCGTACTAACCGAAATTGATTTGACATGTGAAAATGAATATGTTTGTACTTTTCGTATTCTAATTTGTTAAATAATACGGTTAAATAGTTGATATTCCTGATCACTAGTATCCACCGTCAAAAGAGGTAAAATTGAACAAAGAATGCTGATGAGATGGTGTAGCGACCTCGAAATCAGTATTGATCCGTTCTGCTAGTATATCCAAAAAATGAATTTATCCAAAAAATTTTCTAATAAAAATTAAAAAAAAAATTAGAATAAATAAATGGGTAAACTCGGGTTTGAACTTGAGCCAAAATTAATCGTTTCAATATATAAAATTTTTTTGTCTTTTTCAAAAAAAAATTGCAAAAAACTTTGATTTGGATCTCTCACTGCAAACACACCAGTGCACTTTAGATATTTATTTTTTCAGATAGTGAAGTAGAATTTCATAGGCTGTAAGCAACTGCAATCAGTTTTGACGATATTTTAAATTCTATTTTTGAATTAATCCTCGAAAACTGAGTATTTCAACCCAGTATGCGTTCGCCTAAATTCCTTAATCATTTCCTTCCTACCTGCTATGAAATAAAGTAAAAAAATAGTTATTTTATTTTTATTATTATATAAAGACATTATAAATGCAACTAATTGTTGTATTTTGAAAATTTTTATTTTGAGTCTTATTATTTTTAAGACCTAGACTTACAAGTACTGTCAGTCGACTAGCGTCACAGATAGAAAATATAAAGTAATGGAATTATATAAAAAACCCTAATTATTTGCTTTATGATATTCAGTGAGAGCAGTTGGAATGAGCCTTGGATTGTACCTTTTTCATGCTACATACCTCACACCTCACTGTTCTTTCCACAAACATTGGCCAATGAATACCTCTGTTACCAAGCCTTACATCTTTCAATATGGAGAAGTCTATTCTGCGCCTTTTGTTTGAGCAAGGACTTGAAAAATTGTCTTTTGCTGTTCGTTTTTTCTTATTCAGATCTTTCATAGTTATTAAATTTTAGGCTACTGATCTTCTAAATCCTTGACTGTAGATTTTTCAATTAAAATTACATGTACAACATATGAATTCACAAAGGCGGTGTCTAGTACCCAAATATCCCAAAATATCCTATGCCACCATTTAGGAGATTTTCGGTCAACGCAATAGAGTGCTCTCAATCGATCAGCTGTGTGAACAGCTCCCATATATACGTAATAATCTTCAACAGACCAAGGACAAATAACCTTAGACTTGCTTCCATTCTTCTGCTTACATAAAACGGTAGGTTCTTCATTGCCATGAAAGTTTGAAACAAAATTAACTACTTCATTATCTTTCCACTTCCAGTAGCATTATAAACCAATTACGACAATTAGAACATGGGTGATTATATTCGGTTCTATTTGTATTTGTTGATCTAGGAAAAATTCGCTTTTTTTAATGCACATGCGGTATCACAATTAAGTCTGCAAAAGGTTTTACTATTTAAAAGTATTAAATATTTTCACTGCTGTTTAAAGTTTATGTACAATTCAAGTTTGACAAACATGCAAGAACAACGTTTGGGAATAAGTTGAGAATATATACACATTTTTTAATTTGATTATAATTACAACTTTTTCTGAGGAATTCTTTATTTTTAAACTTGCATTTCAATAATTTTCGAATATTTATCCTTTGAGATCCAGATGTTATATTAATTTATAGATGAAACTTCCGTGTTTGCTGGGTTGTTACTTGTGTTAGTAAAAATCAAAAGAATAATATTACATTAAATAAAAAGGAGAAGTTGTTGTTGTACATTCTTAATGTATGTGTGTGTGTGTGTGTGTCTGTGTGTGTAAATCATGTTTATAGAATTGCATATGTATAACTGCTTACACACATGTGTACCCATCTATGCATATACTCGTACATACATATGTATATACTTTTTCTTTAGTTTTCTTATATGTTTTTATACTCTACTCGCATGCTTGAAAATATGCAGCATGTTATTTAATTTCATTTCATTTGGAACATTTTTTCTTTCCACTGATTCATGATTATTTGAGAGTCTTCACGGTTTCCATGAACAGTTGCAACTACAAGCATTCACTTTAATACAAACGTACAATTTTATGAATTTATTAAAGAAACACTTGATAAAGTGCCACTAAAAAAACAAAGCAAAAAATAACACACACACATGTACAGATGCATACTCGTACATCAAAAACCACTTTTACGCTTGATATGAAAATGTTCTGGAAGAAAATGCTTCCTTTTGTGGAATTATACACCAGAAAAATAATCATTTCCCTTTAAGCTTCCCAGAAAAAGTTGATGTTATTGAGTTTTCATTGATTTTGATTTATATTTATTGGTACTATGAGTTTCTGAATAGAATAAAAATATATCATTAAGGTATACAAAGATTGGTGAAGTTAAACTAATTGCGAATTTTCTATAAAAACAAAATTTAAAAAATTTATATTTGATGACTAACTTGAAAATAAGAAAAGGTTCCCGAAATTTGCAAAAATACAATATTGAAAATATTATATCGCTCATTTGCTCATACAAGGCTCTTTTTTTCAGAAAAGGGGCTTAAAAGTTTTAGACTACATACAACGATTATTCGACATATTCCAGAAACTGGTTTTGGAATAGTTCGCATATTGGAAATTTTGAAAAACCAGGTTACGGGGTTAAAATACAGGATTTTGCTCGTAATCTCGTAAGTAGTTGATTTCGATGTAACGTAAATGTACTATTAGTAATAGCAAATATGTTTTTGCTTTATTGAATCAATTGAGATTCATTATAGTTTTTCGCAACGACAAAATACATGCTACTACTATGATGTAGTCAGTTGTGATTTTATGACACGTCTTATGACTTAAAACATTCTTAAATATTATTTCTAAAACAATCCTACTTTAGTGCTTCAATACGATTTTGGGGCCTTGTATTAATAATAATCATGTAGATATACTTTTAGTACAGTGAACGACAAAGGTATACAATTTTCAATACATAGCACATATCGATATTCAAAAGTGTAGGATTATTAAAATATAGGGGTACAAACAAATACGTTCACAGAAAGCTATGACTACTAACGGGTTCCAATATAAATAAATGCGCTTTTTATATTGCTAAGAATACGTACAAATAGAGATACGTATCGATGAATATCTATAAGAGACAATATGTAGCGTTTGAAAAAAATTGTTTGCAGAACTATAATAAAAAGAAACAATTTATTTTATTTTATATTTGTTTTAGGCAAAAAATGCACTTCGTTATTTGGTATTAACTTTTTGAGTAAAAATAATTTTTGCATTAAAATAAGGTCGATGAAATTCATGCATATTGGATCAATATTCTGTGTTCATATTTAAAATCTTAAAAATTCAATGAAACAATATATCATATCGCGATAATCGCGAAAGTTCGCAAAATTTTCAAAAATTTTTTAAAGCCGTAAAATCTGCTAAAACGGGCTATAAATCCAAGGAATGTGAAAAACTCGCAAAAAAAACTGCAAAAATTACGAAAATTCGCAATAACTTCCAATCACTGGGAAAATTAAAATGTTGAATATGATTTAAAAGTCAATGAAACAATAAAAAATAGACAAAATTTTAAAAAACCCGAAATTCCGCGAAAAGTTGTAAAGTTTTGAAAAAGGCGTAAGATCTTCTAAAAAGACTTAAAAATGTAAAGAATGTGAAAAGTTTGCAAATTATAAAATTTTTTGCGGATTTTCGAAATTTTTGCAAGCAGCTTATCTTTTTTCGTTTCCTTCCACTTTTAAGCTTTTCCTACTTTCAAAAATGTTTGCAAAAATTTGCTTTGCAAATTTGTTTAAAAATGGTTCATAATCATTTCGAAACGAAATCCATAATACAAGTACAGACAAAATTTCTGGCAATACTTATCAAACAAAAATTGAAAAATAAATGTGCTCATAGTCATTGGGGTGCCTATCGATACATATAGATGCGCAGGGATATAAACAAATATGAGCATGAATACATGCAGATATAAAACAAAATGAAATTGAACAGATACGAAAAATATTTTGTATTGAAAATATTTAATATATGCTAGAGCAATTTATTTATTATTCTATCGTTTGTCGTTTTCTGGTTGACACATATTTCTTATGCAATATGAAAATTATAATTTTCATGAATATGGAATGATACATATTATAAAGAACATTTTCTTAAACTTTTTGTTTTGACGCAACAAAGAAAACCAAACTTTTTTTTGTGTAAATATTATAGGAAATAATAATAATAATAAACTGTTAAATTTGTTTAACTTTGATGTCACTTGATTGCAAATCTTTGCTTGAAAGCCTTTTCTCTTTTGCATTTGTTTTTAAGTTTTATTTAATCTGAATTAAAAAAAGCCCTTGCTTATAAGAATAGGTGAATTGGAATTGGTGAAGTTGCAATGTCTTCATTTTAATGATAATTAAAATAAAAAAAATTTCATGTTAGTAGTACAATGTGAAACTGTTCATAAGTTAAATAACTACCGGCTTACAAAAAGAGTCAAGCAAAAAGAAAACCGTCTGTTCGTATCAGCAATGAAACTTAATGTTTATTGATGATACTTTTTTTTCTATAAATACATGCGCTCAAACATATGGTAATACACATGATAACATTCTAACACTTTTCTAACAAACCAGAAAGAAAATGTTAGCATATTTTATAATGTGAATATACGACAAGTAGAGTCATGTGTAATAGAGGTGTCACCACACAGAAAAAAATTTAGCTCTGAAATTTCCAACAATTTTATTTATCAAAAATAAAAAAAAGTGTTGACAAAAAATATTGTTCAATTGACAAAAAAATTAGTCAAAAATGAAACTTTGCAAAAATAAAACCAACAATTTAATTTGACAAATAATTAATAAATTTAAGATTTGATTTTAACAAAAAAAACTTTTCATTTGACAAAAAAAAATTTCAAAAATATTTTATTCGAAAAAATAACAATAATACACATCTGGCAACCGTGTGTTTTGTAATTTTTGAAATTCTCATTGATTTTTTAAAAGTTTTTGTATAAGATAAGAAGTTTGAAAAATTGCAAAAATATGGTTTAAGGTCTACTGATGATTTGGATTTAGCACCAATGAAATGCATGTATATAGACTAGCTACAAAAAAACCTCTCCACAAATAAAAGTTTTTTAATTTCCAAATATTTTGTCTTTTTTATAATAGTGGGAGCAGGGAGAATAAAAATAACAAACAAAATTTTTAGTCAACTTTTTTTTGCTACTCAACAAAATAAATTGTTGGTTTGACAAAATTTTTAGTCAAAAATTTCTTATTACCAAACAAAGAAAATTGTTGGTTTGAAAAAAAATTTAATCAAATATTTTTTATTATTCAACCAAATAAATCGTTGGTTTGATAAAATTTTTAGTCAACTTTTTTTTCTTACTCAACAAAATAAATTGTTGGTTTGACAAAATTTTTAGTCAAAAATTTCTTATTATTAAACAAAGAAAATTGTTGGTTTAAAAAAATATTTAATCAAATATTTTTTATTATTCAACCAGATAAATCGTTGGTTTGATAAAATTTTTTGTCTAATTTTTTTTTTTGTTTTTGACTAAAATTTTAGTCAAGCTGACAAAAAGTATTTTTAAAAAACTATTCATAACTCAACAAATTTGTTTGCCAAATGATATTATTTTAGTTAAATTAAAATTGACAAATTACTTACAATTTTATTTTTCAATACGACGAAAATATTTATAGGCTGGATATTGACTAATTTTTTAATCAGATCTGGGTTTTTTTTGTCAAATACGATTTTTATTTTTTTTCTGTGCATGCAAAAGCCGTTCAGCAAAAACCTCTACTTCGCCCAAAGCATGCTTGTCAGCGAGAATCGTTAATAATATTTGTACCTCTGCGGCAAAGTACGCTTCCAGAAAGCAAAATTTTTGTTTACGATGTCCCACTTGGGAGTTCTCTTTTTATCACACAATACTGTGGATGCTGTACCATCGTTAGGCTTCAAAGTTGCTTTAATGAAATCGTTTATTATCATATCATGTGTATTCTATTCAAAAGGGAAAAATTTAAATTTTTTTCCGCATATTCAGAAATTACCACTGAGTGTTAATTTTTTGAAGTACCTATTTAAGCTATTCACAGTTGGTTACTTTCAGCACGATAAGTTTTGCACTTAGTGAAGCTGTAACTAAATGATAACTAACTAATACATTCAAACAGCTGATTGATTTCATTTCATATTTTTTGTTTGAAAATAAAACATTTTTGAAGTGGTAATAAAAAAGAAAATAAATAACTGGAAAAAATTATAAGAGATATTCAAATATTTCCTAAATAATAAGCTTAAGCTTCAAAAAATCGAATTTGTACCAAAAATTTATTACTATTTCCAGTATTTCAATGAGAAAAATCTTCAGACTATCGCAACAAGAAGTTGAATTTATGTTATAATGAATTTTAATTCGTTCTCATGTGATTATCGGTATCAAAAAGTTCGCGTACATTTTTGTCCCCTTTTATCAGTATTTACTGACAGCCATATTCACAAAAAATTGTTATTGAAGACATTATGCTCACATTAGCTAATAATCAGTTTTAGTCTTATTAGCCAGTAATAAGAAACCTTATTCACAAACGTTTAATAAGGCAAAATTAACTATTAAGCAATTTTTTCAGTTTTGTGATTGTGTGTTAGCTACACTGTGTTATTTGAATTGTCAAGTTAACATTAATATTACATACAATAAAATACTCGAGTAGCAAGTATTCTTTAAGAGTTGGAAAAATGGGAAATTAATTCCTTAAAAAGGTTGTTTAATCAATTTAGATTAATAGCATATTGTTTATAATATCCAAAAATATATATAAATTTATTAAGACGTGTTGAAATGGCATTGCCAATAATATAATTTGATAAAATATTACAAAAATATTCAAATACCGAGTACGTTGCAGTTTTTTATACACCATTTATTTGACTGATTTATTTGGAAAATTTTTGGTGGTTGCAATGCGTAAAAACATGGAAAAAATCATTAGAAGGAAACGCAGTGACAACTGAGAGGAAGAAGACAAGGCATGTATCAATATTTCAATGATCAGGTAAAATTATGCGTTTGCATTTGTACATATATGTATATAAGTTAAAACCAATTATTTGAGTGCTGCTTTAGAACTGTTCTTTATTTGGAAAAAATCAATCTTATAAACTAAAATACAAAATTCAATGCAATATCATAATGCTTACATTTCATAAAAATATTTGTGTCTTAAGTGGTATTTCACAATATTTTTTATGCTAGTTTGTCTTAAGTGGCGTTTCACAATATTTATTAAAAGTAATACAAAAATGCTTATTTATAATTTTGGGTTTTAATTGTGGCGTTTCACAATATTTATTAAAAGTAATACAAAAATGCTTATTTATAATTTTGGGTTTTAATTGTGCAATGGTATCGGGTTTCATGAAAAAGAAATTTTGTTTTAGCTTTAGTGTAAAGTATTAAATATTTATATTTTTTATAATGACCACTTAAGAATAAGCAATGACTTATTGAATGCAGTGCAATGAACTCGTACTTGGAAAAATGTAAAAAATAATAGAATAAAAAATATAAATGTTTATTATGATAACTTATATACGTATATACGTAAATTTTATTGAACTTTTTTATGTTAACTAGACTTTGCTGAAGGAAAAAGAAAGAGTGTCCACAATAGAAAACAAAACTACAGACACCAATTACTTCATAAAAAATTTACTTATTTTACAGTTGTACTTTGCTCAAACCTACCGATTGTCGAAATTACATTTAAAACATTATTTTTTTTTTTATATTTCACACTTTCACGATTATTTTTTTACTTTTAACAATACAAATGTATACTTATTAAACAGATACAGAAGGGTGATGAGTTTATTAGTGTCTAATTGCAGCTTCATAGCGCTATTAAACGTTTGTGAATACTACTTTAACGATTTTTGCTTATTAACCTCTAATAAAACGTTTTGTGAATAAGGCTGTAAATGTAAGAAGAAAAAATAATTTTAAAGCTAAAAAATAAAAATAAATAAATTTGAATAAAAAAAATTATTCTAACATTAGAAATAAAAATAACTAAAAAAGCCAGAGCCAGAGCCAGCGCCAAGCAAATAAATAAATATTTATTGTGAAAAATGCTTTGCATCAGAGCGTTTACGAAATAGTACAGTATAATTTTACAATACACTAAAAAATAATACAGATTTGCGAGTGGTCAAAACACAGGAATTATTTATATCATACGTTACTTCGACAGTGTTCTTTTATATCCGAAATATTGACTATCATAGGTCTGCGGATTCAGTTTGAACAACGTTGGGAAATATGGCAAACTTATTATCAAACATAGAGTTTGGCATAAAAATCGTGTTAAGGGCAATTTTGGCGAAGTTACTTTTCCACCTCGGAAATGTAAGTACCCTCTTTAGAGTTTTCCTTGTTGGCTGCCATTAAAGACCGATGCTATGTGATAATCCTGAAACGATCCACACTTTTAAGGATAACATCGTCTAAGCCATTTGTGAGAAAGAACCATAAACCGTTAGCAAAATCTTAGAACATTGGACTGTTAGGATAGCTTCGGCATTCACATCATTAAATATGAGTTCCATATGTAATGGGAATATATTTTATTTCTAATAAAATCTTCAAGCCACTAAGTTATGTATTCCGCTTATGAGACTCTTAATGACAAACTGAAAGCAGAGAAACATGCCACGCTGCTCGAAGAAAACGTCGCGTCGTCACATCAACCCCTAAATAGATGCCGAGCTTGTCATCTGCGAATAGATTTTGTTCATGACATTAGTCTAATTTTTATAATAGTATTTTTGGGACCCTTCTTTGCCACTTTAAAAACTAATTTAAAAAAATGTATCATCCGAAAACTCTCCCAACTATTCAGTCGGAGCGACTGCTGTCAAATATGCCTCCGATTATTTCTTTGACTGACACTAGACAATAGAATAAAACTGTGAAATTTATGTTTTGGAACATGTATTGCAAACTGGTGAATAAAGGCCGTTACTAATTGATGGAAATTGCTTACAACCGCACAAGATAATAATTATGGCAATTCTGGTTTGTGTGCGCAATGACTTCTAAATATCTAAATTTTTTTGTCGTTATTGCAAGCGAAACTTAAAAGTACCTCAACGGCAACGCCATGTTAAACGAGTGAGTTAAAATCCAGAAATAAAATTATTTACTTCATATGTTGCCATCACAGTTTGTGCTTGAAATACGAATATTCTCTTTTTAATTTGAAATTGGAATTTCTGCATGAAGTTTTTGTTCCAAAATAATTCGAAGGATATGTTTGATATGGTGCTTGGTCCAAAATTTGGTTACATACCTAATGAACGAACTTTTTTAAATTATAGTTTTGTATATTGGTACACCGCTTGTGAATATGAACATGCGCGTATTTCTACGAAAAAACACAAAACTATAGAAATGTTAAAGCGTTTTGTGTGATAATAATATCGTTGTAGCATATAAATTCATAACATTCTTAGCACACATAATGAGTTCTTTTTATGAAGTCAGACAATGAGTATAAAATTTTACCTTTATTATGTGGTTAATGGTGAATCGTAATCACAGGTAAATTGTTTCGCAAATTTCCAACAAATATGAAAATAACTATCTGTAATGATAGTTTTATGCTCAATTTTATGCTATTAAATGCTGATAGTGTAACATTACAACTAATGAAGTGCTAATTATCCAATGAGAAATTTTAAAGAACCCTCGCAAACATTTCTAAGTTTAGTTTCAACTCATTATGCGGCGAATCAAAGTTATGCAGCTTTATGAAAGCTTAAAGCAATGCCGGCACTTACATATATTTATTTTTCTTAAAATTTGATCTCAGGATATCAAGTTTTTTGTTTAACTTAACAGTTAATTGGAAGCATAGAAAGAGTGAAGTATCTCTTAAAACGTGTAAAAAAGAAACAGAGGAGACAACAGATTGCATCTTGCGAAACTTGTTAAAATGTGGTTTTTATAATAAAGAAAAGTAACACTTCGGCAATTCCTTGGGAAATTGATAGTGGCAGAGTGATAGATGGTGAAAATCGAAATCTTAGTTATTTTACAACTCTGATATTGAGCGCTATGTGTGGTTTTAGATCAGTGCTGCAGCGCCTGTGCTATCAAGTAGCTGCATTCAATTTATTTAAGCTGTGTAGCCAATTTATTAATTATTTTAATTCGGCCGCGATTTTGCTAAAACACCGTGGAAAGAGGGCGCAATGATGTACACTAGATAGAGTATCCATTATTTGGCTTTTGGTTTTGTTCGAGTAAGGAATTAATCGATTTGGGGATTTTTAAATTACTCAAATAATCGAGTAAGGATTTTAAATATTTCGAACAACTCGAATAATTCAAATAATTGAAAAAATTTTCAAATAATTGTATCCAATAGAAAAAATATACATAAGTGTTTGATTTGATAATTTTATTATAATAATAAACAAATAAAAAAAAATAAAACAACTATGTACATAAAAAGAAACAATAAAATAGCAATTTATTTGTACAGCGTACAAAGATCTAGGACTTTTAAAAAGGGTGTTTTTTATAGAGTGATAGAACTTTGAGTTGCCATCACTGCTTTATTTGACCACCCATTTAACAGCTGATAGTTGCTTTTTGTTTAGTTTGCTTTGACATTTCATTACGGATCGACTTACACCAGAGCAACGCGTGGAAATTCTTGAAACTTTCAATCAAAATAATTGTTCTATTCATCAAACTCATAATTCACTTCTTCCAATCCGATGAAGCCCATTTTTGGTTGAATGGGTACGTAAATAAACAGAATTGCCGCATTTGGAGTGAGGAGAATCCACAAGCTTTTGTCGAAACACCATTACATCCACAGAAAATTACTGTTTGGTGCGCTTTATGGGCTGGCGAAGTCATTGGCCCATATGTCTTCAAAAACGATGATGGTCAGAATCTTACTCTCAATGGTGAACGGTATAGGAACATGATTCGAAGTATTTTCGTACCTCAATTAGTTGGCATTAATCTTGCTGATATGAGGTTCCAACAGGACGGAGCCACATGCCACACAGTGGGCGCTACAATTGATTTACTCAAGGAAACTTTTGACGAAAAAATAATTTCACGAAATGGCTCAATTAATTGGCCCCCCAAGATCGTGTGATTTAACCCCATTGTATTATTTTCTTTGGGGCTGTGTAAAGTCACTTGAGTACGTCGATAAACCACAAAAAATTGAATACCTGGAAATCAACATTCGAAGAGTTATCGGCGAGATACGGCCGCAAATGCTGCGAAAAGTTTGTGAAAATTGGTGTTCCAGATTGCGCCTTGTACGCGCCAGCCGTGGCGGCCACATGTCCGAAATCATATTTAAACATTAATGTCGTAAAATGTTCTATCCAATAAAGACCGTTTCATAGATATCAAAAATATATTACTATGTTTTATTATGATTTAAATTTGTATCACTCTATAAAAAACACCCGATATATCAAAAATTATTTTTAATAAAAAATTGTACTCTTGAGCAGATTTGAATTACATCTTTTATAATAGCCTTTTAAAAATAGTACACAGTTTAGATGTTAACTTTTTAAATAGTTCTTTTATTTTGTTTTAATAAAACTCGAGGTTTAAAAAACCATTTCACTTAAAGTAGATGTTGGAGATAGCGATAGGATTGCATTAAAAATATTTTCTAGTTTTTCTGATATTTTCTTTGTCTTATCTAAATACATAAATACATGGATTGATCTATTATGCTAACTCCAATGTTGCTTATATGAAATCGTTCACCAACAAAAAATCCAATCGTGTGCATTAATACAAGAAAGAGTAAATTATCTTTTGTTTCAAACTAAATTAAGAGATATCTGCCTTCTTTTTGTGCATACTCGGAAGCAGTGTTGTCAGATATGGCGATTTAACGAAAAACGTGGCGATAAAAATTTGTTTGCGGCGATAAAAATTTGGAAATTAACTCCTTGGCGATATTTTTGATTTATGACTTCAATAATATACATAGAATAAGGTTAAAAAAATTGCATTTTTTTATGTAAGGAATTTTATCTGCAACATAAGCTAGTAAGAATAAATGCATTGAAGTTAAATAGTGTTCCAGTTTAATATTATGTTTTAAGTGGTCGGTAGTTGAAACTTTTGGGTGAAACTTTCCCATTTCCTTTTGGTTGCGCAAATCGAGCTCGCACTGTATTTTTATACCTCAATATACTGAGCAACACCTGAATATGGGGCTTTATTGTAATTGACCTTATGCACTGCGCACTTAAACACACCGTAATGATTTATTGTGTACAGGTCTATTATGCATTCTAGAGTTCAAAGTTGTTTAAATTTAAGCTTATTGAAAATTTCGTCTGCACAGCTTAAAGAGCTTTGATCGTTGAAGTATTCAGTAGTTGTGTACAACTGGTTTTCTATTTGAGAAGCAGTATTTCACTTGTATGCCTTTATTCTTAGTTCTCTTTGTGTTTATGAAAATTATTATAAAATCACTCACAAAAGATTTATGTATGCTGACTATAAATCCAAAGAGTACAGTGTTGCCAAGTGAAATTTATATTTATCCCAAAATCAAATATATAACTAAATCTCTTGCTCTAAGCAAAAACAAAAAATCTCCAAAAATATTTTGCGTATTTTTGTTATTGCCGACAGATATACTGTCATCTATAACACACATATGTTCACAAGTGCCGTTCAACTTTTTTTCGATCTACAACTAAAATATATTTACATGGGATCTAATACGAGTATCTAAATATATTTCAATTAGACGGCTTTTCCACAGTCAAAGTTTACTTTGCAAAGTTTCACGTCAGCTGAGAGAAAGACAGAGAGACGAATATTTTCTTGTTCTGTTTTTGTCCCAGCTGAATTAAACTTTGCAAAGTAAACTTTGACTGTGGAATTGCTGTATTAACAATTCTTTATGAATTCGGCTGTAAATATTTAAGTCTATTTTGAAGTGTTAAATTTACTACTACCGATTCCGACAATACTTTTACAATTTTAAAGGCATTTGCCTGCAGATTTGAGGAATATAAATTTTATTAAAATCGGTTCAGTATTTTTGAAATCAACCCATGCACAATTATTGCACATGCATGTGCCAGCTTCAAGTTGAAAAAAATAATTAAAACATATATGTGTTTATGGCCAGTTGGTATTTACAAAGAAATGCGATCAGAACTAAGAGGTAGCCTCATCATTCTTAAGATTTGTTGGAAAGGCGTGGTAAACAAGAGAGTTTGATAGTTTCAAGTTGCTCAATATAAATGGTTTTTGATTTTCTATTTTATAGTATGTACGTAAGAGTTTAATTTGTTATTAATTATAATTAGAATATGACCGATTGCGTCCGCTGTCGGTTATACTAATAGTGAATAAAACATTTGGCACATACTTTCTATATAATAAAATACAAAAACAAAAAAACCCCAATTAAACAACTTGCAATTAATGACCCCTATCTTAAGTTTACAATGCCTTTCCCACAAATCCAAAGTAGAAAAAAAGCTCTATCTCATTGTTGTTCTCATTTCTTTCCACAAACAAATTGGCAAACACAAATGCCTGTTTGGTTTTTTTGCGTAATAACAGAGCATGTTCGGTAACAAACTTAAATACTAACAGCTCTCAGAACACTGATACGATCTTAATAAATTATATATTCTACACATTTGCCAATGAGTGCCTTTAAAATGTTGAAAAGTTTTTCAAAATCGGCTGTATTATGTGAGCATTAGCTTTATAACGTTTGTTAATATATTTTTCAATAAGAAAAGATAACTTAACTGTCACACCCACGCTGCTGATGCTATTTGTTCTAAAACAAAAAAAATATAATTTCGTTAATTTCGCTGTTCCTTTTTGTAGGCATTAATATTTTTTTATGTCGATTTTTAAAAATTTCTTTAAATATCTTAAGAAATATTTAAAAAAGGAAAAAGTTAAGGCACTACCGCCAAGAAATATATTTTTAAAAAACTCTAAAATTTCTCTTAATTTTTAGCCCTCAAAATGTTTCCTAAATAAGAAAAATAACTTCAAATTTATTGTGACAACTCCTAAGTTGACAACACTGATGGAGTATGTACATAAATACTTGTATAATCTTCTGAGGTAGAAACATAAAACAATAGCCACAGAATCTTATTTAAGAACATTTTCGAAATGCACAGTTTTCAGCAACGAAACAGTTCAGAAAATTTAAGAAAAATCTTATGAAATATTCTATTTGAATATTCATTTACATTTCTACTTAAAACAAGTATCATCAGCCAGCATTAATTTATCCTCTTTATGAAATGAATAAGGAATACAAAAGTACAATATAAAAATTAAACAATAAGAGACAAGTTAGTAGATTGTAAGAACAAAAGAACGCTTATAAAACATTTTACTTAGAATATATAAAACACTTGTAAATGAGTGTGTACAGGCAGGCAGGAACAATAATAAGAATAAGTAGTACGTAGCCGTAAGTAAGTAAGCAAGTAGACAACAAATGGGAAAGTTTATTCCTTTTTAGTAGAATCTCTTGAGTACATAAAATGCTTGTTAATGTTGTGATTACCTGTAGCATATTTACAAAATAAGAAAATATAAAAAAATTAATTGAAAAAGAAATCAATATTTAATTTGGTTATGCTTAAGATCCCAGCCACAGTTTCACTCTCCAGTGTGCGAATAAAATATACGAGACTTTAAGTCGGAAATATCCGTGATGAATTTTATCGTTTTGTAAGATGAAACACCTTCCAAAGGCAGATCAACAAGGTAGTAGCGATAGCACAGCTGATTAACCTCACTACGAGTAGATGTCATTTGTGTAAAATTAAATTTGTGTTGATAATGTACTCATAATAACATGGCTGAATTCAAATTGCCAAACAGCACACCTTCATATGATGTTTGACATTTTGTTAGAGATTCATTTGTGCTGGCAGTGTCACCCACTTTTGTACAAGTTTTGACATCTCCTCAAGCATTTTTACAACAAATTTTGTATTGTTGTAGAATCGCTACTATCTGGTTGCTTTGCCTTGTATCTTACTAAAGTTTGGAGAATTTTTTAACACAACAATTTTTAATATGAACGGTATGAACTATTACACCAAACGAAAGTGAAGTAATTCCCCATTCTAGTGGGATTTTTTTGGTAGCGGCCAATTATTATATTTAAATTTTGCCATATTGACCATGAACTTACTAATTATTATACGAGAAAATATTTCGATATTTTTGAGGAGAATATCCTTGACCGCGACCGCAGGGCAGCTATGCTGAACCATTTTTATCAGCGAAGTTTACTTACAAAACAAGCTTTAAGTGAACATTCGCCCACTAATCAGGGTACTGGATTCATTTTGCAAAATCCCTCGAAATGCGAATGAAAAATATTTTTTGTGTGATTCAGAATTTCAGCAATTGTTCAGTATGAAGTTTTTATTATTCTTCTAATTGGATTTGAGGTCACTTTTTTTATAAAAAAAAACATCCAAATTGATATTTCTCAATGGTCGCGTTAATAAGACGTAGCTGTTGAGCTCAACTGTTGTGAAACTGTTGTCAACTTTTGAGCGCAACAGTTACGTCTTAGAAACGGCTTGATGAATAATTGGATCACGAACAGTTGATTAATGTAAACAATTGAAAAGAAATAAAAATGCTGCAAAAAAAATAATTCAAATTTGCTAAATTCATTTGTTTTGCTTAAACTAAAAAGTATGGACAGCACAAAATTTGCAATGGAGTTTTTCTTGGCAGGAATTTTCCATTTTGAAATCAGCAATATTCACAACATAAAAATGCACAACAAAACATTGCAATAAAATTATAAACCTGAGCCGATAATAGTTTATATTTCAACGCTGAGCCGGCACTATTTTCAAACAGGGTTTATACCATATATTGAACTGATTATTTAATTAATATAAATAGAAACCATAATAAATCAACGTATACTTAATGAAATTAGTATTTTAATTTTATTTCTTTGATTTCGTTACTTTATCGCATTTGTAATGCAAAATTTTACAAATTAATTTGTAGTCGCCACCAAACAAAACAACGTTGCATTAGAATATAAAAGCGCATTTACTCTCTTGATCAGCTGTGGAGCTAAACACAACATGTTGACTTATTGTAGCGAAAAAAATTTATTATGGAAAAAATGGCAGCAAATACTGAACTGTTGAGTGGAGCGGAACTACTCAACTCTGCGTTTCTAAGACAAACACTCAACGGTTGCGCAACAATTACGTCTTACGAACGCGACCAATATTTCGTTACTCTTTGGGTAAATTTTCAGGAGTATAAAAATCGATAAATAATTTTTATAACAACAAATTAACAAATTACAAATAAACAATTTCTTTGTCCGTTTTCATTTAAAGATTGCTTGTCAATTGAAAAATTATTTTGAAAATTTTATTTAAAAATGAGGAAATGAACAAATTCAGTATGAATAAAATCTGAAATATCTATTTTGAATCCTCTGAAGTTGGTGAAGGATCAGCAATTATTCGTACAATCGATGGTTTTACCTCATGTAGTACTTTTCTTTCTACTCTTTGTTTTTACTTTTTTGTTTTGATTAATACGTAAGTACGTTTTCATTTTTGCTTTATGGGACTCAGTTGTATTTTGTGATTTAAATCATGAACTTCAACTAGAAAGTACATCAAACTTTTCGTGGTTCAGGCCCGTAGCTATTTGTTTACATTAGTAAGATTATTTTGCGAAATAAATTGGGTTTTAGTCCTACGGAATTATTATTTGGCGAAATTTTGCATCTTTAGTCAGAAAGAATGAAAAGGATTTTTTTTATTCATCTATTGACAACACTTCTTTCTTTTAAGTCTTAAGCGTATGTCGCTTAATATATTTAAAATACCAAAAATAGGCACATTGGCCACTTGTTTTTTTTTCGAGAACATGAGAGAAAGTCACACTAAAGTTACTCTTCGACGTTGCGACGAGTACATACCTTGAATTGAATTTCAACTTAAACAAAATTAGTTTACATCATAAGTCCATTCACTGCAAGCTTTAGTTATCAACTGATGTTGTTGACAAAAAGAGCATAATTAGAACACACAGAAATAACTTATGCAGTAATTACTAAATGAGTCTCATCGTTGCGACGAACAGTAACCATCCAGGGTTAAAAATGTTTATAGTTTTCATCTTACAAACTTTTTTGCTTCTCCTGTAAAGTTATATATATATTTTTTTTAATTTTTTGAGTTAATAAGACCTAAAATTTTCATGTAAATAAAAACTAAATTTTTGTTTACAGTTTTGTCCCGACGTTTCGTCGATTATTTGTCGACTTCTTCTGGGGATTCGTCTATTTAATAAAAAAACATCACATTATTACAAAATTCATTAATAAATTACATTAAAACTTATAAATTTTGATGTTACTACATTAAAAAATTGTAAATAATTTTACATTCAACATGTAACATACAACAAAAAGTACGAATTTAACAATAAAAACACATCCTAACTTAATATCACAGATTAATTAATGCTTGAGTTTATGTTTTTTGTGTCCTCTTTCAAGTTCATGGTTTTACTTATTTGTTGTTGTATGTATAAGCTTTCCTTCGTGTGTCTCTTCCTTTCTATTCTCTCAGTGTTAAGTGTTTTTATTTTTTCAAAATCAGCTGTTTCCTGAAATTCTGTCATATGTTGTGACAACCCTGTTGCATTATTCTGTTTTGCTATGTCCATTATACATATTTGTTAGTTACGCCTTTTTGCATTTGTGCTAACGATATGTATACAAGTATATATTCATATATTGCCAATGCTTGGTTCATATATAAATTTTTTAGCTGGGTTATTACAAATTTGTCAAACATGTTTGTATAACGAAAGAACAGATGGGGGTGATACATATTGAAACAAAAAGTAGATTATTTTCGTACATTTATGAGATGAATTACAGTTTTATAAGTTTATTCTGTTACTTTGCAATAACAAAAATGTAACATAAGAAATATGAATTAAAGTAAAAGGGAACTAACTAAAACATAAATGTTCAATTTAATGCATTTTAGACGTAATATCAAATATGCCGAGTGGCCCAAATAAAAGTATCTTTTTAAAAACTTAATTTTCTTTGAAATATTATGGCCTCCTGCTGCTTTCACAGAAGCTTATCTTGTCAGTCCAACTGTTCAAAACATTGTTGAGGGTTTCCGGTTCTATCTCACGAATGGCCCGGATTATTCGCGTAGCATCGGCCCTTAACTGAACCCCGGCTAGAGCCGCGTGGCGCTCAAATGACATCGTCAAGATGACTTCCCTAGAAGGAAAAGAACCTGTCACAGGAGACGTCACGTGACTGGTTCCTAGAGACTAGCAACCGGTTCGAGTTCCGGAACTTTATATGAGAGGTACCGGTAACTTTTGCATGGCGTTGTCATTGGAGGGGGTCAATTGACATAATTAAGATACTCGGTGACAGGTTCTAGGCCTAATCTTTACGTACTTGTCCGGTGGTAGTATCCTTAGTGCCTGTTGTCATTTCTTAAAAATCGATAATAGAACTATCTTGGAGCAGAATGTACCCCATATGGCTGGTATTAATTTTTCAGTGAGAATAACTTCGGTTTAGATTAATATAATTTTCTAAAAATTTGTTTGGTCCAAATCATCAAATGCATTATTATTTTAATAAGATTATAATATCCTTAATTAATGTAATCTATCACCATAAATAATAAAAGAAAATAGAAAAAAATACTTAAACAATTTTTTGAGTGATGGAATTTTGTTCTAGTTTTGTGAAACGTCCTCTTTTCACCAGTCACGACTCAGGAACTTTTTGTACCATTCCCATTTTCACCAGTCATAGGACAGGTATGTTAAGGACAATTGGTACAACATTTCCCGTAGGGTTATTATACGTTTTTTCGATAATTTTTTGGTCCAACTCGATGTCCGAAAATAAGTTTGCGATATTTTGCAACAATATTGTATAAGCGTAAAGAGAGAGGAGGAATATTTATCTACCAGTATCAAAATAACATATTAAAAATATATTCTTGTATTTGTACCATCCTGTATAAATATTATACGTTTTATACGTTTAATAAGACTTTATAATGTCGCAAATAAAAAGCTGCCACTAAACTTGTTCTTTTTACTTTTTCTTAGTTCTTTCACTCTCATATGACATATTTTCTTACTTATACGATGAGTTTATTGTAGAAAATAACATTAAATCGAATCAGCAGTTGTATTTACGAGGATAAGGAGTCCAAAATGAAATTTTATTTTTAAAAGTTTTTGCGTGTGTGTTACACTGCACTTTGTATGTATATCTACACATACATACGTTCCCACATACATACATATATTGGGATGAATCGTAAGACGAAAAAAAAAACTGAAATAATGAAAAAGAGCGATTTAAAAAGATTTAGTACTTCATTCACAAGTACTATTGAACAAGTTCATAACTAAACACCCAAACGCCCACGAACAAACCAACTACAATAGCACACTTTTACAGGAAAGAAATATACACCTAATTGTATATTTGTCACAGCACATTACCGCATTCTTGATAAAAACCTTGACTCCAGAGGGGAACTCCTTTGTACAGTGTCTGGAATATGAAAAGATTTTAAAAATTTTTTTAAACACTTTTTTTGCACGACAAAAACGTTTTTAGTTTTGCGGCTTCCGCAAGTAGGTTGGTTTTATTACACTTTTATTTTTTTATTTTTTATTTTTTTTTTTGGGTGACAAATCAATTTATTGGCAACATGCCAAAACCTTTTGCAATAATGCAAAGAATAGCCAACACGCATGAGCTGCCATTGCTAAAAACAATGTTAAGACATACGGTTCATAAATATGCTGGAATAAAAGGGAATAACTGCAAGCCATCGCACTTGTATGATACGCTGCACGGCGAGATCCATTTAAAAGAATTGCACACATTCAGCGAAAACAATAGCTAGACAAAAAAAAAAGAGTTAAAAATATAAAACTGAAGCAGACAAATATTTTGTTCATTCATTTGAATGTGTGAGTGAGTAGTAGTAGCCTTTCAGTTTCCCCTCTCGCCGTTTATAACGTCTTCCGGCACGGAAATCGCATTGTCAGCAGTACGAAAAAATTGTTGCAAAAAGCACAAATATTTTTAAATGTTTCCATCAATGCATGTAAGTTACACATATATGTACATTAGGGTGGCCCTTTAAAAATGTGTTCATTTTCGTTTTCACTCGTAGTAATAAGCGAATAGTCTAACAATTAATTTATATGTATATATTACTCCTTTAATGAAATATAGTTATAACCTAAGAAAAAAAATTGGGTTCTCAAAATTTTAGCAATTATTTATTTATTTACTTGTTTATTTTTATCTACAGAATTATATTCTTACAGATTACAACAGAGTATGTTAAATTATATTATCTAAATAAGAATAATTTAGAAAGATCATAATTAACATTAAAACTTAATTTGTTTGTGAAACATTTCTCAAATCTCTAGGTTGACGTTAAAGGGTAAACAATTTCGTAATTTTTGGATATTTTATTTTACAGCATAAAATATTATAGACAAACAAAATTTAAAAATATGTTTTACTACCTGATAGAGACTGCAAGCCTAAAAATTGTCTCCCAGCATCATATGATGGTAATTAAAAGGGCCAATTAAAATTTAAAACTGGTTTGTTAAAAACTTTTTTGAACACGTTCAATAAGATTGCATTCACCTAAATAATAAGGATTCCAAACAATTAAACAATATTCCAAAATATTACGAACAAGTGGAAAATAGAAATAGATTAAGTCTGCGAAATACGTAGAACTCGTTTTTATAAATCCAATCATACAATAAGACTTGGCAACTATTCTATAAATATGAGAAGAAAAACACATTTTTAAATCAAAATTAATGACTTTTGTTAGTTTCATTAAGCATTCCCCTAAAGTTAGTGTGTTCAGTAAATAAAAATCCTACAATGGGATATTCATAACTTTAATTAACGCTAATGCATAAGGAAAAATGGAAGGTATTGAGATATACTTTTTATTTAAAAACTTCACTTATTTATTGAGATATGCTTGTGTTACATTTAAGGAGCGAATAGCTTAGCACGATAGAAAAGTTTTTTGTTACAAATCTAGAAATACATGAGTGATAGAATTCTAGTTCATATTCTCCCCAAAAATCGAAATTGCATAAGAAAACTTGTTTATTGTAAAGAGAGTCTAAAGGTACGGCCACATCTGAAAAACATTTGCCCAGAAAAACGTAACCACTACTTTTGCTTAGCGTTAATGTGATTTAACTTTGTTTTTATATCACAAAATGAAGTCAATTATGCCGCAAAATGCTATTTTTATATTATTATTAATAATTGCGAACCCATATTTAAGAAAATATTGTAATTAAAGAAAATGCAATTTAGCTTATCTGTTGGTTACGTTTTTTTGGGCAAATGTTTGTCAGATGTTACCGTATCTTAAGTGATTCAGTTTAGTACTTCTCGAATATTTCCAAAATCATAAAAACCGAAGTGCCAGCAATAAAGTTATGTCATTGGCTTATTTACTTGATATTTTTTGTGAAAGCCGATATCAGTTGTATAAACGCTTACATCGAATTACTTTTAATTAAATTTTCATGAAAAAAAATAAACATTTTGAAAACCGCTCAAGACTTAGCGACAACATAATAAGTGTGGTTATTTTAGAGACATTTTCGGAAAGTTACAAAAATATATTGAGCCACCTCCATCCAAGTGTGTTCAATCGATCTAAAAATGTAGATGCATTCGATTTTATATCGTTCATGTATTTCAGGGAGATAAGACAACAAAATATAAACGAATACTCTTTTACTTTCTACAATAGAGTACAATCAAGTCTGGCAAAATATGTTTATCTTGTTCGCCAAATTTAATGTGAAAAATCACCAAAATTGTCAATCTAATTTTTTGAAGTTTTGGTTATACAGTAGTTTTTATTTAGCTGCCAGTTGTTTAAGAATACTTTTGACTTAACTACACAAAATTAAAATTTTCTGTCACTATTCTTTAAAATCCTATACTAATTCATTTTTAGCTGCCCATTTTGAATCTGCACATTTAAAATTATCTAATACAAAAAATCAACGTTAGCTGTGTTTTGACTTAAGCGGCCGAAAATATATATTTTCTGCAATAATTCTTTCTAAACCTTGTTTAAGAGCATTTTGTATACTTGCATATTTACCATATTTTTTGGCAGTTTTAAAATATTTTCATTTAAAAAATCAAAGTTAGCTGCACATATTAAATAAATATGGTGGCCACTTTTTTACATAAACATTGAACTTAAGCCATTTAGTCCCGAATTTACAATCTTAAGTTTGGTGGTCGTTTAACCAATGACATTTATATGAAAAGTCATTAGTTAAACCACTGCCATTAGTTAACTAAAGTCTGAGAATATGGGCCTTAGAATTAAAAAAAAAACCGTCACACAAATCGAAAATTGTCACCATTAAAATTTAATTATTTTGTTTGAATGTCCATCCATACCAAGAATAATAGAATACAGATTACGCATTCAGCTTTTGAAAACATTCTATGTCTGCACATCTACTTCCCATCAGCAGTTATGCACAAACACCATCACACAAACACGAATATTTGGTACACAGAAAGAAAAACACCGTAATAAATTCAAGTATTTTCTACTTTCTTTGAGTACGAATCGTACTCAAAATTTCCAGTACAACAAACAATAAAATGTACTTTAATTAAGCCGAAAACGGAATTTCTCTAGATAACTAATCCTGGAGCTTCCTAAAATGAGTACAAAATTCTTTAATCACGTGAATAATCTTGAATCAACTTAAAAATTCTTAGATTAAATTGGGAATTTGATCCGCCCGTACTTAAATCAATCTTTGTGTACTTCATGTTAGTAATTCTTGGACTACCTGACTTTTAACACCGCTTGGGATTGATTTAAGTATCGATGAATTAAATTTTTTTGAGTGTATAGGGCAATTTTGTTCTGTATTCTATCATTCTTTAGCTTAGCTGCACTTTTTGGCAGGAAACCACAATTGTATACCTTCACATTAAAGCTTGTTAGTACATTTAAGATAATAATAATAATTTTCGACTTAGCTGCACAAAAAATTTTGCAGTATAGTAGTATATATGACTGTCGTATTCTCCATTTATTATTGCTATTTAAATAGTATATTTAAATTTGTCGCGCTGCGCATTTTTTTATAATTTGTTTAGTCATAAAATGCAGAAAAAAAATTCTCATGAAGATGTCGCAAAAAAAATTGAGAAACGTTAATTTGTTATGTTGTTTTTGCATCTTATGTAAAAGAAAAAAACTGACAATAATTAGCCCATATAATGCAAACTAAAATTAAAATTAGAGTTAGAAAAAAAATGGTACATGAGATAAAAACCAACGTGTAACAAGGGGTTAATTAAAAGTTAATTAGTGATGGTAAAATTTGAATATTGATAGTGGTGAAGCAGTGTTTACTGTAAAAACAACTAATAATACAAATAACTCTCGTATGCTTTTTCTAGACATTATTTGTAAATATACAAATTTGAAATCACATTCAACCGAGCCAACTAAACAGTGGCGGATACATGGAAACACACATGAACACTGATGATGGGAGTGTAGCGGCTCCCGAAAAACAACGTTTTTTCTGTTCTGCCGTGTAAGTTGCAATCAATTAGTGTTTAAAAATGTTTCCTTGTTCCTTTGGAATATTGTCACAAGTCCAATTCTTTCTGACTAAAATCGTTACGAAAATTAGCAAAAAAAATAAATAATAATCACTTTGGATTAAAAATACTAACAACTAATTTGTTCGAAAAATAATCACTTTAAATAAAAAAATTTAATTTTATTTGATTTTATTTTATTTAAATCAAAAAAAATATTGTTTACTGAAAACTAATCATTTGATTTTTATTTTTATAAAAATTTAAATATTAATTCACTGTGCATTTTAAGACATTTGCCGTTGCTTTCTTAGATAAAAAATTGTTAAGAAGTTAAATCTATTTCATAGTTCTTGAGAAACTACAAAATAAGTGGGGCATTTGCTATTTAGATTCATATAATTTATAACTCGTAGTAAAGCTTCCATGTAACAGTAGCAGGCACATTTCATATAAAGTTCGAGAACTAGAACCAGTCGCTGCCATTTGTAACAGATCCTCTTCCTTCTTTATAAATTTATACTTTCAAATATTTAGGCAGTATTAAATAAATCTTTTAGCGGAATCTTATAATACATGAGATAATTGTATCGAAGTTCTCCAGGCTTCATTTTAGCGTTCCATAAAACAATTTGAATAAAAATACCTAAAAATAGAAAAAAATATCTTTAAAAATTGCCAACAATATCGCCAACTATTCCATAAATAATCCTGTCAACGAATCAAAAATAAGAACTTCAAATAAATTTTCGAAACGACACATCTGACAACCCTAAGCTCAACCCTAATACACATGCACACATCCATATTTATGTACGAGTATATAAAGTTAAATATCTATGTATAAAAATTGAGGCAATAATCACCACATGGGTTCTCTTCCACATAGCACAAGTGTGCTTTCTGAACATTTCATAGTATCATAATCGACAATATTGCCCAAAAATAATAATGCATTTTGTTAACTTTCTATACGCTCTCACTCATTTTACAATCATCCTTTTCCTCTCATATGCTTTTCCGTCGCCTGTTTTCTATGCAAATAGATACGCCGACATCAATAAAAAACTTTAATATTTCTTTTTTTTTACTATTTTGCTATCTAAAGCCATTTGACGTAAATCCAAAAATTGTGAACAGTGAACAGAAAATCATTAAGACTCAGTTAGTTACATTTGAAGAATGAAAGTAATCGTATGCACATACATGTTTTTTGTTTTGTTGATTGTTTAAAAATTAATTATAATTTTTTTAGCAAATTTTAATATTTTAAAATTAAAGAAAATATATATAAAAACAGCGAAACAGCAAAAGAGAAGTTATTTAAATGTGTACGTTTATCATACAAATTTAAATGCTATTTATCTCAAGATTCTTAAATACGTAAGATAGCATGAGACTTGACCATTGACATAAACAAGGTTAGATAAACTCTAAACCATTAATAAAGCCTGTCTCGGGGAATAGAAACGGCTGGGAAAATAATTTCCGGAAATGGGAAAATTAGAGGATTTAGTATGGTATTTGGTCAGAGTGAATAAAACAACACCTTTTCAGATGTGCAACTTACATGAGAATTTATTTTTTCTTCTTTGAGTTCCTTGAATACTTGTTAGACTTAGAATTGAAAAGTAAGTGAAGTTAAGCAAAATTTACAAATTAAAAAAGGGATTTTAATATTTCGTTCAAATTCTTTTAGACGAAATTCGTCAAGCTTCGTTAAGTTAATGATGTCTTAACTTTATGTTTTGAAATAATTCACAATTATTAAAATTAGGGATGATATACATGAGTAACATACAGTAATTTAAATATATAATTTTTTTTAATAAATTCATTTTAAATTCATTTAAACAGAAGGAATATGATTTTTTTCCATTAAAGAATTCTAAGCTTATTTTTAGATTAAAAATCTCGTTTGAATATTTTCTTACTTGATATAAAAATGCCATTCTTATTTTAAGAAATCGCAGGATTGATCTCAAGTAATACTCGTATTTTTTTCTGCTTCATTGAAATGCAATTGTTATTATTCGTTCTAGTATTTTTTAGTACAATAACTCTATGGAGAGCGATAACAGGATCTTTACTGATAGATCTCTTATGAAGTGTAGTCGTGAAGCAAGTGTTCATTCTTGCCCTTACGAGTAGTACGTGTTATTTTACCAGACCACAATGTTTGGGCTGGGAAATGAGCAGATGGTTGATTGGAAAATAGTAACGACTTCGAAATAATATATTGGTGAACTAACAACCAATTATCGTTATTTGTAGCTATAAAATTATAATTATAATGGATAATCGATTTCAGCTAATGTAATAGTAAAGGGTCCGCCATCTAACGTTTTTTTTTCAACTAGTGCTTATTTCGTGAATGGTAACACTTAGCTCATGTCTGATTTGACAGATAATTAGTTTTATCCTTCCGCTGAACGAATATGGTTGTGTATACGCTTGAACAACGCTGGGAAATATTGCGACATTACTTTGAAAATCATGGTAATGTTGCAGAATGTGTGCGAAAATTGCGTACGGATTTTGGAAGAAGAGAAGCACCGTCAGCTCCGTATGTTCGTTATCTCGTGAAAAAGTGAAGGAAACTGGCATCCTCATCGATAAACCAAAGCGTGAAAAGCCAAAAACAGTGCGCACCTCCGATAACATTGCTGCTGTGGCAGAAAGTGTGCGTGAAGCGCCATCAACATCAATTCACCGTCGTTCTCAACAATTGAACATTTCGGTGACATCATTGAGAAGAATTTTGCATAAAGACCTTGGTATGATGCCATACAAAGTCCAATTAACTCAGGAGTTGAAGCCAACTGACCATCCAATGCGTTTTCGCTTCGCTAAGTGGGCCTGCGATCGACTTACAGAAGATGCCGATTTTGCCAAAAAAATCATCTTTTCAGATGAAGCTCATTTTGATCTTGGCGGGTATGTAAACAAGCAAAATTGTCGCATTTGGGGCACAGAAAACCCGCACGCATACATTGAAAAGCCGACGCTCCCAAAACGAGTCACTGTTTGGTGCGAATTTTGGTCCAGAGGCATAATTGGGCCATTTTTCTTCGAAAATGAGCAAGGAGTGGCCGTTACAATCAATGGCGATCGTTATCGGGCTATGTTGAACAAACTTTTGTTCACAAAAATTGAAGAGGAGGATATTGGCAACATTTGGTTTCAAGAGGACGGCGCTACGTGCCACACAGCCGAAGCTACACTCGATGTTTTGCGCCCTGTTTTGAAGATCGGAGCTGCGATTTGACACCGTTGGACTATTATTTGTAAGGTGCCGTCAAATATAAGTGTTACGCCGCCAAGCCAGAGACAATTGACGCTTTAAAGGACAACATTCATGAAGTCATTGGTGAAATACAGCTGCACACAACCGATAATGTGCTTAAAAATTGGACCAATCGTGTAGGCTACTGCATGGCCAGCCGAGGCAGCCATTTGAATGAAATTATATTTCATTATTAACCGGAAGGATTGTACTTTCAAATAAAAAAAGAAATTTGAGAAAATATTCAGTAGTTTTTTTTTATAGCATTTTCAAAAAAAAAAAAAGTTATCTGGCGGACCCTTTAGTTAATATAATAAATCTGCAGCTAAAACTTAGTAATGACTTCTATTGTATCTGCTGATGCCGATGGAAACAAAAACAGAAAGGGTTCGCAAAATATTATTAAATTACTTCCTTTATTTAATATCAACTATAACAATAAAATAATTATTTTTATTTTTTTTATTTTAAATTTATTTTTATTTATTTATTTTTATTTATTAATTAATATTTATACATGTTTACGTGGTCATGGTTGGTTGAATACTAAAAAGAAATTCAACTACAACTGATAAAAAAACTAGACAACATGATAACAAACAGTTTATTCTCAGCAGCCAATGGCGCTGAATAAACGAGAGAGACTGGAATATATGGAGTAGTTATTTATCATGGATGGGATTTCGTTCTAACCGAAATTGATTTAACATGTAAAAATGAAAAAGTTTGTACTTTTCGTATTCTAATTCGTTAAATAATACGGTTAAATAGTTGATATTCCTAATCAAGATACGTCCTTTCTATAATAAGCCAACAATATATAGATCACTCTATTGACTCAAATAAGGATTTCATACATTTCTCGAAATTTTTATCTTTTTTTTTGGAAATCAAATCCGAAATCTCTTAAAAAATCACCCATTACATAACTTTTTAATTATATGTAAGAGAATTATATTATCTGTGTATATATCTTTGAATAATTGTTCATACAAAATCCGATCATTCGCTGACTTAAAATAGCTCGTCATGCTTTCCAAATCTTTTGCTTTATGACATGAAGTTTTTTTTAGTTTAAAATTTAAAATTTTATTTGCAAGAAGTTATTGAATGTCGCTTCTTTTAAGACTCGCCTATTTTCTTTTTCAACAAATTAGTATTTCATCTTTACCGTACGTCAGTTAATAGCCGATTTAATAAATGTTTGCATTATTATGTTCAATATATTTTATTTTTATATTCAGTTCTTCGGTTCTGCATACTTATTAAAAATTAGTGCAATCGAAATTCCATGACATAAAAAAATTGTATGTATTTTCATTTCATTTCATTTCATTTTAAAAAACCATCATTTCGCATACAAAATGGTTATACGACATCCATTTTTGCTGGTTTCGAAAAAAATACACTCTCAGGACGATAATATTTTCTATTGGATGAAAAAATGTTTGCAGAATATTTAGGAAATTAAATGGCTTGGAAAGAAAATGATAGAATCATTAGAAAATGCGTGTGAAGTTTATTTTGAATATATAAAAATCCTAAAATCGCAAATTTTCACATAGACATTCGTATTTTTAGGTAGCGATATGTATCTAAACCTTTACATCAATGAAAAAAATTAGAAGGAAATAAATGGGAATATTTTTAATTAAAAAATTTTTCTGGGCGCTCCAAGCCCCTCTTGCCACAGATAAATGGCTTATCTACGCTAATGATCATGTATGTTTGTTTGTGCGCACGAATAAAGATGCACAGAAATATGCAATCATGCATTGCTTTTGGACTCTTATCAATCCGTCAGCCATACGACAAGTTGTGTGACGAGCTACCACTATATATTTTTTCTTAACATTTGCTTCACTATTCAGCCAAATAACAAAGCAGGAAAAATTAAATCAAATTCGTCCAGTTTTATATTATTTGGTTCTGTTCCTTTCACTTCAATTCAGATTCGTTTTTGTCTTTTGATTTTAACATGTTGTATTTTTCAACGGGTTTTGATAGAAGTATTTTGTTGCTACAATGGAACTTTATAATTTTTTGTTTGTAACATATATAAATACGATTATTTGTCGCAAAGCATCTGCCATATCGTATCCGCAGCACTCAACAACTTGTATGTCAATCATATTATACGTTCATTGTATTCTTTACACACATGCAAATTTTATCTCATTCGTGCAGTCAGTCACTCACATGTACATATCTCTGTATAACCATTCGTTCGTTCATAAATGCTTTCACAAAGTTTTTATAGTTAAATCGCATTTCCATAGAATGTACAGACTATGGTAAACAGTATATGCAACACTTATTCATAAATTGTAACTTTTCTATACACATATCAAACAAGGAAGATGGTTGTATCCGGCTGAGAATCTAATACCCGCTGCAACTGAGTAAAAAAGAAATAAATTTGTATTCTTAAATAGGCAGGAAACTCAAACAAAAATAGTTATTATTTTTTCCACTTTTTTACCGATTTTTATCCTTAATACGATTTAATGAAATTTTTAAAAATTTATAGTTTTATTTCAAATTCCAATCTTTTTCGAAATCTAGAGATTTTCAATTTATGATATATCTGCAATACGCAACGAAGCTGTTGAAGGTGAAATATATAAGTATATAGATACGCATAAATTCTGCTATTTATTTGGAGTCTTTGGAAAATCCATTGCAACAGAAATCAGCCGAAATTTCTAATCATATAAAATTTCTTGTATTTTCGATAAAAACCAATATTGTTTTGTTTTTTTGAATTTGCAACAATCTATTTGTTTGCTCAGTAGTGTTATGTTTTCTTTTAAATCCAAATGTTTGCTAAAATTATATCGTATTTAGTATTGGGATACACTTGATCATCTGCGATAGTTTTATTAGTAATTGTTGTGTCTTTACTATTCGGGTTTTGTATAAGGCTTCCGACATCAGTTTTGAGACTATTAGGGCTTGTTTGTAAATTCATCACTGCGCTGCATAACAGTACGTTCATAAATGCAAACAGTAGCAAATCTGCTAATGTGTGGGTTACAAAAATGCAACGTTGAAGTATATTTATTATGCGCAAATAAACACAAAACACAAATCATAAAAATTGATAGGGATGATTAAATATTAAATTTGTTACTATTCTTTTTACTTGAGATGGCAAAAGTCTCATTTGAAAATGATCAAAATATAAATATCTTCTGGATATTCTTGGATAATATTAAAATAATGCAACACTTTACGAACTTGCCTTTCTTTGCTCAGTAAATTTTTTAGTAATTAATTTATTTTTTTATTTCTAAACCTTTTTCTGTTTCGTAGATTATACAATTTTACATCATTAGTTTTATCATCCAGCTCACTACTTTAATTTATTCTGAACTCTTCCATTTTGGTTATATTTTTTCATTCATAAATGCAAACACTAAAATGAGCAAACAGGAGCATAACCAACAGCTAATTAGCAGTGGCAGTGCAAAATAATCATATTATGCAGCGTAGTGATGAATTTACGATCAGGACCTTATTTACAGGCCACGATGAATAACCTAATCGAGATCTAAGACTATTTGCATGTACGATCAAATAACATATTTAAGAGTAACACTGTAGGCAGAAAAATTACAAGAATGATGCTCGGTAATACAGATGTGTAATTAGGCCTACACGAATTTAAGCTTCTGATGTACGCCAATGAATACGATTGACGTCAACAGATATAAAGTGGAAGCCAAACCCATAATCTTAATAGTCAGAACACAAAATCTGAGATAATGAATTGGACAAATATAGTCCACAAATCTTATTGAATATCTAAATAGTGAAAAAAAATAACAAAGTCGATGTGGCGACCAATGATATCAGTTAAGCTTTTTCGAGACTAAATTTAACCTTTTCTCTTGTCTTTTAGCCTCGAAATTTGCGTTTTGGCTACGTGGTTTTGTTTTAGCTTTTTTTGATTTTAAATTTAGCATCAAAAATGCTAAATTTTTATTTTCTAGAGAACACATTAAATCATCTTGAAACATTAAAAAATTAATCAAATGTACAAACGTAACTAAACTGAAGACAAAATTACGTTGATTGAAATCTAATGGCGAAAACTTTGAAGTTAGAAATGGACAAATGCAGAGTTAACAGCTAAATTTCGCGTGGAGCTGCGACTAATCAAGAATGCGCTGGAGAAAAATTAATTTATTGATTTGTTTAATGTAGTATTTAGCTATCTATAGGGTCTTCCAATGAAAAGATTCATTCTGATATGTAAAAAAAGAGTATTCAATTGAAAAAAGGAGGGTATGGCATTAATAAGGAAAAATTGCCGTCACCGCAAGGTGGTAAATTCCGGGCAAAAATGTTTTTTTTTTTTTATTTATATAAAATTTTTATGGTAAATTTTTTCTGACACTTCAAAATATTTATTATCATTGTTATTTTTTAAAATATTTATTATTATTCACATTTTAATATTTGAAAAATGTTATTTTTTAACTTTTGAATCAAAGTAGGCTGTGCTTTTTTCTTTAAAGTTTTTTTTCCCAAATTAGCACATGTTTTCAAAAAATCAGTTAGAAGTTAATCATTCTATGTGGTTATTACTAAGTTTTTGCATGTTCTTTTTTATAAAAGTGAAGTGATTTGGAACTAGTTTTAAATCTATACAAAGTAAATAAAAAAAGTTTGAAAAGACAGAAAAAATTAAAAGAGGCTATTAGAGGTTAAGTGTAAATTAGATCTAACACTGTAAAGTATCAAAAGTAAGTACTACAAATTTCAGCTGCAATTACGTGCCCTTAGAATAACCAGAACGATTTCAGTGCCTTCATGTTTTCCATAAATTACATATTTCTTTCGATACTTTTAAAACATCAATGTTTATTTGGCCAAAATCTGTATGCAATTTCTAATATTTTTTGCGATGTATCAAGTAGGTTGTTCTTAACTTGCATACAAAGTTTCAGACATTTACATGAATAACCTAATTTTTTCGATACTTTTTAACATCCATGATTTTTTGGCCAAACCCTGTATATATATATTCCAAAATTTGAATGACCATTTTTTTAGATCACTTATGTTATTCTTTAATTTTGGACCAAATTTCAGGCACTTACATTACTTACATGCAATTTTTTTGTACATTTATAACGTCCATGTTTTTTTGGCCAAACCCTGTATTTGAACATCGAAATATTTATACATCGATCGGTTTTGTAATTGGTAATACAAATAATGAAGAAATAAAAAAGTTATGGATTTTTGGCCAGAATTGACCACCGTGCACTGCTACGCTTACTACACAACATTATTTTTATTAAATTTTTAACCACCAATTGTGGTCGCCTTTTCGAGAAATCACACGGTCAGGAAACTTTTAATGTAAAAAAGCGATGGTATCGTTACTAGTGTGGAACATAGTGCCAGCTTGTTGAAAATAAACATCGTCCACATCAATATATTTATTAAAAAAACTGTTTAGTCTCGTTTGTGGAACACCTAATTCTACGAGAAATGGACAAACCTGCGATTTTCCAAACATTATGGGCTACAACAGTAATATTATCAGTTGAGCGACGTACACGAGTTTAATTTTTTATATCATTACCTTTTTCCAACTGCTATAATTTTTCCATTGTTGAGAATTTATGACGACGTAAAAATGCTATATTTTTTCGAACTGTAACCGCGAAATTTTCGCCATATTTTTAGTGAATTTTAATATTTTTAATGTAGTTACAGGTTGAGTCATAACAACTGTTAAAATGGCGGCCTATTGAAAATGAAAAGTCTTATTGGATCACCCCGTAGTTCTCCTTTCAGTAACGCTGAGGTTGACAATTTTTTCAGTACCATTGAAATACGTAATTTAAAATAATTAAAAAATCGTACATGTAGTAGAAAAATGTTGCCATGATTTAGTAATTTCCGCTGATCTAATTATATCATAAACTCTCCTGATATTTATTGAAATGATAGTTCCGATTCTGCTGTCGATGAGGAAATTGTGATGCCTGTTATATGCATAAATAACAAATGCACATTAAAGTATATAATATATTAAATATATACATTTGTATATATATATATATGTTCCTTTTTGTTTGTTTTAATACAGATACACTATTATACGAGTATGTTGTATTTTTGATTTAATACTAAATTGAAGTCAAAGGAAATACCTGACATATATTAAGTGCATTTTTTGATATATTTTTTTTTAATAATAATTTTATGCATTTTTTATTAATAATAAATAAAACTTTAAATTATGAATAATTTTTTTTATATCGAAGAAACAATTAAAAAAGGACAATACTGTTGTATACGAAGTCACTTTACAATATAAAAAAGTATAGTAAACATGCGACGGAATAATTAATATGGTTCTTTTAATACGACACTCAAAGGTATCTAAATACACTTTAATATGATATCCAAATTGTAAGCCATATAGCTGTTGTTCCAAGGCAGAGCAAGAAAAATATTCACGTATTTTCAGCGGTGAGAAATTCTTCGGTTCATATAAAAAAATTTCTCTTATAGTGTGTCCCTTAGTGAGTGAATCTCTGCATGCCAGCATGCACGTAATTTCTGCATGATTTATTTGAAGACTATTTTGATAACTAATGACTGCACATTATATTTGGAAAGGAAGTTTTTCTTTAATTTAAATAATACATCCATACGAATTATATAAATAAGATTTGAAAATAATCAAGGCCACAGTCACGAAAAATACTGTTGAAACATTTTATTTGTTAACACGATTTACAAACAAAAAACGTTAATAAAGAGCAGCTGATACGTAAAAAAGAAGAGAAATTATGATTTTATCCAGTTCGTCCACAACGATCCTCAATGTTAGATCAGCTGATTAGGTACGTATACGTCTACGTAAGAGTAATGGGGTCTTAAAACAAAAATGCCATTTTAACCATTTTAACATCTTCTTCCCAGCAACAAACAAAATCCATTGTTAGTATTACCACACCAATAACGTGGTCAAAGCTTTTCAGGACGACAACATTTAGAAGGATGAATATAATCCTCTGCAACAAAGTTGCAAAATCTTGAATTTTTTTAAAAAACGTAAATACCTTTTTTTTAGTTTAAGGGCGTCTGGCTTCAGTCTAGCGTCTGCAAGAGAAAGAAGGACATGTTTTATCCATAATTTTTTCTAGGCGTGCATTAAAACCACTATATTGTTAGTTTAAAATATGAAAAACCCAAATACACATACAAACATTTGCATTTTTTTAATTTTCATAGTTCTATCCATTCTAAAAAAATTGATGGTACTCGGACTATTCTATCAAAAGTTATAAATAAATAAAATATAAAATGAAATTATCAGTACTTGTATGATTAATTTAATGGCCGATAGCCGTTGTTGCTAGTGCTCTTAGCTTTTGATTTATTATAATTTTAATTATAATAAATTTGTAAATAAATAAAATAAAAATAAAAACTTTTAAATTTTTTCCAAATTAAAACATGGTGGTACTCGTATCTGTACTTGGATGACCAATATATTTTTTTTAAATCTTCGAATCTAACAAAATAAACTTTTTTTGGCATTAAATATCTTTTTTTAATGTGATTTTATTGAAATCAAATTCAGTTCAAATTTTCTTTAATATATGGCATATAGATATGTACATGTAGGTTTTTAACTTCAAGTTCAACCTTTTTTAAATCAAATTCAGTTATTTTAAAACAAATTCAGAATTGTCCAAATTAAAACACATTCAGTATTTTTTAAACCAAATTCGACATTTTAAAAATCAAAATCAGGCTTTTCAAATTAATTTTATCTAAAACGAGCTGATTTTGGTTCTTAAAATGCCGAACTTGGTTTGAAAAATGCTGGGTTTGATTTGTAAAATACGGAATTTTTAAAAAAAAACTCAAAACATCTTTTTTTAAAAACCTGAATTTGATTTGGAAAAGGCCAAATTTGAAGTTAAAAGCCTATAATTAAAGTAATAATATATTTACATTAAATTCTTAAATTTTTTATAGTTACATTATACATTACTTTATTAATCTTGCTATTCATTTCTTTTGTTTGTTAAAATTTACACAATTACGATCAGTGAGCAAATTATGGCATTCGATATCGAACGAAATCAAAGTAAAAAAATTTGCAGTAAAAAAATCAGTAATAAAAATTCAGTAATAAAAATTCATAACCAGGAAAGCTTGTAATATGCTATAAAAAAGTTTTAGACCCTTCAAATATGCACTAAAATTAGAAAATATGATGTGAAAACTTGAAAAATATTCTACTCTTGAAATGAAAGAAAATGAGGTGTTAGAAAAAGATTGAAAATATCATAAAAATAAAATATTAATTCTTTTTATTAGAACTATATTGATAAATCACATGTACATATTTGGAGAGCGATGGGACTTGAACCTAGAGCTCGCCAAATATTTATGTTTAATGTACCAGTGGTACATGAGTGGTATTGTCGGAATGCACCATGTAAAGCATAATTGTATCACGAATCCCAATGGTGCTTACCACATATTAACATACAAAAAATAACATTATAAAAAATAAATTCACTTTTTATACATACTCGTATGCATATATTTTTATACAGATTTATTTTTTATTTCTTGTTTTATTCAAGTTGAAAGAGTTGTTATGCCGACGTTTTGGAATGTTCGGAATTGTCGGTGCACTCTGTAGTCACTCTTAATTTTTTTTGTTCTATGGATGGAGGGAGTGACGTTAGAAATAATAACTTTAACCAAACCACAACTGACACAACAACCGGAAGCAACATTTAGCATTTATGTATTTCAATGTCTTACACTACTCATACTTTGTGCTCATCTACTACGTGTATATAGAAAAACTACAACAACAGAAACAACTGGTGGACTTTTTAAGCTGAAACTAAGGCTGAAGCAATAGTAGTCTAGTGTACATCTGTGGCACCTAAGAAACAACTAATTTAGTAGTACGCTCTAGTGGATTCAACTAACGCGTGCATTTCATACAGTCTGCAATGGAGCAAGTTAAATGCTGCGTAAGCATATTACTAGTCTACCTAATTGTACTGTTGGGCCTGGGTGATGGTGATAGCGGGAGAAGCAGTATACAGGTGTTTGCCCAAGGTAAGCGAAATATTTTATTTATTTCATCCTTATGGATGTGTGTGTTCTTTTTATTTCTATAAAGGGATTTTGGAATGTGGTTAATGTGAGTTGGTCCGAATTGCACTTAAATTATTTAAGGGCAAAATTCGAATTCATAACCATTTTAAGCTACAACAGTGTATCAAACAAAACTATAAATGTTATAAATACTTGTAAGATCACCTTGTTTCACACCAAAACTTTAAACTTTTAAAAGAAGAAATCGAGCGGCGAACAATAGATTTCTATTAAAAATTAATTGATCTGTCTTGAACACTATTTTTTGTAGCTTTTCATACATTTAAATAACATTATTAAACATATTGACTATAGCGGGTTACACGCCCTGTAGCCAGCTTCTTAGTTATTTTTTTTAATTGCGCTTTTTATGGAACAAGGAATATGCTTAATTTTTTTTAAAGAGCCTAAAAAGCAAAAAAAAATTTAAAATTTGTTGTCGGTCACGCCTGCAAAGTTAATAATATATTCGGTTATATCTTCTGAACTATAAAAAGCACAATGGCGTATTATATACATATATTTAATTAAAGCTTATAAAAAGAGGACGCGTCACATGGTTGAAAAGTAATTTTATGCCCGACTTTTTAAATTTATTTCAAATATCGAGAAACATCATGTACATAAGTACATACTTTCTCTATATATTCTAAAATCAAAGACAATAAGATTCCATTTCATGTATAATATGCTACAGTAAGTAAAAAATAAAATCAATAAACGTGCAGAAATGTAGACCGAACAGCTGTAGAAGTGGCCAACAATTGAAATATTTTCCAGTGACGAAACTTTGAGTAAACATACACGGCATAAACTTCACTCAATATTATAAAAATAAAATTGGTATTTTTGATTACAAATATATAACAATAAAACAAATCAATTTATTTCTTTAAAAACTCTTGATGCATTTATATTGCAACATTGGCTGCTGAGAATAAACTGTTTATTATCATGTTGTCTGGTTTTTGCCATTTGTAGTTGAATTTCTTTTAAGTATTCAACCAACTATGACCAGCCAATGGCACTGAATGGAGTAGTTAATTATTCATTGTCATTTTGTCATTTTATATTTTTTTATTGTATATATGTATATATTGAAACGATTAATTTGGATCAAGTTCAAACCCGAGTTTTCCCATTTATTTATTCTAAGTTTTTTATTTTAATTTTTATTAGAAAACTTTTTGGATAAATTCATTATTTTTTATTAAGAGAGTACTATATATAGAACAATTTTATTATTCATCAGATTAGCAAAACGGATCGCTACACCATCTCATCAGCGTTCTTTGTTCGATTTTACCACTTTTGACTTTTGATACTAGTGATCAGGAATATCAACTATTTAACCGTATTATTTAACGAATTAGAATACGAAAAGTACAAACTTATTCATTTTTACATGTTAAATCAATTTCGGTTAGTAAGTAATCCCATCTCTGACGAATAACTACTCCATATATTCCAGTCTCTCTCGTTTATTCAGCGCCATTGGCTGCTGAGAATAAACGGTATTTATCATGTTGTCTGGTTTCTGTCATTTGTAGTTGAATTTCTTTTTAGTATTCAACCAACTATGGCCACGTAAACATGTAGATTTTTTGACGCGTGCCATCGTTATTTACATTAATTACAAACATTCATTATATTTTTTGATAGATAAAGGTTGAATCCGAAACATAATTGACTCTCACACCTTTGCGACGTATTTTTACCACTCGTCATACACACGTTTATTTTGGCAAATTCGGAGATTCGTAGGGAACAAGTGGGCCCCGAAAGTGATTCGCCCTCAACTACATTCTTGTTGTCCTAATTTTCATCTATAAAACAGTATTTGGCAAATTTGCTGTATCTGTTACCTGGAAAATATGTAGGCTAAGGAACCCCGAGCAAGCATACTTGCCTATGGTCGTCAAAGGGTTAAAAGCAATAAACAAGTGAAAGTTTTATACATTGATTAATGTAGTTTTGATGCTACCTCGCAAAGAACATAAATATTTTTAAAATTGGAAAAATGTGTTCTTTACAAAATCCTTCATCAATACAGGAAAAAAAATAACCAAAAAATATGCTTTAAGCTGGCTGATAGTTAAATTAAAAATTGTTTGTCTAAACAGTATGAAAATTGATAATATTTAGCTAAAACTGCTAAGCTGGCAACACTGTATCAAATGATTGTATTTTTTGAAACCATTTTCTGACAATATTATAAGATCTGACAACCGTCAGAACAGGACTTTATGACACCTTATCGCAAAGAATTGTTATGAGCAAATTTGAAATTAAATAAGAGATTTTGTTAAAAATAAGGACCAATGTGAATGTAGTGAGAAATACAGTATTTCTATTGTTTTAGAGAAGTAAAAATAATAATTAAGTCCTTACATGTATAAGCTGCTTCATATGTCAGAAACTAGCTTTCTTTGATCACGAATTATATTTTATTTTAATATGCAGAAATAGTTTAATTGTGAATTCATACATGCAAAAAAACACACATTTGTATCCTTTTTAAATATAAAATCCTATTTTTTGTGTTTTTTTAGTGAATAACAAAAGTTTTATAAACCAGAACTGCTTACGGGATAAAGTGCACACTAGCACTTTTGTGAATATATATTTTTTTTAGTTTCCTCTTTTTTTTGCCTTTAGCACATACATGAAGCACATGTGGCACATTTGTTTTAATAAAACTGTGTAATGCAAAGTGCATTTTTTTATTTCTATTGCAGGCCATAATCAACCAGATGAACCGGAACCAGAGTTTTTATCGCTACTTCCCAACATAACTGTACCTCAAGGTCGTGACGTTTCATTCACATGCGTCGTGAACAATTTAGGACAATACAAAGTAAGTACTTTTTCTATTTTAACTCGTTTCCATGCTGCGGTAAAAAAATACAAATTTTTTATTTTTATCACGTCTACATTTTATAAAAAATCAACATATCATAAAGTATTTAAATAATTTACTTGTTTTAAAAACGTCAGCTAAATACCAATAGCTAAAATATATAGCTCCATAGTTCCGCAAAGTATAAGAAATAAATGGTCAGCGAACTAAAATAATAATCAAAATTGAAATGTAAGAATAGGTTTTGAAATTTCAACTGCTTAATTTTTTCTTGCCCTTTTCAACTTAAGATTTCACTCATAATAAAATTTTCATATCGGGCTTAAAAATGCAACGCGAAGTCCATTCAGTACCTGAAATACATGCAAAGTATGGTTCATCAATTAGATATTATCGGTTTACAAGGGTATTTGTAATGTGATTAATTTATTAATTTATTTTTTACAGCAGCTTAAAGAAAATGTGTGTGCCAATATGAGCAAAAGATTCAGCAAATCATTTATAATTAGATGTGTGTTTGGGTGCTTGTACTCGTATTAGTGAATGACATTGAGTCTGTGCATTAACTAAGATTGAGTTCATTATGCTATTAAATGTCCATCCTGCACCACAATTCATTCAAAACAATTATTTGGTCCAATTCAAGTGCATATCAGAATGCATCTGTTGGTGTGTAAGAAAGTTAGTTCGCATTTTTGTGCATAAATACCATTGTTGGCACTTGCACTTCTTCGTTTATGCGTTGCTAAGATTTTGGGCTCTGAGTTCAGTTAGTAAATCAACAAACGAACACAGCCATGATTGTGCATGTATGTACATATCCACCCACTTGACCAATTTTTTATGCTTGATATTGTATCGAAAAAAGTTTTACGAAAACTAAGATTCGATCGTGATAGAAGTAGCGAATATTTAGCAATATCTGCAGGCAACCGTAAACGATAAGAAAATTAATAGATTTCGATATCATAAAATGATAGATTAAAAAAATTTCTCGACATTATGTATATTGTGCTGTTTTCATCTCTGTCTTAGTTTTACTTATTCATAATTTTTTTAATCACACTCATAATGTTATTTATTTTTTCATACTAAAATCCAAATTAATATTAAAAAAATCAGCATTTGCTGAGATTCGAACCTACGAGTTCCATACTGCTAGAACAGCGAACTACCAACTCGGCAATCGAAGCATTTGCTTTTAAAATAAACATTTACGAAATATATTCACAAATTTATCGAAGTGTTAGTTGTAGCAAAATTTTAGACTTTGAAGTGTGTTTCGAAAAATTATAGAGAGTAGTTCCCTGTAGCAAACGTTCGTTCTTTTTTAAGCTCTCGAATATTTATCGGAAGTTTTGGTTCCAAAAACTTTTTTCGCTTTAGCAACCACTCATCTGGGTTTTATCTTAAGTCAAGTGGGCACTTGAACTGAGATTCGACTATAACGAGTATTTGCAAAACGACAAGTTTTCAAAACAAACATGTTAGACAAAAGATCACGTAATCAGAAGGTTTGCTAAAGTAAATTTCACGCGATAATTTTTCGAAAATGCACACTCTTAGAATCTACGAAATAGAAATGTACGCAGCATCGCACTTTTATCGATAATTTCAGGAATATATTTCGCAAAAACTTTTTTTTATACAAAATAATTGAATTAATCGTTAATGCTGGGATGGCTTAGTTCGTGCTTCGGTCTATCAGTGTGGAGATCACGGGTTCGATTCTCTGGAAAGTCTTGTGAATTTGGATTAAGTTTGTTACTTAAATTGTAGCATTAAAAATACATTTAAAAAAATGTAAAGTCGGCATATTTCATTAACATAAAAGCAATAATAATTTAGTTAATTTATTGTTCAAGATATTCTAATATATCTAATTGCTAAAACATTTTTTATTTGTTGTGGCTGAAGCTCCAATGAAGAAAATAATACATAAAAATAAATAATGGAAATTAGTAATTACATGAATATGGCATTTACAATAAACCAAAATCTAGTAGATTTCAATTGAAATCTCTATCAAAATCCACACCACTTACACCACGTTATTCGTGACATTTTTTAAGATTTCGTATCCAAGCCAAAAACAGTTGATTGGATTTTTAATTTTCAAATGTCAAACTCGATACAAAAATAATCATTCAAATGCAAAACAGCTGGCGAGCACACCCTTCACAGAAATGTTATTGAACAGCGTAGAATTTTACAGTACAATTTAGGAAAAACCATAGTTGCATCTTTAAATACTACGAGATTTTGAGAAGAGTTTTTCAAAATCTAGTGACGATGTAGATTTTCTTTTGTATCGGAAATCTTGACAAAATCAACAAGATTTTGCTCGAAATCTCGTAAGTACTAGATTTTGTCTGGTGTAAATGTCATATAATATCGAAAAAATAATTTTATACCAACTTGTTAGAGCCCTTTTCCACGATCAAAGTTTACTTTGACAAAGTCTTTTGAATTTTCTTTTAAAGTTTGTTAAGCTTCTCCACACGCAAAGTTTACTTTGAAAAATTTTGTGTTCGTTTGTTGGATGAACATGCAAACGACACACATACATGCGACTAAATACAAGTATGTGTAAATGACGAACGAAGTAGAAAGCAACTTTGCGAGTACAGCAAAGTGTGTACTCACCCCCTTCCTTCTTTCCCCTATCATCAACAAACACAAGACTTTGCAAAGTAAACTTTGACCGTGGAAAAGGGCTCTTACTATATTCGCTTTTTATATTGCCAAAGTTTCGCAATTGTTATCTCAAACGAACTTTAGAGCCCGAAAGATTCGCTGTCTAGGAATGTGTTTTCATTTCTATAATAAAAGTTGTTCTCTAATGTTTTATGTGAGAAATGTTTGCCAAACGTTCGAAGGCGCTATAATTATCGAATGTCGTGGTCATGCGGGTAAAAGATGCGAATGCAGCTAGTGAGACATGTTTTAAACTTAAACCTACACATACACACATATGTAGATATGGACATAAACAAACAATATGTATGTGGTCGAGTGTCTACTTATTACCCTCATATTAAACGAATAAATATGTTTTAAGAAGAGGTTTTTGTAACGATTGTTTGTGTAAGCATGTGTAAGTGAGTGGTTAACTAAATCATATACATATATTCACACATACAAATGTATGTATGTTTGGTTTGTCTTCGTATATGCACAACATATGTTACATATTTTTGTTTGTACATTTTTAGGTTGCCTGGATTAAATCCGATTCTAAAGCAATACTTGGTATTCACACCCATATGGTGTCTCTAAATCCAAGATTATCAGTGACACACAATGGTCACAACACCTGGAAGCTTCACATATCCCACGTACAGCTAAATGATTCGGGTAGTTACATGTGCCAAGTGAATACAGACCCCATGAAGAGTCAGGTAAGTGCTTATCAGTCTATCTCCATAAAAACCTTTAATAACACATTGTACGTACTAAATGCTAATATATATAACATGGATTCACATGTACATTTGCACTACAATATTCCTTAATGTATACTTGTGTGTGTGTGTTTGTGTGTGAGTTTTTCATTCACATAAATTGTCATTCTAAGCTACCACCTGGCTATTTAGTCTGTCCTGTCTCGGTTTTCTTCAATCCTTTTAAGCTTGTTTATAAATTTTTCATTACACCATAAATGTATGAGATATTTTTCTTTGTGTATGTATGGCTGTCAAACACTTTCAAATGGCCATGTCCTTCCGTTTTCTATCACTTATTCCGGCAGTTTCACATAAAATCATACATATACACATACATACACATACTCACTGAATCTAAAAATCCTCAACAAAACAGACATGATGACCACCCCCATACCTTTGCAATACGCTTCTTTTATTCTATTTGACCAGCTTATTTACGTTTTCAAAGTCATCGAAACAAAATGTTTGTGTGTAACAGTTTTTTTTTTTTGTTAAAATTTTTTGTGATTTAACTTTTGCGGTCGAGCCATGCCTCGATATCTATGAACTTCATTTTCCTGTATTCCATCACGTCAGAATGCCGTCACAATGACACGAATTGTGACGTTTGCAAAACATTTTTAAAAGTGTGATGAACGTGTATTTAAAAGTTCGTTATTTTCAAGATTTTGCTTTTTCACATTTAGACGCCAATTACTCCTAAAGCCAATGAAAACTAATGTCATGATATTTACTTGTTAGTAAGTTTTTGTTTATTGTGTTCTCCAGCCTCAATTCGTTCAATATACATACAACTTCTGCAATGAACAGAGTTCGATATCCCCTCTTAAAGACAAAATATAAGTAAACAATAACAACAACAGCAGGATTAGCATCAAAAATAAATGAAATCTGAAATAAGTAAAAAATAATAAACACATTTGGAGTAATTGGGGATTTAACGTTTTAACAAATGTTCCATTGTACTTTGCCCAATGAACTCTTGCATGTCCGTTTGTAAGAGAGTAAATCTGACCATAGAAGATTAAATAGCATATATGCATGTGTATATGTGAAAAGTACCCCACAAAAAAGCAAACAGAAGAATTCTCAAACGAAAACGTAGGCATGATAAGAATTTCTTTCAAAACTAACTTTTCGTACGATATCTATGCTTTAAGCAAAATGTTCAATCTACAGTAATTTCGATAATAGTTGTGATACAAAGTTGAAAGAAACGACCTAGTTGCTTTCGGATCGGTCGGAACGATTCCAGAAAAGGAACGATTTTGCCCAACTCTAGTGTACAAGCCGGAACTTGGACTATATTAAATATTTGAATATTCGAAATAACAGTGTTGATATTTCAATAAAAGCAGACATTCACAAAAATTAAAAATAAAAAATTGACGGTTAAAGCAGCATTAAAGAGCATAACAAGTTTGTTTGTTCTTTTCTTTGATTTTTCTAAATAGTTCAGATAATCATCAATACTGTTAAAAATTTTTGCGTTAGTACAACTTCTTAATTTATTTAGAGATAAAACGTTATCAGTTACCTCAGAAACGTCATCTAATTCTTCATCGTAGTTGAGGTCATTCGTGACACATCACAAAATAATCTTGAAAATATAGGATTTGCGTACTGCTTTGTTCAGGTTCTTGTGGCATATTTTAAATAGCTGGTATTGGGTAGGAAACTCCCAGAGTTCAGGAATAATATTAAAGTATTTAATGATTTTATACGTCATTCATTAATTATTAGAATGTTCGATTATTCGAAAAAAAAAATTATTCGAATAATTTTTTAATCGAAATTGAAAAGTGTTTTTTCGTTCGAACAAAAATGAAGAAAATATTTTCGAATTATTCGAATAATTCTTTATTGAAAATCAAAAAACGTTTGTTTGTTTGAACAAAAATGAAAAAAATATTTTCGAATGATTCGAATAATACTTTATTCGAACGAAAACCCTACATATAACCAATATAATTGGATCTACTATTTGCATAAATATCACGACAGTCTAATAATTTTATTAAATCACCGGAAATTGCGAAATCTTGGCAATATTTCTGTAACCTTTTTAAAGAACATTGAATGTATAATAAAGAATTAACCATTTTAATTCTTAATTTTGTTTTCTACAAATTATTTTTATGATACTAAAAAGGTTTTGAACCGGAGCATTACTGAAAGGTAATACTACAAGGTTTTCCAATAAGACGTTTCATTTTCAATAGCCCTCCATTTTAGCAGTTGCCATGATTGAAGTTGTAACAGAACTTGACAGATGACAAGTAAAAACTGCGCCATTAATAAAAATGACAAAATTACGGAACGATTATTAATGATTTTGTAGGGCCGAAATTTATGTGAATGACGTTTATTTTCAATAAGTCGGTGTTATGTGTCACACAAGTTACGATAGTATCGCCCTTTTGCGTAAAAAGTTTCCTGAATGTGTGATTTCTCCAAGCTGCGATCACACCTGGTCGAGCACGCGGTACCGGTATATAATTTAAAGCATTTTGTATAGAAAAAATAAAGGTAGGATTAAATTTTGTTTTTTTTATATTTAATAAATTAATCAATTTTTATATCTAATTGTGAAATTGGTATCATTGCGTAATTAAATTTTGTGTGTTGCACATTGGCCGTTTACAGCCATCGCATATTTTGCATGTTTTGCGGTCCGATTTTGAATCAAAGGGAGCAACGATGTCTTAATGGTAGCCGACCAGTGTTATCCCGTTTTGAAATTTCCGAGGGGCTGCAGCATCCTAGAAAATTCCTTAGGGACGGTTCGATTTATCAATAATTTGAGAGCTGCTCGGACGTTAGCGTATCGTATTATACGATTGTCATTGGCTGTTTTTGAACTCGCATAAAAAAGTATTTTTTGCAGTAGCAATTTTAATATCAACTTATTAATAAATTTCTTCTAATAGTTGACCTTCTGTAAAATATAAAGCGATTACTACATATTATCAATTAAAGGAACTTTTCGCATTGCCAACATATACATATTAATGTAGTAGATATACTCATGGAAAAACCAAAATATTTTCATTCTTCATAAGAAAAAAATAAGAAAATACAATAAACTATTTTGAATACTATTTGCTGCCTGCTTTCAAGAAAATCCTTTCTGAAACAACATCATTTTCAATGATAATGTTTTCTGCAAATAACTATGTATGTTTTGTTACTTTGCTCAATGGATCAGGAATAATCATTTTGTCTGGATGTGTGTATTTGTGTATCAACAAATATAACATACTTATTAAGAATGTGTATGTCTGTATGTATATCCCTATTCATTTGCATTGAATTACCCAGCAGATAATTTCTATCGATACTGTCACTCAAACACGTTTCGTTTTATTGGAATATAAAATTATAATTGTTTATTCATAATTCACAGAACTTTCATATGTTTTTTTAAATTAAGAAATATCCGAAATTGAAGTTGTATTTAGGCATTGAGTGAGATTAAACTTTCGTAGCTTCGGACGAAAAGATAATTCTGACTGCATATTGTGACGTACGCAAATACATAAATAAAAAGCAACCCCATGATCCGACTCAAGCCTCATGTGTGCGACGTGTGTGGAGAAACGATATATACATATATATATATATATATATATATATATGCATTAATATATATATATATGCATTAATATAAAACATGTACTTAAATATTTACGTAAACATTTCAAAAGAAAATTACTACTTTCAAAAACTTATCTGTAAACAAATCGTAGTCTCACAAGTATTGAAAATTCGAGGCGCAGCTGATGATATCGGCGGCTTTTGTCTCAGCCGGCTCAGATTTTAAGCTGACACAAGTCGGCGGCGGCGCGTATGTGATTAAAGTACGCGGCGGTGGCTAGATGGTGGCTTAGAGCCGATAGGCTCGGTTCACAGCCTCAGGGATATGCGAATTAGTGGTGAACAATTTTATTAAGAAAATATGGTCTTGCAAGCGTAGCCATGGCGGCCATTTGACGATATTGTAATGGCATACCCTCCTCCTTCCAAATTAATAAACGTCCGATGATGTCGCTTGAATATACTCGTTTTTAGTACATATCAAATTGAAACCTTTTATTGGAGGACCCTATACAATTTCTTTAATTCTTAAATCCAGTTTTCCCACGTTTTTCTTTGCAAGAAGGTTTCACATTGTAAACTCAAAGGCAACTTTAAAGAAGAATAGAGAAAACTGCTGTTACAAATATTGCATATTGTAAACTGCCACTTTGTTTAAAAATAGTGCTTCAGTTGCGACAGAACTCATTTGCAAATTTAAGTACTTTTGCGCTATTTTCTTAGTGTTTAGGTATGAGAAGTCATTGCTCCATTATGCAAATGAATCAGCGTCTCTAGATATTTACAAGAATTTTTAATTATATCTCGAATTCTTCTGCAACAGAACCACAACTAATGATAGACAGAGGCTTATCTTCCTCGGATTCTTTAAGAACCGCAGATACCTACAAAAATTAACTCATAGGCATAAGAGCAAGTCGGCAAACCGATATCTCGGTATACTGGATGCATGGCCAACGATCGCTGCATCGAATAGTAACATATTAGAGTCATGTCGACTCAAAGTCTCTACGTAGTCTTGTTAAACTGTGTGCTATTTTTTTAAATATAATTACAGTTTTTTTAGTTCAATCAAATGCTTTGTTTGTAACGCTTTAAATAAATATTGAAAACTCTATGGATTTCATATAATTTCATATGAATCACTTTCACCTTTTGTAACGTCTTCTCTAATTTTATACAAAATGTAAGACATTTAAAAAGAAAAAGAAAAATTATTATTTATGATATATGTAGTTTAATTTTTTCGTTTTCCTACAAAATGTGTACCATCTTGGAAATTATAGTGCTTTAAATTTTTAAGAAACTTGTTTCAATATTTTCATGATATCGGCTCGAAACAGCAGCAGCTTTTTATAACTGATTTTTTTTAAGTTAAAAAATCAATTAAGAATCTCAATCCGAATAAGAGTTATAAAATTTTCATCACTCAAAGTAGTGCACTTAACGCCCATTGCTTAACTTGGCCAGTTTTCTTCAGAGAACGTAAAAAAAGTGCAGCATAAAATAAAGGTTCCATTGAAGAAGGTTTGTAACGGAGGGAAGTAATACTTCTGTTAAGCAATCTTCTTGAAAAAGCATGATTTTCATGTGGAGTACTTCACACTCAAAATATTCTGTACGTAAAATTAACTGAAATTAAATGATTTGATATGTGAAAATGCATGAGTTTGTACTTTTCGTATTCTAATTTGTTAAATAATACGGGTTAATAGTTGATATTCCTGATCAGTAGCATCCACCGTAAAAAGTGCTAAAATCGAAGAAAAGAACGCTGATGATATGGTGTATCGACCTCAAAATCAGTACTGATCCGTTCTGCTAGTCTGATGAATAATAAAATTGTTCTAAATATAGTACTCTCTTAATAAAAAAAATAATGAATTTATCCAAAAAAAAAATATTCTAATATAAATTAAATAAAAAAATTAGAATAAATAATAAAAATTGGGTAAACTCGGGTTTTAACTTGAGCCAAAATAAATCGTTTCAATATAAATATATACTGAAATTGCAATTTAAAATAAATGAAAGGTCACTTAAAAACCGGTCTACTCATTTTTCTTTTAAATTGAACCAAAAGTTCATTTAATTTTTAATGTTAAAAAATTAATTGACTTAATCCTGTAAAAATAAAAGATTTTTCCTTTGTTTGTGTAGGAGAGGAAATCTCAAACAAATCAAATAAAACAAGCAAAAATAAAAAACAGCGCTTAAAAACAACGGACAATATTGAATGTAACCGAAAATCCGTATTAATATGTCCTTCGTTTTTGAATAAATGTTAGAATCAGTTAAAAATAAAATTGCTTACAATTTTAAATGTTTATTCTTTTAAAAATGACTGAATGGATTACTTCTTGAATAACGTACAGTCCGTTACTGTAATAATATTGTGAGTGCACTAGGAATCAGTGCAAAGTAAAAAATAATAGTTTGTTACTTCATAAAAGGTCGAAAAATATTCATACAAGCGATTGCGTTCGTTACCTAAAAATTTAAAAATCTTTCGCTAAAATATTTGATTAAAGCATAAAAAAACGCCAAAAATATTTTATTTCGGCTATGAAAAAGTGAAAAAGCTCATACGTATAAACATATCACTGTATTTTATTTTTATTTGTAGTGAAGTCTTTTATAATGTTTGCCAAATTCAAATAGTTAATGTTTGCAGGGTTAAGTCATATGAAATCTTTATAATAATTTGCAGCATCCATGTTGCTTCTCGTTAAACAATATGTTAAATAAGAATCAAACATTACCAAATCTGTTTAATTAATTGAAAATTTAGATGATTGTTGAATTTAAAATAGTATTTAAAAATAAAGCATCTATGTGGAAATTTAACATAACATGAGATAGAAAATCATGAAAAATTGAAATTTAAAGATTTTTTATTTGTCAACAATAACTATTCGAATCTTTAAAATAAAAAAATGTTGATCCCAATTGTGAAAATCGGGCGGGATCTAACATGGGGCCACACGTTCAATGTTTGCCTTTCAATTCCTTTCAATTTGCTCCAACTTTTTTTTACTAACACAACCAATCTTTTTGAATTGTAAACAAAATTGCTATCAATATCACCTATCCATTTATCTAGCAATTTTGTGTTCAATTTGAACAGCTGATCAGAATTTAATTTTTGTGCTTCCTGTCAAAAACATACAAAAAAATTAGTTTTTTAAGAACTGTTGTGATTTTTTATAATTTTTGCATTGATTTTTACAAATATTCTGCGGCAATTTAAAAATAATAATTAAAATCAAATAATAAAAAGTATTGTGAAAATAAAGATCTGAGAAACAATCAAGCCCGTTTTGGTGGAGGGATTAATTTGTTGGCAGGAAAGTTTCGACAAACGTTGCCAGTGAGTGCAGGGTTAATGCCAGCCGATAAATTGAATGCATGTTTGAAGTCGACCTTTTTATGGAAACACGTCAAGAAATTCAAAGTAAATACTGCGTGTGCAGTTGCAGAACGACCAATCTGGAGAACTATTTTCAAAGCAATTACTAGACATTAGTAATGGCAAAATCGCCGTTGATATTGCGACTGGCTACATTAACTTCTCTGTTAACTTTTGGCAGTTTACTGAATCGAAGAGCGAACTCATCCTAAAGGTGTTCCCAAACATTGCACAAAATTACACAAATCATGTTCGGTTGAGCGAATGTGCGAAAAACATTGATGTAGACCAGTGGCTTTCAAACTTTTTGAAGCCGCGACCCCAAAACGATTTTCAAAAAATCTGGCGACCCCTTAACGTTTTTGCTCCCAAAGTTTGAAAATGGGAAAAAAATAAAAAAAAAAATCAATGAAAATAAAGCAAAAACATGATACTGCTTGCTTGCTATTCATTAAGCAGAAATCTTTGTCTACTCATCGGTATGATGCAAGGCATATATAAAAAAAATATCTCTGATGTACGCAGCGTTACCAAATGTGCAGATTTATCTGTTTTTTGCAGTTTTTCTAAGTGCAAAACAGGCTTCCAAGTTTTTACTCAACAAAACAATTTTTTTAAAATTAGTGCAGTTTTTTCAATTTTATTCGAATAAAACAAAGAAGCATTCAATTACAATATTATTAGCCAAGGTGAATTCAATAGCAGGTAGCCATTTCCCTACAACAGTACAAGAATAAAACAATTGATCGCCAATTGGCTACTGAGGCCACCTGGTATAGAATTCGCCTTGTTATTAACGAACATATATTCTAATACAACAATGATATAATTTGTACTTCCTTTTAAAAGCAACACCGTGTTATTTATTTTTTCTCATTCCTTTTTGATGCAATCGTGATATTCGCGAATTATTGCACTTTGATTTTCAATACTATAATTTGTTAGAAGAAAAAAGTATTGAACGCTTTTGGCAGGTAATCTTTAGCACAAAATGTTGCGATGGTTCTGAACCATTTCCAAATTAAAAAAAAAGAAGTTTACGCAATTTTGTCGCTACCATTGTCGACAGCCAACGTTGAGAGGATATTTTCTTAAATTAATTTAAAGAAGAAGGAATAATTTAGATATTCCTACTCTATGTGGAATTTTGCGAACCAAAGACTTAAAAAAAACAATTTCAATTGCACAAATTTTGTACAAACAAAAGAAAAGGAAACTAAATTTAATTAGAATATGTACAACTAATACATAAATATGTGTAACTAAATAATTAACTATGATCTCTGAATGTGATGAATGAAATGAAATATTATACGTTGTTTTTACTTTTAATTTCCTACATACATACATATTGATTGATGTAAAAAATCAAATATAAAAATTATATGAAATTTATAGTAATCGAGATTGCCTCGATATCTTTTTTCAAAGTTTTTAAAAACTTTTGTTTGTTGAAAAAAAAAAAAAAAAAGTTTGTAAAGAAAATAAAATAGATTCATATCGAATATAATGATTTGTTTGTTGGGATTTTTGAATAAGTTTCAAAGCCTACTATGCTTATACTATTGTAATTTTTATAACTCTCATAGAGTTTTTAAACGTTTTTGTATAAGTAAAGAGGTTTGAAACATTTAATAATTAGGTTTAAGGTCTACTGATGATTTGGCATTAGCACCAATGAAATGCATGTATATAGACTAGCTAAAAACCCTCAACAAACAAAAGTTTTTTATAAAAATTATATTTTTGTTTTTCTTTTTTTCTTCAATAAAATGAATTAAACATATACAAATATAGTTTTATTATATTTTCTTTAATTTGGTTTTGAAAAAATCTGCACTTTTTTTCCGAAAAAAACTGATTTTTTTTCGGAATTGTCAGTTTTTGTAAAAAAAAAATATGGCAACATTGGATGTGCGTATTAAATTTAGTATTTGCAATTAATTGTCGCTAATTTTAACTTGGTTGTGAACAGTGAAGAAGACAAGTCGTATTTAAATTACAATAAAATTAATAAATGGATAATTTTCTTAAAAGACCTGTGAAACCGTCTACTTCAGGTGCTATTTTCCAAAAGAGCTGCAAGAAGATAATGGTGATTGCAGTGTATTAAATCCATTCATAACTAACTGCGTTGAGTTTGCCGATCTTGTCTATAATTATAAAGAAAATTTATGTGAGCTGGCAGCGGACAGTATGCTCAAAATGGAATATTTATTTCAAAATAATTCTACACTTTGGATAAAGTTCTTCATATTGAAGAATAAGCTGAACTAAAGAAGTGTAAAGTTGTTTCGTGACATAGAGTTCAGAAAATTCTTTAAACCGTTGTTTCATAAAACCAAGAACACTATTTATTAGCTTTGTTGACAGGTAAGGAAATGTGATCACGGAAATCAATCCTGTGATCTAACAAAAAACCCAAAATCAGTAATATTGTCCATTTTTTCAAGTATTGTTCCATTAACATAATACCGAGAATCTAATTTTTTTTATTCTATGGAATAAAATGACACTGCAGTGGTCCGGCAGCCTTAAAGGAATGCACCAGTTTAGCTGCTCGTAGTAAATGCCAGAACCGACACCATTCAGTGATTTAGATCCGCCCGTGAAAATTTGAATCACATTCGCGAGGATATGTAGATCATCAGGGTGGACCGCGTTATCCGAAAAGCTTACAGAGAAGCCAGGATCAAAGATTGGCTCAGGTGGGACATAGTCAACGTTAATGTGCCAATTTATATTACACAGGATGTTGGCATGACCGATATTGTAATCGCTCCATGCTCTAGTGGCCTTTAGGCTTACTGCCGTGTTCACAGCCAACTTTTTATCCATAATGTCTGGTGGTAGCCATTTCAATATCGTGAACAGTGCCTTAGAAGGAGTTGTTCTAATGGCACCTGTTACTGTTATTACCATCATTCTCAATATACGTTCAAACTTAGTTTGATGACTCTTCCGTCTAAGCGCCGGTCACCAAACAACTGCACCGTAGAATAGAATGGGTTTAATGACTCTTCCGTCTAAGTTGATTCCCCAATTTAGGCCAATGGCTTTTTTACAGCAATATAATACAGTTGCTGCCTTAGTAGTTCTGGATGTGGTATTCATGTTCCAGTTCAATTTGCTATCTAGTATTATTCCAAGATATTTCGCATTATCAGATAAAGGGTGTTTTTTTAAGCTAGATAGAACTTTAAATTGTAAAAAGTAACACAAAAAATTAAATTTTGATGAAACATTTTTTTTATTTGTTTCAGTATACTCTGACAAATCATCATGAATAGACTCACGCTTGAACAACGCTACGAAATTATCCAAATTTACTTTGAAAATCAGTTGGCAACTGACCCGTTGTTTTATCGCAAAATTGTGTTCAGCGATGAGGCGCATTTTTGGCTTAACGGGTTTGTTAATAAGCAAAATTGCCGCATATGGAGTGAGACCAATCCACAAGAGACCCTACAGACTCCATTACATGCAGAAAAATGCACCGTTTGGTGCGGTTTTCACGCTGGTGGCATCATCGGACCTTATTTCTTCAAAAATGAGGCCGGAGCTCGCGTTACGGTCAATGGAGATCGTTACCGCACCATGATCAATGATTTTTTGTTTGAAAATATGGATGACATTGATCCGGAGGAGATGTGGTTTCAACAGGATGGCGCTACGTGCCATACGGCGAACGCAACCATCGACTTATTGAAATCAAAATTTGGCGATAAGTTGATTTCGAGAAATGGACCTGTCAATTGGCCTCCAAGGTCGTGCGATTTGACACCTCTCGATTATTTCCTGTGGGGCTACGTGAAGTCACTGGTTTATGCTGATAAACCAGCAACAATTGACGCATTGGAGGCCAGCATTGTTCGTGTTATTCGTGACATACGGCCAGCAGTGCTCGAAAAAGTGGCCCAAAATTGGACGTCCAGAATGCGCTTCGTCAAGAACAGCCGCGGTGCCCATATGCCCGAAATCATTTTCAAATGTTAATGTCTCGTATTGATCTTTCGAATAAAAAAAATTTGATTACAATTTAATTTTTTGTGTTATTTTTTACAATTTCAAGTTCTATCGGGCTTAAAAAAACACCCTTTAGTTTCAGTGGGACCCCATTTAGCTTTGGGGTAACAAATTTGTGAATTTTTTATCTTTTAGTTAAAAGTACCAGTTCCGTTTTGGCACGATTAACATCCAGACCACATCCCTGGCACCATTTTACGAGGACATCCAGTGCGGATTCCATAAGTTCAGACAGTAGTCTGGGATCTTTACCCATAGCCATGACTGCAACGTCATCCGGATACGTATGGAATATCATATATTTACATTTTTTTATATTTAAATCCATTAAATTAATTGTACGAGTACATCATTAAGAAAGTTTGTCAATATCAGACTGTAGTAAAAGTTATTGATTAGAGTCATTAAAAGTCTTGAATAATTTGACATCATCTGCATACATAAGTACTTTGGAATGTAAAATAATCAAAGGGTGGTCGTTTATAAATATATAAACGTGAACAGAGTCGGGCCAAGATGACTTCCTTGAGGAACCCCCGAAGGAACGTCGATTTCTGTTGAGGTAATATTTCTGAACTTTACTTGTAGTGTTCTGTTAGATAGATAAGAACGTTGCCACTTTATAGTTGTAATACTAAAACCCATTAGTGATTTGTAAAGTAACAATTCATGGCTTACTTTGTCGAAGGCTTTACTGAAATCCGTGCAGATTAAATCTGTTTCCATGCTTTTAAAAATCCATCATTTACTACAGAAGTAAGTTCCAGAATATTAGTTGGTGTGGAATGCGACTTAAGAAAGACATATTGACAAGGACTTAACAGCGAAGAAATTTGGTGTGATAAGCCGTCAGTTAAAATCTTTTCCAAAAGTTAAGGAATATCATTAACCTTTGTGGCACAACAACACAACAGCCGATTTTGGACGACCTTTACGGTATTTGTCGGCGGCGGAGCTACGACCACGATTGAATTCACTATACCAGCGCTATAATGTAGTTTTTAATGGTGCTTTATTGTCATACAAAGTACTGAATTCATCGACACATTCTTGTTGAAATAATCCATGTCGAAAGTTCTGAAAAGTAATCCAATGAAAAACTTCTCTTGGAATTTCTATTTTTTTGTCAAATTGATTTTCTGAGCTCACTGTACACAAAACAAATAGCTTTTGTACATCAAAACGTTGTGAGTACGTGAATGCTAAAAAATTTCAAACTTTAATGTGGTGTTGCAAGATTTCAGCTATTGACATTAGTCTTGCCAGCTCCCGAAATATAAATAGTTCCCCTCGTACACTAATGATATTAGTCATAAAAGCGGACATGATATTAGCAGCTATTCTAACGTAACGGCCCTCGTATATTTCTCCACAATGTCTATGTACCGTAAACTTGTCATACAAAAACTTAGTTGATGTTGAATGCAATTGTTAATTTATGCTGTTATGTTTTATTTAATAGAAACGTTGTCATTGTTGTTGTTTCAGTCTGGCTACTTGGATGTCGTGGTACCGCCAGATATATTAAATCATCCAGACCAAAATCTCGAAGATAGTATAACAAATGAAGGTGGCACCATCACACTTATTTGCAGTGCAACTGGAGTGCCGCTGCCAACTGTTCAATGGAAACGAGAAGGAGCAAAGGATATCATTTTACGAACAGAGTCCAGAGAAAAACAAGGTTTGTACAAACAAATACATTAAGTACGTACATACGAGTACATCCTTTTTTTTAACTAATTTGATACAATAAGTGTACAGTGCACAGAAACAAAAACTCAAATATTAACATATTTGCACATAAACACCGTAGAATTTTTTCAATAAAAAGAATATTATGACGCAGAGACGTGTGCTGCATTTGTATGCATTAAAATTTCTATAATTTCTAAATTATAAAAAATTATAATGAGAAATCATGCGCAAACTGTGTGAATTCGACTGTAAAAGAGACAAAAGAATTTAAACTCGTTGTTTTATATACATTTTTGAAATTCAACTTTTACTTCTCTCCTAGAAATTCCATCCTTTTCTATTTTGCTTAAAATTCTAATTAAATATAATTTAATAAATTCAAGTATATTAAACATAAGAAACTGTTATTATCTGACGGAGTAAATCTAATGGTACTCGACACTGAACTCCACTAAATTTTTTTCATAACCCAATAAATTTTATCGTTATTTCAGAAAGTTTTCTTGATATTTTTTAATACTTTTTTGTTTGATAAATGTCAAAACAAACACGTAAATAATTTTAACTATTTTTAAATTATAATTTATTAGAAAAATATTGTTGGTTGGGATTAGCGAAAAATATTCGTATGATGAAACCTGAAAAAATTGGAACACAATCAAATAATTCTTTGCAATAAATAATATTTAGTATTATGATCAGCGTTATCATCTTTTGAATTTCAAAAAGCACTACCATCTAGAAAAATACGAAACTGAAAGCTTAGGATATGGAAGAGTCTGTTGTGAGTCAAACAGTGGCAAAGCCCGCCTTCATGGAACAATAAAACTTAACTACGTCAGAGCATAAATTGTATATCATCGGTTGATTGTTCGTCAAATATAATAAAAAACGGAAAATTTATCAACACGAAGCGAAACAAATGTGCAACTTGTATCTGAATCTTAAAGAACAACATTCCAACTGGCACAAAATAAACACAATTTTATTTTTCAATTCTTTTCATTAATATGTTTGAAAATAAGAATGATGTTGTAGAGTCATTTTGATTCGGCTCAACGTCATGTAAAATTAGTTAAATTAAATTAAGTTGGTATTTCTTGTATTAGTTTTTTTTTGTAAATTAATTTATTTTTCTTTTCCGATATTTCGGTCAACTGTGCTGACCATCATCAAGGATATTTTATAAATTATTCTATTATTATAGAACAGTTAATTCTTAACAAACTTCTCTTTGGCTTAACCTCTTCAAAAGCAGAGTTACATATAATATTATTATAGTAGAAAGAAGTTCATTGTTGCTCTTAAGCTCACACTTGCAAAAATTGCGTGCTGTTTTTTTTCAAATTTGTAAATTTTAAACCATAAAAAATCAGTAAAAACAAAAACTATAAGCACCAAACACCGACTAAAAAAGCGCTAAAATAATCCTTAAATCGCCGAGTTGACAGCACTGTTAACGATCATTGGCAAACTGATTTTTCACAAGTTTTGTAAAAACCAAATTACTTGTAGGTATAAGAATAATATTTTTTCATAATTTATTATACATTTGCACAACCACTTCCAAAGTTTTAAATTTTCTTTATTCCATAACAGACAGGTCTAAGTTTTAAGGTTGGTACATAGCTTTCGCCCTCATACAACCGTGTGCAGAATCTTACCACTATGCACAACACCTTGCTTAGGTGTTCGAGTTATGTGGGAAATTTTTGTAAGACTTCCGCCAGCGAAGAAACAACTACCCAGCCAGAAGGCTACCCATGAGGTAACCATCGATTCAACTCAGCCTTTCCTTCTGACTTCCACTCTACTTTCCCTACTAGCTCTGCAGTTTTGGCAGCTGCACCTAGTATATTATGTGGTGTCCTAAAGTCCGGCACACCCACTAGCGCTGATTAGAGCAACAGGCGTTTAACCATCGATACTCCCAGCCATGACGTGCGCTCTCAAAAGAGACCTCACTAATAACTGGACGCAGAATTATCGCCTATACAGGTTAACACGAAGTCCATCACAGAGCCTCAGGTGAACTTTAATACTACAACAAGTATGACACTACAAAAACCACATGCATTTTGTTTTTTTTAAATCATGGTACATTGTCAAAAACATTTGACTGAGGCGAAAAAATAAAATATTAACAATTATTATTATTTCAAAAAGTTTTGTTTGTTGAGGGTTGTTTTTTCTTTGTTTTGAAATCTTTTGAAATAATAACTTTAAAAATTATTATTATTGTTGAAGAAATCGGTTTGGAAATATTTCAAAGATCTGCTGCTCAATTATTGGCTTCTGTCATCTGTTATGCCGTTCAACGTCGTTGTCAATCGGTGATTTCCTCACAACGCCGTCCAAAAAATGTCCATGGCTGTAAGAACACATTACAATTCCATTGGAGATTGCTTTGCTTTCGAGAGTATGTTTCTTTTTTATAATTTTCAGGATTAATTGCCTCCGGCGAGCATCAACCATTAACCCCAAATGGGTCAGAAAGAAATCCACCGACAGACAGTGCACTGAAAGAAGGCGTGACGAGCATAATTTTTTAAACCTGTATGGGGAATCATCTACGGGGCTACCAGATCCCGTAGTACCAGTTGTTAGACAACCGGTCGCTCCTTGAAATTCCTTCCCTAAGAACGATCCCTGCTGCCGCAGAGCTTTGCCGAAGAGTATTCCTTTCTACAGCTTAGACCCCGTAAGAATTCCAGGTGCCGCTTCACCTGTAAACTGGCTAACATAGATCTGAAGATCTATTACCTTAAGTTTAACGTATGAGTATGCCCATGCTGCTGATACCAGAGCTAGGATAGTCCCCAATACGCTTCTAGGCATGTGAGCAAAGGTTATGCCAGGAAAGATCAACACACCTATTCGCAGACTTACGTTAGCAAGCTAACTCTCTTTTTATAATAAGGATAGAGACCAAAAGATCTCATCAAGCATTAGCTTTATTACCAAGATTTTTATATTAAGCCGTTTGGGGATGGCCTCGTCTTTTAGCCATCCCGAAGGATGTTACCAGCTGGCACAACGTGGAGGTAAGACACAAGCACATGTCGCGCGAATGACTGGCAAGCGGATGCCAATGCACACCCGCCTCTGCCAAGTCACCAACTTACCAACCTTTATTCTTTTACAATTAGTTTGTCATTTGGATATTTGTTTCAACGCTTATCTTTTTACAACACACATACCAAAAAAGTGCCTTTCTTGTGTTAATTCGCCGAAGAGGTCACCTTATTGATATGCCTTGGTAGGGTGGAACTTTATTTTGTTCGTCAATTAATTAAAAATATTAACCAGCTTAATTAAAATATGTTCTCGTATATCAGGAAAATACGTTGTCTGCTTAATCAATACATTTATTTTTTTTTTTGCAAAATTAAACTTTTTTGAGTTAGTACTTTTTAACCACCATCAAAGAAGAGGAGTGCTATAAACTAAAATCGCATCTCTGTGGAACTGTCTGTCTGTCTGCGCTATAATTGTTCCCCAGGTGATCTGAACAATAGTGTTTTCAAATGTGTTTAAAGAAAATCAGTTTGGGTTTTGGACACGCGTAATAGTTTTCTAGTTGAATACAAGAGTTAAAGGGTGCGCCAGAAATGTTTTTTTTTTTAAACTACTGAATATTTTCTCAAATCAATCCTTCCGGTTTATAATGAAAAATAACTTCATTCAAATGGCTGGCTCGGCTGGCCATGCAGTAGCCTACACGATCGGTCCAATTTTTAAGCACATTATCGATTGTGTGCAGCTGTATTTCACCAATGACTTCACATGTTGTTCTTTAAAGCGTCAATTGTCTCTGGCTTGTCGGCGTAACACTTATATTTGACGGCACCCCACAAATAATAGTCCAACGGTGTCAAATCGCAGCTCCGATCTTCAAAACATGGCGCAAAACATCGAGTGTAGCTTCGGCTGTGTGGCACGTAGCGCCGTCCTCTTGAAACCAAATGTTGCCAATATCCTCCTCTTTAATTTTTGTGAACAAAAGTTTGTTCAACATGGCCCGATAACGATCGCCATTGACTGTAACGGCCACTCCTTGCTCATTTTCCAAGAAAAATGGCCCAATTATGCCTCCGGACCAAAATCCGCACCAAACAGTGACTCGTTTTGGGTGCGTCGGCTTTTCAATGTATGCGTGCGGGTTTTCTGTGCCCCAAATGCGACAATTTTGCTTGTTTACATACCCGCCAAGATCAAAATGAGCTTCATCTGAAAAGATGATTGTTTTTTGGCAAAATCGGCATCTTCTGTAAGTCGATCGCAGGCCCACTTAGCGAAGCGAAAACGCATTGGATGGTCAGTTGGCTTCAACTCCTGAGTTAATTGGACTTTGTATGGCATCATACCAAGGTCTTTATGCAAAATTCTTCTCAATGATGTCACCGAAATGTTCAATTGTTGAGGACGACGGTGAATTGATGTTGATGGCGCTTCACGCACACTTTCTGCCACAGCAGCAATGTTATCGGAGGTGCGCACTGTTTTTGGCTTTTCACGCTTTGGTTTATCGATGAGGATGCCAGTTTCCTTTACTTTTTCACGAGATAACGAGCATACGGAGCTGACGGTGCTTCTCTTCTTCCAAAATCCATACGCAATTTTCGCACACATTGTGCAACATTACCATGATTTTCAAAGTAATGTCGCAATATTTCCCAGCGTTGTTCAAGCGTATACACAACCATATTCGTTCAGCGGAAGGATAAAACTAATTATCTGTCAAATCAGACATGAGCTAAGTGTTACCATTCACGAAATAAGCACTAGTTGAAAAAAAAACGTTAGATGGCGGACCCTTTATAATTATATAATTTTGAAATTTAATGTAATTGAATATTGATTCCAGATATATCAACGAAATAATCTGTCTTCTGTTTCAGTTGTAAAAAGTGTGGAAGGAGAAAAACTTGTACTGGGGAATGTTCATCGCACTGATATGGGTGTCTATTTGTGTATCGCATCGAATGGAGTTCCACCATCAGTAAGCAAACGATTTGATGTCCATGTAAATTGTGAGTTTAAAGTTTTATACATTTTTTTTTTCAATTTGAATACATAGAAACAAGTATTTGCAAATACATAAGTATACATAAAAATATGAATATGAATGGCTTTATGTTTATTATTTTCAATGATTGGTTGAAGTGCTCTGTATTATTTTTTCGTTTTAAATTACCTTATTTTAGTAAAACTGATGATAAAATACTCATGCACAAATATTGTTTAAGTGTCCTTCTATTTATTCGGGCTAGTAAAAATAAAATGAAGTATTTATATTCCTATAATAATACATAAACATTTATGGTAAACATAAATAAATTGAAATCATTTCATAAGTCTTTGCTGATAAATAATTGGAGAATTAAAACAATGTTCGCTTACTTAAGCTTTTCTGCATAGCAGGTCTGCAGAAGGACGAAGAAACATTAGTAATGTCAGAATTCCGGAAGGAAAGCCTTAGTGAGCGAGCTCAGCTTTGGAGATACTTCAGAGGATAAAAGACTTGTTTGGTCCTACACCGTCCAGTCATGAAATGCAGTTTAGGCACATACTGTGGAGGAGAAAATTCTTAAGGAAGAAGTTTTGAATATCCTTTATTTCCCCAGACATTTGATAATAAATATTTACTTTGTATCGGAGAAGCCACGCATATTATCCCAATTTATTTAATTTTCTTGTGAAAAACAATAAAATGCATTTACAAAGTTTGAATACTTTAACTAATTTAGTTTTCCACACTAGTGAAATTAATTTTTAGCATTCACAACCAAATTAAATGTTCTTGATTGATGAATAATTATGCATATCGACGAAGAAATTATATACACCAAATGTTCAATTCTTTCTGACAGCAAACATTACGAAGTTTAGTCTAGTAATAATCACTTTTGATAATTATCCAATTTAGTGAGAAAATAATCACATTTAAATAAATAATTTCTAACTTGAGATTTCAAAGTTGAAGCATAAACTGGATGGGAGAAAAATTAGTAACCCATCGCTTCATCCCATGTGCCCTTCATTTAGTACTTCGATTCACATCTTTCATTAGAGCAATTCAGTAACTTTTATAAGGATAATCGTATCGTTGAAATAAATATAAATAATACATATCAAATTAGACATTCAATAACATTTTTAAATATTATCAGTATTTTTTAATAATTATCAGTATTTCATTCCAATCGACAAAAGCCACTTAGAAGCACTTGCTTTTTTGTCAAAAACTTAATGTGTTGTCTTACAATAATGAAAAGGAAGGATCTGCTCAAATGGTCTATAACTTCAATATTTTTATATGATTTATTTTTATTTTTATACAGGGGTTTTCAGCAGGAACTTTGTTTTCTAAAACAAAATAAAACAAAAAAATTTAGATGGAGATGATTCAAATTTTTTTTTTTAAACTTTTGTTTGTTGAGGATTTTTTAGCTAGTCTATACATACATTTCATTGGTGCTAATGCCAAATCATCAGTAGATCTTAAACCATATTTTGAAATGTTTCCAACCTCTTATTTTATACAAAAACTTTTAAAAACTCAATGAGAATTTCATAAATTTCAAAAGTATAAATAAGCATAGTTGGCTTTGAAACTTATTCAAAAAACCCAACAAACAAATTATATTATTCGATATGAATCTATTGTATTTTCTTTACAGCCTTTATGCAATTAGACGCCCTGAAAAACTATCAACAAACAAAAGTTTTTGAAAATCTTTGAGGCAATCTCGATTAATAAATTTAAAAAATGATGATTCAAATTTTTATTGCATTACAAGAAGAAAAGTTAGGCAATTATGAAAGAAAAATGATATCTGGCAAACCACTACCACGCTGACAGATGTCGATTCTTTCATCAAAGTTTTTAATCACTTATTGGCAAAACGGCGGCTCTATTTCGTTAATCACATCACGGATTTTGAATATTAAGGCTGCAATCGACTCGATTGTCTCCGTATAGACTCTGTCCTTAACATAGCCCCAAAAAATATAATTCAGTGGTGTTAAATCACATGATCTGGCTGGCCACTTAACAGCTGATTTTTGGCGATCTAGAAATTTGGTTTGCAATAAATTTATCTTTTCATTGGATGTGTGACATGTGGCAATGTCCTCTTGAAACCACATATCAGTGATATCCACGTCATCAATAATAGGCCAAAATTGAGTTGTTATCATTTCGTGTTAGCGTGATCCATTGATCGCTACCGCATTTTCAGCTTCATCTCTGAAAAAACGGTCCAATCACGTCTCCAGACCACATAGCGCACCATAAAGTGGCACGTTGAGCATGCAAAGGCTTCTCAATAATCACTGTACGATTTTCAGAAGCCCAAATGGGGCAATTTTGCTTGTTGACGCACCCCGACAAGTGAAAATTGGCTTCGTCTGAAACAATGTTTTTTTTCCAGAAGAACCAGCGGGTTGTTATTGAAAGAATTAAGCGAATCTACGGCGATATGAATGGTCGGTCGGCTTCAATTCCTGTACCAGTTGAACCTTGTAAAGCTTCAAAGTAAAATCCTTGCACAAAATTTGCCATGTGGTGATTTTGGATAATTCCAATCGTTGAGAACGTCGAGCAATTGACAAGTTTTGGATCTTCTTCAACACCGTGGCTCACGGCTGCAATGTTTCGAGTTGAACGACTCGGTCGAACACGCGTTGGTATTGGCACATTTAATATCGAGCCTGTCGACTCAAATTTAATGACCAAATTCTTAATAGCGGTCTCAGAAGGACGATTATGTTGTTCGAAAATATCACGAATTTTACGAAGTATAACCTTAACAGAACCACCATTTTCATAGTGGATTTTAATTATTTTAATAGGGTTTGCGAGCAAAATTGAATTCATTGAAATAATAGCCAATGCATCAAAAAAAAAATAAATGTCAAAACTACCATGTTTTTGGTGTTGCCACAATTGAAAAACAAAGTTGTTATTGAAAAACCCTCTATTTCAATATACAAGGGCGGATCAATAAATCCGTGACTTTTCGAACTTCCCTCGTGGTTATATAAAATACAATACTGTTCCCATCAAGTGCCACCTGTTAATAGACTAATGTCAAATTTTGAGAAACTGTCGTCATTTTCTTTGTGTTTAACAGCTGTTCAAAACAGACAACCTCGTGTATTTTCTTAAAAATTAAAAAAAGTGAACTTCATTAAACATTATTTTTTGCGAAAAAAAACCATCAATCAAACCAAGGAAAAGCTCGATAAATACTATGGGGACTCCGCACCATCGATTTCAATGGTAAAAAAGTGGTTTGCTGACTTTCGCTGTGGTCGCACAAGTGCAAATGACGCTGAACGTTCTGGACGGCCAATTGAGGTCAGAACACCAGAAAGTTTCGAAAAAAAAATACGATATGATGTTGGCCGATCGAAAAGTAAAAGTCCGTGAGATTGTTGATGCTATAGGCATTTCATAGGGCATTGTGGTTTTGATTTTAAGTGATCAGCTGAGTTTAAGAAAGTTGTCTGCAAGATGGGTGCCACGTTTGCTCTCAATTGACCATAATCGTAAACGTGTGACAACTTCAAAGGATTGTTTGTAGTTGTTTAACCGCAATCCGAATAAGTTTTTGCGGCGTTTTATAACTGCGGATGAAACATGGATCCATTACTGTACTCCGGAAACCAAGCAGCAGTCTAAACAATGGGTTTCTTCGGGTGAACCTGCTCAATAAGGTAACAGTTTTTTTTAGATGCACGCGGATAATCGACATCGATTACCTTTAAAAGGGAAAAACAATAAACGGCGAATGATATGCCAACTTATTAGACCGATTAAATGAGGATTAAAAAAGAAAACGACACCATATGGCCAAGAAAAAAGTTCTTTTTCATCAAGATAAAGCACGGTGCACACGTGTGTAGTCGCAATGGCAAAACGCTCTGAATTGGGCTAAAAATTGGTACCTCATCCGCCATATTCTCCCGATGTAGCCCCTAGTAACTACTTCCTATTTCCAAACCTAAAGAAATGGCTCGGTGGAAAGATATTTAGCTCCAACGATGAAATTATTCACCAAACAAATGCCTGCCTATTTTAAGGACCTTGAAAAATCCGATTTTTTGGAAGGGATGCAAAAACTGGAGAAACGTTGGACTAAGTGTATTGAGTTAAAAGGGGATTATGTTGAAAAATAAATTTTTGTTTTGCAAAAAAAAAAAAGATTTTCATTCAAAAAGTCACGGACTTATTGATACGCCCTCGTATGTATGCAAAATTATAGCCAAATATTTCGAATAGTACGAGGTGGGCAATATTGTTTTATAAGCGGAAAACATTATCCTGGGTTATTTTATCAAACAAAAAAAACTTGACTCTCCAAACTTCTTTTCTAAATTAATACAAAAATAAGGTTCGCTTAACAATTAATTTAATTTCATATAAAATGATTTTGAATCTTGCTAATGGCTGGCTTAAAAGTTGAAAGTTACCTTCGTGAAATCGATGATCTAAGTACCATAAATCGTACCAATGACGGCAAATGAAATCACTAATTGGGTATAATTGAGACTTATAGTTTATTATTAGTATGAATGCTAAAAGTGCAAGGTTCTCGAGTTCCATCACGCATTACTGATCGCCGGAATACAAATTTAAAACTTCGTCGCCGTTGATGACTGAATTTTTTTTGACGTCAGCGAAATATAGTGACGTATTTATTCAAAGTTTTTAATGGAATATTCGACTATATTATTCCAATTTCGATATTCGCAAAATATGTTAAAACAAATTTTGTACGTTCATTAGGGGATTATAAAGGAAAATATTTTTCTGCTTCTTTACAAATAGGGCTATTAAAAAATAATCTCCTAAGATGGATACTATCTTATCTAAATATTATGAGATTATATTTTAACAGGCATATTGTAACACTTAACGAAATTTTGAAACTTGGTTTCGCGAAAAATTTTTTTATTTTTTTAGAATGCCCTGAATATAAATATTTGTTTTTAATTTTGTTTTTATGTTATCAATTATTTTACATATTCACGTGTTTTAAAATATTTCGGTCTTAAAAAGATTTGAACTCAAATTTATTTCCATTTTAATTTACAGTACTTTATTTTTTTGAGTACAAAAATTTTTGAACTTGAACATTTTAATTCGTACGAATGTTTTACAGCACGTCCCTGTTGTTTGTAGGCACGTAGATTCTTTTTATACTCGTGTTTGTTAACACATTTTTAGCATGTGTTCAAGTACAGAAAGCACTTGAAAGTTGAATTTGCTTTATGATTTGTTAATTTTTTTGTTAGATGAATGCATCTGATGTTTTCGGTCAAACACAAAAGCGCAACAGTAATTAATATTGATAAGTGTTTGCAGCAATTAAATGTTCTTCCATTTATTGTTATTTATGAGTTTAACAATGTTTTTGGCATGTGATATGAAAACATTCATGTATACGAGCCGACAAGTCTCTTGCACACATTCACAAAATTTGTTTAATTGTTTCTTATTTATTGTCAAGATCCTAACAAATACAACTTCAAATGTTTGAATTATGATTGTTCTATTATTTGATATCAAAAGTTATTCTCAATACTTTTTTAAACATAAATTGACGTTTAAGATTCGAATTTGAATTCATTTGAGAAACAAGAATTTGGCATCAAGTCTTGTTCTCAAGCTCTTGTCATAAGTCTTAAATAAAAGATATTTATTAATATGTTCATACATTAGAGTCCAACCGAATATTCAGGTTCATGATCGGCGTTCGGAAGAACTTTTCCAGAGCAGTGAACTTTGGCTTACTGTTTTTTATATCATCTAAGTATTTTTCGAACTATTTTGTGTGTTTTTTAAGGTTTTTTTAGTAAGTTAGAAATGGATATGAGACAATTTTCCAAAGGCACAAGGGAAAATTTAGCATCAATTAATGTCAAGACGGCAGAAAAGAAACAACGTTGTTTTTCGGGACCCGCTACACTCTTATCATCAGTGTTCATGTGTGTTTCCATGTATCGGCAACTGTGTAGGTGTCCGCATGAAATGTGATTTAAGGTCTTTATTTATTTTTTAGGGTTTTTATGTGTGTAAAATTTGTTTTTATTAAATAAAAAATATCATCAAAATTTAATTAGTTTCTATTCAATGAAAAAAAAAAATCGTGTTCGATTTCGGTGCTCCGAAATCCGAAGCTCCGGTCCGGTCTGAAAAAGTGTGTTCTGACAAACATCAATGTACACCCAATCCTGGTTTTACACGGTACATACGTTCCAGCGACCACCGTGTACAAAAAATCGTGCAAAAAAAGTTATATTTGATTATTTTAAACTTGAAGGTGGTCGAAAGGATTAATATTTCTATGAAACACTAAAATTTTACTTCTTTTTCTTCATACATTGTTGCTTTAATTTAATTTTATGATTTTAAGACATAAAAGCAAAGAAATAATTGACAGCTATCTTAAGATATTTTTTTAACACATTTTTAAGGAGCTAAATAACTCTGTATGAATAACATTTTGAAAAACTGAAAACAAAAAACAAAAAAATTCAATATATGATTTTTTTAAATATTTTTATTAAGCTTGAGGTCATTTTTTTTTGTTTATAAAAATAATCCAAATTTATTTTATCTTATTTTGTTATTTAAATTGTTTATGGATTTTTTCCTCCTAAAGAAGTTAACCAAAAGGTAACGAAATATCGAGATGAAATAAATTTGGATGATTTTTATATAAAAAAGTGACCTCAAGCGTAATTTAAAGAATAATATATATACAAAAAAATTCATATATGTCTAAGGAAAATCAAAATTTTTTAATCGGTGTTAGTGTCTGATAGCAAGCACGGTATTTTGCGCCGCGCTGGTTCAATATCAGCTTTGTCCAAAGGTATGCTTAGTTCGTCTGCATTTTCATATTCCAGTGGTTCAATTATTTTAACAGCGAAATCAGCTGTGGAACGTATCTATCCTACTTTGGAGATCACTTTGTGTTATTCTAATTGTTAAACGATTTGTCATCCTTAGAAAACTATCAAAGGAGTAACGAAATATCGATAATAAATTTAGAAGTTTTTTTATATAAAAGTGGTCTCAAGCTCGTTAATTAATTAGAAAATCAAAATCGAAAATTTTTTTATTAATAACAAAAAGAAATATGTTACCACATAATAAGTTTTCTAAAGTATGTTTAATCAAGTTATGAAAGTTATTAAAACTATATGGCAGCTCTTGTTTGCTCTATGTTTGTCCTACCTAAACTGAAAAATCCCCAAAAATATTTTTAATATTTTTAAAAAAGACGTGTAAAAACAGGAAAAGATTATTTTTGTTAACCGTGTTATTTAAAAATCGTGTAAAAAAAGATAGTGTAAAAACAGGATTGGGTGTACATAAATATATAAATTCCTCTTCCCTCAAGGCATTCGTTACAATTCTGCTAGTCCGCTCAATCATTGCCTTCATCAACTGCCTTGTTGATTGCATTCCATTACACCTTTTAAGAGTTCCACTCCCAAAGTTTAAAAACGAAACTATATTTGTTTCGCTAAGATGTTTTTGCTTCTACCTTGGAAACCGTAATAGGAAGACCCTTGACATTTTTATAATAAACGTATGTATTACTATGACCGCTTCAACAACAAATACTTAAATTAAAATTAAATAGTGTATAGAAAAGATGTGGTATTTTTAATATAGAGGTATATTTTTTGAACCAAGATAGATAGTGGATTGATATTTTGAGAGGGTATGTGCTCACTACAACATGTTATGCTTGACATGAGGCATCGCTAAAATTAAAAAAATCACCTAAATGGAAAAAGGTCGCCAAAGTGGAGAAAAATTACCAAATCAGAATCATATCGCTGTAACAGAAAAACCGCTCAAAAAAACCAACATAACAAAACAAATTACAGATCAGAAAAAAGCGCCAGTACTGAAAAAATCGCCATAACTAAAAAAATGCAATAACGCAAAAAAATCGCCAAAACGAAAGAAACTTGCTAAAATATGGGAAAAGCGACAAATTAATAAAAAAAATAATGAAACAGAACCTTCAAAAACCAAAAAATAATAATAAATTGAAAAAATTCGAAAAACAAACACATTTTGAACCAATAAAATTAATTAAACTGAAACAAATGGGTAAAATTATTTTCAGTAATAGCGATTTTTTCGGCTTTATCGATTTAAATTTTCAGTTGTGTCGATTTTAATAGCTTATATGTACATATCGCTCACTTACTCATACAAAGTCATAGCTAAAAAAATTGTTTTTCAGAAAACGTGTTTAAAGTTTTTAAATTACACACGACTCAATGGAAAAGTAGAAAGCTTTTATCCACTCAAGTATACAAAATATTTGTATGAAATTTTTACACAATATAAAGAACGAATAATAATTCTGCATTCTAAAATCAAAAATTACGTTATTTCAGTTATGACCTTGTATGAGTGAATGAGCGATAAGTATCTGCTATTTATTTGTATAATCTAACTTATTTCGTAGAATGTCTGTAAGTTGGCATTTAGACGCTGAGTTTTTATTTAAGAATTCATCGGTAAGACAAGATTTAGCATACATTAAATATAATTTTTAATGTATTCTCCACAGTACAATAAAATTTTAAACCAAAGCACTTCCTTAAAATATTAAAAATAAAATATTTATTGAAAAATGTAACAAACTTTTAATTCAAAATATTGTCCTTCAACGTTGACCAAGATTAAAAACAGCATATACAACAGTAACATCGACTGATGTTGACCGTATATTTTCAATATTTTCGATCGTTTTGTGTGACAATCGAGGATCCACTCAATTTGAAAATATGAAGAAACATATGATTGTACTTTGTAATAAACATTTTTTTAAATAAAACTGATTAAAAATTATTAGTCTGTGTTCTTTCGCGTGCATAGTTTTGTGCATATTTTAAAGTTTTTTTAGGAATATTTGCATGCATATTTGAATAATTTTTGTGCATATTTAAACTTTCCCTGCTCATTACCTCACATTCCAAGTATCTTACGCTTGTTACTATTTCTTTAAAAAACTAAAATTTCTAGGTAAAAATGTTTTCAAAATAAAAAAAAATTCGGTAAGATATCAATAAAGCAGAACACAATTGAACCAATCCGACGGAGAACAAAGCTAGGATAAAGTAGAAGCAAGCAGTGCAACTGCGTATAAAGAGAATTTTATTTCGTAATAAAGTTTTTCATAATAATATACTTGGGTTTGGTTAGGATAACGGGGTAGCCACCATTCAAGTAGTGGCTCACTTGGGTCCGTCAGTTCGATCCTCTTGTGATACCCCAGAGCGTGTAAGGTAAGAGATTACATCTGTCCCGCCGCATTTTTTCGGATAGTTTGATTAACCCAATATTTCCAGATTATCAAGATCTGACAAGGTATCCCAGCCGAATATTTTACTCATTATGCTTACTAGCGCAGGGCATTGATATAGAAGATGAAACACAGTTTCCTTTTCATCTTCATCGCTACAACTCTACTACTGTTCACCTTTAGTTTTATTAAGTATGGGTATGCTTCTTGGATGTTCAAAACATACATACTTGTACAAATATGTATATCAAGTAAAATATTGGCTCTAACATATATGATATATTCGTGAACACCTGCGCCAATCGACTAAGGACAACTTAAATAGTCTACTTATTTATTGTAGATCATTAAAATAGCTTTCCAACAGTTTATTTCCGTTTGCGACTTCGTCAAAAACTTGAGAAGCATTAAATATATTTTTTTGAGGAATGAGAAAATTTTGGAACAGGTGTTTGAATGTTAGCAAAAAATGAATGAAGTAAATGTGCTCTTTTATTTACCGTTTTGGATTAAAAAAATAAAACTTTTTATTGCGTAAAGGTATAGTCACAATTGGCAAACATTTACCCAAAAAAACGTAACCCCTACTCTTGCTTAGCGTTAGTGTGATTTAACTTGGTTTTTATATCACAAAATGAAGGCAATTATGCCGCAAAATGCTATTTTTATATTAGTTTTAATAAATGCGAACCCATATTTAAAAAAAATATTGGAATTAGAGAAAATGCGAGCTTAGCTTGTCTGTTGGTCATGTTTTTTTCGGCAAATATTTGGCAAGTGTGACCTTACCCTAAGTTTACCGCGGTATTTTGCAATCAAAAAGCACTGAAAAAAGCAAAATATTATTACATTCTCCATCATTGATGTAAAATATCGACAGCAAAATTACAACTTATAAATAAATAAATACGCGAATACGTGATTTTAAGAGTAGATGAAATAGTCGTGATATCGATTTTATTTGCTATGAAAATAGTTAAGTGTTGTTTTTACATACTTGAATTGCTACTAAGAGCAAGACTGAATTTTTTTCTTACTGTGACTTCTTCTACATATAAACTACAATTTGTTTCATACGAATTGTCTGCTTAGTTTACAAGTTGCAGATTTATTACGACTCTTTTTGCTTCATGATGTGTCGTTTCCGAAGAAGAAGGTATTAATGATGCAGGCATTCCGATCTGAAATCCGCAACAAATAGTTAGTACCACCTCTGCTGCTGTTACTGTACTGTTGAAACAATTCGGAAAACGATACAATACCCTTCATTGTTCACTCCCGTACAATTCAAAAAAGTTTGATAGAATTTGCCCATGAATATTTTGATAATTGATTACCGGAACCGTGTTACTTTTACGAACAAGTACACATCTATTGTATTAACAAATGGTGAAAAGGACACGAAGTACATGCAACATATTCTTGCAACTCTGTGGATATGAAGTTAAAAATGTTGTATTTATTCAGTGTGATATGAATCGTCACTTGTTCAACTACATATTAAAACATATTTCGAATACATAAGACGATATTTGAAATCTAAAGGAAGTTAAATCTCCGAACATTACAACCCAACTTGTGAAATACAAGCTGATTTAGCATTCTCCAAGACATATATTTACACTGTCCTAAAGTTCCGAACAGAAAATTGAGGGTCTTCCAAAAAGAGGTTCCATTTTAATATTTAAAAAGATCTGTATTTTTGTGCGAAATCATCGGAAGTTAAGTTAATAGTAAAGACGAGGGTGTGACATTAATAATGGAAAACAATATTATCCAAATGGCAGCCACGACTGCGGTTGCAGGACTATATTCTTTCCATGAAATTTTCCTTCACCGATTCCCACGCGACTCTAGGTCCTCGATAATATCACGATTTAGGTATTAAAGGTCTTGAAATATTGTGGGCCATTAGCATACACTTTGTCTTTCCTCATCACCCAAGATTATTTTCGATGAAATTCTGGATCAGTTTGATGCATTTCAAGGACCCAATCAACAGAGATATGACGTTGTTGATGGTCCGTAGACGAATGTTCTTATGTCAGCTGAACTTTAAAAGCCTTAAGTTTTAATGCAAAATACTGTGTAATGTCGTTTGCGCAATGTCCAATTCAGAAAAATCAGTGAGAAATAGACAAACATGGATTTTCCTTCCCTGCAGATAACGCGACTAGTCCAAACACGCATGTAAAGTATACTCTATAAAGGACTAGGACTAGTCCAAATGTATGAAGAAAACACGGTCTATTTAACATTGCGATGTCCTAGGGCTGTACCATATGGTCCAAGTTTGCATTACATCGGACTAACCCAGAAACTACTCCATATCATTAAAAATGGACCACTCACAAGAAGTTTGTTAGGCACGAGTAAGTTTGTGAAAGCACGAACAGTTGTCGTATAGCAATAAGTTCTTGTTTGAAAATTACCTACTCCATGACTGCATTACATCGGACCACCTTGTAACTAGTCCGTTTCAGCTATAATGGACTACGTAGTCCAATATTATCTGCAAGGTTAAGGCTATGAACTACAACAAATAATATTCTAAGCTGTTTTTGACCAATGTGGACGAGTTCGATTCTGCACATCACTAATTTGTCTCAAAGGCTCAAACTTTTGCAGCACTTTCACAAAAATTCTTTAATTTTGAAACTGTAACCGTGAAATTTTCAGCATTTTTGCAGTGACTTTTAATAGTTTCAATGCGCTGTTGAATCGTACGATTTACTTGTCATCTGTCAAGTAGTTACAGGTTGGGTCATGAAAACTATTAAAATGGCGGTCTATTGAAAATGAAACATCTTATTGGAACACCCTATTTGAAAAATTTCGCAACTCTGGATGTTACAGATGCCCGCAGTGGACTTTTGCATTTTTTCAGTTTTTTTTAAATAATTTTTTAAGTTTTTTTAGCTAAATAAATAAAATTTAATTTTAAACAAACCTGTATGATTATATTTCGCCATTTGGACCCGTTAAATTCCATAAAATTGTGTGTAGAATTTCGTCGTCCCAGAAAGTAGTTGCCGCAAAATGCACTAACTGCCACTAATTTTGAAAATATAATTTTATCAATCGTCCATCTTGTAGTGGCATCAGTGACGCAACACCAAACAACAGATTTGATAGATGCCAACTTTGGCACCGCAAACTGAAAACCCTCTTTAAAATCCAAAAGTATTAAAGCAACTAAAACCAACGAACCCTTCCGATATTGTTAAAGTTTTGTACGAATGATGCCGCTGGTATTGTTAAAGTTTTAGTCAGAAAAAAGAATTAAAAAATTTATTTTATTATGACTTATTTTTCAAGCAAAATATGTCGTTTGGATTTTGTCTCCTCCAATATAACACGTTCATTGTTGAATTTTCCCATTTTCAAGTCGCAATATTTTGCGAACCAGAACGACTAGTGAGCAAAGATTTCTGGTAGCCAATATCTTTAAGCATCATCATTCGTTCAAGATGCAAGTTTTTTTGGTAGATTATAAATGTATTTACCTATAGAATAGAGCAATTTTTACTTAGCTGCAGAATTAACTTGGCACTATTTTTTGTGCAGATAAGTCATAAATGATGTTATCTTAAATGTATGCAAACAAAATAGATGAATTTTAATGATGACAACTTGCTATTTGTGTGACTTGTATGAGATATTTTTTTTTATTATAAATGGCATAAGTTGAATGTTTATGTGAAAGAGTAGCTACCAAATTTTTTTATTGTGAGCAGCAAACTTTGATTTTTTATATGAAAATACTTTAAAACTGCCAAAAAAAAATATGGTAAATATACAGATATACAAATGCACTTAAACAAGGTCTAGGAAGAATAATTACAGAAAATATATGTATTTGGGCAGTTAAGTAAAAACGCAGCTAACGTTGATTTTTTGTATGAAAATTTTTTTTAAATGTCAAAAATCTTGGGCATTTATTTCAAATGTACAGATATAAAACGGGCACTTAGAAAAGGAATTTGTATGGGATTTTATATAATAGTGACAGAAATGATTAATATTGTGCAGTCAAAAGTGCTCTTAACCAAAAGGCAGATAAATCAAATTCACTGTAATATACAAATTAAGTAATTTTCCCACACGAGTATGAGCGGGAGGAAACCGCGAACCACTAATTGTTTCGATCAGAGTTTTTATCCCATCTTTTGTGTGACGATTTTTCTTAAGATGACTTTTGAACTTAGAATAAAAAAGAAGCTGTTTATCTTTGAATTTACAAATTTCAATTCAATTTTCATGCAAAATTTTAACCCGCTATTTTATTTCTTCTGAATGAAGCGGCTTAAAGCGCATATTAAGTATTATCAAGACTGTAACATGCGAGCATAAAATTAAATTAAGTTTTAAATTTTATAAATATTTTTCCAGGATTCTGGCACAACAACGCAAAGCAAAATGAAAGGAAAGAAAATAAGCAAACAAAATAAAAACAGACATTTTACATTGCACTTAATCCAGCAATTTGTTATGCTCTTCTTTTATTACAGATATTTACTTACACTATATTTGTGTGTGTGTGTTTGTGTGTGTGTGCGTGTGTCTGTGTGTGTGCGTTTGTTGACTATTTAATTTTGTTGTTCTTATTTCTTTTATTTTACTTAATTTTATTCGCATACGCTTGGTATACTTCTTAAAACCGCCATACAGTTCCGCCATCCATCAAGGCCGTAAATCAGTTAGTGGGTGCCCCAGTCGAGCGAGAAGTTACTTTGGAATGCATTGTGGAAGTCTACCCAAAACCGTTGAATGGCTGGTATCGCAATGAGGGTAAGTATAATAATAAAAACAAATACAAGTATTAAAAAGCACACTAACCGACCGACAGACCGTCCAACAACCACCAAGTTCAATGAATTCTCTACCCTTCTTTATCAGATTATTATTGTTCTTCTCATACAAATAAAACACAAAACAACAGAATGTCCCTCTACCGTCGTTTACAATTTAACTTAATTTTGTATCCTTTAAAATTGCATCATGTGTACGTTGGATTGAATGTGTAAGAAATAAAGGGTGTCTGGTGAAAAAAAAATGTGAAAATGTAAATATCTGCTGGAGAGCGCTCTGGATTCAGAACTCGCTCTTAGAAATGTTTTGTATTGCAACTACAACATATTCTCCATTAAGTTTAAGCTAAAAAATGCAGAGTATGGAGTTTTTTTTTGCACAAATAAGTTCGTTGCTCCAGAAGTTTCCGTTAACTTTAACCTTAGAAATTTTGCTTTGAATTAAAAAAAAACAGTCGCAACTGGAAAGCATCGATTCTTAGTAGTTATATTGTAATGCATCATTCACTACTATTAACGGATAGTCACTTAGGATTTATCCCAATTTGTGCAAAATAAAAAATGGTTTACCCACTTTTAGGACAAATTGATATGAAAGTGTATTATTCTTTCAATTACGAATCAGTAGGATTAGTGACACTACGCACTAGCTTTACATTAAAAGTGGAAATGGGACTGCAATCTACATGAATTACTAATTGGTGCTTTTTATGGAAATTGCTAAAATTTTTGTATTTTAAATTTTTAATCGCAATATTTCCCATAATTAATATTTTACCTACATATGTAGCAAAATATTAACACTTTTACTAAAAACAATTGAAAATGATTATTGATGTGTATAGCTTTGAATTACATTTCCATTTACGTCTCGTTGTTGGCATATAATTAATTTTGCTTACATCTTCGTTTTCGATGTAAGTGAAACGTTAGTAACACCTACTGACATCTAGGCTTACCTTTGAACTAAGGACTCCCATATTAAAGCGTGAAAATGAATGCAAAGTATCAGTTGCAAAATTTTTTTTTGCCACTCTGCAGTTTCGAGTAATTAAATTAGTAGAAATCGACAGCACTAGTGACAAGATTGACCTACCAAAATAGTAAACAAATTTACATTCTCTTATATGGCATTTACACCAAACCGAAATCTAGTAGATTTCAATTGAAATCTCTATCAAAATCTTTACCGTTTACACCGGGTTATTCGTGACATTGTTTAAGATTTCATATCCATGACAAAAACAGTTGATTGGAGTTTTAATTTTCAAGTATCAAACTCCATACAAAAAATTATCATTCAAATGCGAAACGGCTGGCGATCACACCCCTCAAAGATATGTTATTGAGCAGCGTAGTATTTTCCAGTACAATTGAGGAAAACCCGTAGTTGCATCACTATGTACTATGAGATTTAGAGAAGATTTTCACGAAATCGAGTGACGAATTAAATTTTGTTTTGTATGGGAAGTCTAGTCAAAATCAGCAAGATTTTCAACAACAACAAACTGATGTGATATACACTGATTTTAGCAAGGCCTTCGATAAAGTCAATCATATGCTTTTGAAAACTAAATTGCATTTACTTGCTTTTACAGATCTTAGTATAAAATGGATTTATTCATACCTGAGTGATAGAAAACAAACCGTTTGTTTTAAAAAAACACATATTCCAGAAGCATCGATGTTCCATCTGGTGTACCACAGGGAAGCCACCTTGGACCGCTTCTGTTCACACTGTTTATTAACGACCTACCTGGTGTAATATTTTGATGTATGCAGATGACGTGAAAATTTTTCGCAGTTATCGTCAAATATCTTAGCAACAACATCTCCAAGACGACTTAAATTCGTTTTACACTTGGTGCAAAATAAATCGTATGGAACTTAATTTTAAAAAATGTAAATACATGCGTTTTGTCCGATTCCCGCACGCTATTTTTTTAAAGATTATCAGTTAGACTCGGTTGATAATTTCTTAGATCTTGAAATCCTGCTTGATTCAAAACTTAATTTTATTGCTCATATAACAATGACAACAAATAAAGCTAGAGGTGTACTTGGTTTTGTAAAACGCTGGGCTACGGAGTTCACTAATCCTTATGTTACGAAAAGTCTATATATGTACATCACTTGTAAGACCTGTGTTCGAGTATGGATCTGTAATATGGGACCCTATATATAAAAAGCATTCTGACGCTATTGAATCCGTGCAAAAACAGTTCCTTTTGTTTTGTCTTCGTGGGTTAAACTTTAACCCAAGGAATTTGCCATCATATTCTGCTAGACTTTCCCTTATCAAGCTGCCAACTCTAAAAAGCCGCAGAACTGTGCTTAACATATCGTGTATTTTCAACATTATTATTGGCGAAGTAAGCTCTGGTTTCCTAATCAATGATATAACTTTTAATGTCCCTTAGTGGCCATCACGTTATTTTTCACCATTATCAGTTACATTTTTTAGAGCTAATTATGCTAATGCTGACCTTTTGAGAAGAGTTTAACAAATTTTATACATATATTGATTTTTCTTCTTGCCCCACTACAATAAAAAGCGATATATTAATTTTTTTATACGTCCTAAATTTTTGTAGATGTTTATTTTATATCACTAGTATGTAAAACTATATGTATACAATTTAAACTGTCTGTAAGGATTATTTTCATTGACAAATAAATAAAAAAATAAATAAATAAATAAATTTTGCTCGAAATCTCGTAAGTACTAGATTTTGGTCTGGTGTAAATACCATATTAAAGGGAACTCCTTCAGGAATTGATATTGTGAAGTTGACGAAAAATATATTTTTCCAAAGAAGTCAAAGTTAAAAGTGGAAAATTGTAAAAAGAAATGTGAAGTGTTTGAATTTATTAGCCAGACATTATGTCTTAATCCAAGTAAATCATTCATCTACGTTAGAACTGTAGTCACCAGCAAAATCAGACTAAATTTCAATGTGACCCCAATTAATCCATCAATCAATTCAAACAGAAAAGAAACTCTAGAACGAGATACCCTGACATAATAGAATTTTTCTCTTTTTCTTACGAATATCTAAGTTTTTATGGTTATTTTCGTATGTGTATTTTATTTAATTTTATTATAATTCATAGATTATAAGTATGTAGTATATCTACAGATATGACCAGATACATATATTTATTTATAAATTTAAGCTTTCGTTTATTTTATTATATTTAATTTTTCTGTTTGTTTCTTCTAAATGCTGTAATTCACACAACATCGCAACCCCCTGCTACCATCATCATCATCATCATCATCGTCAACATTATTGTTATCATCTAAAAAGGAAACCTTAAGCTGCACAATGGCAACAAGTACAATATATCCGAGAGCATGATTAACATGTACACTTGGCATCTTAATCTGACAATACGTCATCTGACTAAGGCGGACTTTGGCGCTTACAGCTGCTCCAGTGTGAATGCTTTAGGCAAAAGCGAGGCCCGAATACGACTGCAAGGTATGTTTTACTACTTTCTCTCTTCATCCTTAACTCCCACACTAAAATGTACAATTTTTCAACTAAAAAAAACACGCACTTACTTACACATGCATAGCAACAACGAAAGGCAGACAGACGTTATTTTATTTCATCTTAGAGTTACGTAAAAGCTTTGAATTGATCCTAAATTGTATGAAAAATAAATAAAGAAAAAACAAGCGAAAGAACTCTTTGCCTGATATCTAGGGTTTGGGATACGTGAATTCCCGGGAAAATTTTTGCCACTTCTCGGGAAAGCGGCAAATTAAAAGTAAATACGAGTACATAAATAAACATTGCAAAAAGTGAAAAGAATTTTGATTGAATTCGGTAGAAATCGGGTAACACGATATCAGGACAAGGTCTGATACAAAAGTATTATTGAGTTCTCTTTATCGTTACTTAAAGTAAAACACACAGTTAAACAAAAGTTTGAGGGATTTTAATTCCACAATATCGTGCGTGGAAGGAACCATTTTGGAAAGTTTGTGAAAATTTTTAAGTTTAAATATGGTGCAAGGACTTTCAGTCGTTAAGAATTAAACTAGGAAACAGCCGGCAAACGCTATCGTTTAAATTCTATACGAAAAAATTTTAAGCAAAATAAAATAACAATCAATGAATACTTTTAGTTTTTAATCTTTATAATCTCAATTTTTTCCAAAATTAATATTTTACATATTCAGTAAAATATTTTTTGATTGAATTTGATTGTTGAGGGGTGTAGCTTGTTTGTATGCGCATTTCATTGTTGCTGCTGCAGATCAAATATTTCTTAGGACAATTGGAGATATTATATTAAACTTCCATTTAAACAATATCAAAGTTGCAATAAGAACTCAAAACATTTTGAAGATTATTAAATTAATGATGATGATTAAGTTACATAATTAATCAAAGCCAATGGCTTTGGATAAAGCGAGAGAGTATGGACTATTTGGAATAATAAAAAATCAGAGATGGAATTACGTACTAACCGACATTGATTTAACTTGTAAGAAATGAATAAGTTGCACTTTTGGTATTCTAATTCGTTAAATAATACGTTTAAATAGTTGATATTCCTAGTCACTAGTATCCACCGTCAAAAGTGGTAAAACCGAACAAAAAGAACGCGACCTCGAAATCAGTACTGATCCGTTCTGCTAGTCTGATGAATAAATTGTTTCAAATTAAAAAGTACTCTCTTAATAAAAAATAATGAATTTATCCAAAAATAATTTCTTAAATTAAGAAGATATGGGTTAAACTCAGAATTGAACTCAACCCATAAAAATCTCATTTCAATATATACCTTAAAACAGTTCAACAATTACGTATAAATATTAATTATTTATATAATTAATTTTAAAAATCTATGTGTCTGGGATGACAATTTCTTAGTTCCCATTTCCTGGGAAGTCAAAAAGTCCAGCAACTGCCAAAAACCCTACTGATATCTAATGTAAGATACGAACAGCTAGTGTCATTCATCCATTCTAATCATGTACGATAAATCAATTGGTATTTCGGAAGTCAACAGAGAGAATACAATAAACCTTATGTATGGATGTGTATGTGTATCTGTATGTGTATGTTAGTATATGTTTATGTGCATGTGAGTGAGCGTGTGACTATAAATATAAGTTGTATGTAAAGAACTACGTGAGGGCTTGTGTATTTCATTCAAACCATCTCAATTTGGTTTGTGTCGAACCCATTCATAGACACAAGTCAATAATATCTTTTTATCACTGTTGTGCAGGGCCAAAGTTATTGCCACAAACTGCCAACTTAAGTAAGAAATCACATGAATTAGACTAACCATCCGCAGTAGCATCACCGGCAATAGCAGAAGACTAAAGCAAACTCCAGCTAAAATACTTGCATCGATAGTCTTAAGCTAAGGCCAGACAGACGTCACAAATATTTAACGTTAAAAGCGTAACCACTAAAGATGTTGTATTTATTTTCACTTTAAAGAAATATTTAAAAAGCTTATTTAAATCGAAGTAGAACATATTTGCATATTTATATTATTAATCTAATTATATCCCAAAGATGTTTCATTGCATACAATATTCAATGAGCTGGCGATTGTTTCGTCAAATATTTGCCACATCTGACTCTACTTTTAGACACATAGTTCGACTTACTGACATACAAACATACATACGAGTACTTATACATACATGTACGTTGAATAGATGAAATAACACAATAAAATTTAAATTTTTATCTTGGCCAATGAAAAAGAATTCTGCAATTTATTCGATTTACAGTGTTACAAAACACGAAATAAATATGGTCAAATTAACGTAATATGTGAAGTTTTTTGATTTTTCCAATTACAAAGCCAATCAGATGTGCTCTCGAAACTATACCGATAATTCAGTTCTTTATTTATCAAACTTCTATTTAATTAAAAATTTTCAGAATCATAATTAATACCCAAACCAAATGATATACTCGTACCAACGATTTCGCATAAGCAAATAGTAAATACCCCAGAGGTACAAGAACCTGTCCCAAGACACGTCACGTGACTGGTTCCCAGAGACTAGCAACTGGTTCGATTTCCGGAACTTTATATGAGACGTACCGGTAACTTTTACATGGCTTTGTCATTGAAGGGCGTCTAATTGACATAATTAAGATACTTGGTGACAGGTTTTAGACCTAACCTTTACGTAATTGTTGTGAGGTGATATTCTTCGTACCAGTCCCAGTAATAGTTTCTTAAAAACTGGTAATAGAACTATCCTAGAGTAATCTGTCCAAGTCTAGTCCTTAATGCCGCAGAATAGCTGCTTAAGGCCTGGTATAAAACCTTCGATGACCTTTCACCAACCGAGTCTTAAAGTTTCACAACAATACAGATTGTATGTAAAAAATGTATTTAAAAAATAAACATTTTAATATATTTTTTATTATTTTATAGGATACGATCGTAAATACAGATTAAGATAAATTTCTGATTTTTTTTTACTAAATCACCAAATAATGCATTATTGTTTTAATCAGATAATATCTTAATTAATCTTATCTATGACTATAAATAAAATTATAAAAATAAAATGTAAATCTTCCGATGTTGCGCAAAGCGTGGAAATTTCGTAAGCACTTTTGTTATAGTTTTGTGACACGTCCTCCTTTCATTAGTCACGCCGCAGTAACTTTTTGTACTATTCGCCTTTTCACCACTCATAGGGCAGGTACGTTCAGGACAATTGGTACAACATTTCTCAAAGGGTAGTGTACGTAAGTACCCTGTTCCCTTCTTAAAAGTTTTTTTAACACACTTAAATACATGAGTTTTTCTTTTGGATTAAAAAAATGTTTTATATAGAAACTAAGAAAAAATTAAGGAAAAAAAGTAAATAAAAGTAAAAGTAACGTTTGTTTTTCATTCATATTAATTGAAAACGCTTATAGCGAGCTTTTATAAATGCACACGCTTCGGAACATCAAGAAAACTAACTGGAACTGATATGTAGACAAATGGCAACAGAATTCATTAATACTCTAAATGAAATCCCTTTCACCCAAATTCATCGATTAGTTTATTTGTTGTAGTCGTTTGCAGTAAGCAACTTTTGTGTTTCTTGAAAAATGGAAAAAAGTGAATTTCGTGCAGTGATTAAAAACTATTATTTGAAAGGGAAAACGGCGAAAGAGACAAAAGAAAAGCTCGATAAACATTACGGTGAGTCTGCTCCGTCAGATTACATGGTAAAACATTGGAATGCTGAATTTAAACCCGGCCGAACAAGCACTGCAACAATACCATCAACAGGAAGGCCAAAAGAGCTGATTACTGAAGAAAATATCAAGAAAATCTTCGATATCGTTATGAATGATCGCCGAGTCAAGTTACGTGAGATTGTTGACATGGTAAATATATCATATGAACGTTTGTTCAACATTTTGCATGAACATTTGCATATGAAAAAGTTATCGGCAAGATGGGTGCCGCGTTTGCTCGGTGTCGAACAAAAACGAGTTCGACAGACCACTTCACAGCGGTGTTTGGACATGACAAAGCGTAATCCTGTTGATTTCTGGCATCGATTTTCTATTATTCCAAGGTCCAAATTTTACTAAACAAGTAATAAGATCATGGAAGTATATAGAAGAAAAAAGTATTTGTCTTCAAAGTTTTATTTTCGTTTTAAAAAATTTTACTTACAGCCTTCCTGATATAACTGCAAATAAAAAATACTTCTTCTATTCTGATAACTGAAAAATCTACCGCGTTTACTACAAAGATAATACCAGTCTTAGTAAAAAAAGAACTAATTAACTAAATTGTACAGAAAACTTGTAATTGACCTCCAAATATAAGAAATTTTTCAAGCGAAATACACAAAATTTCTTTTCTTCAATTTACAAGATATTCGTAGTAACGTTAAAGTCTTACATATTGAAATTCCAGCAAAAATTCATGAGAAATATCTTAGTTGGTATATTCTTATTCAAATATTGTGTTCCAATTTGTTCCTTTTAATAACTCATTTATGGGTTTTTGGCCAGCCAGATTGAAGAATCGAACACCGTGCGACGTAGACATTTTTTAGAGTTTTTCTTCTCTAATTTCGAAGATTTTAAATTTGCATTTAATAACGAAAATTTATTCATTCATGTATTGCTCTTTAAAAATTTTACTTTTAGACGTCTAATCCTAGAACTTTGGTTACATTTTCAGACCGAACCTGAACTCGAAACCGAATCTATAGAATCTATAGTTTTACTTGAACAGAAACAATTTTAAATTTTTGTGATTTATTAATTTATTAAAAACGTAAATAATTAACAACAATTAAAAGATTTTATTTTAAGAACATTCTACACTTTGTGCATATTTTACTGAGTTGATTTTTTGCGTATCTTTAATGTAGTACAAATATTTAAAAGAAATGTATGCAAACTTCGCCAAAATATTTTGAATATTTTTTAAATTTTTTACCAAATATTTTTTAAATTTTGCTCTATTGAGCGGCCCTTGTTTATTTGTCCAAATAATCATGAATATTGTTTTTCAGCTTTTGTTAAATTTTAATTGATTTTCACTTAATCTCATATGAACATTCTAAAAGTATTTTATTGTGCGCCAGCCGTTTTCTTCAGCATTTAATATTGTTTTCTTAAACATACTCGTATTACCCCATAACTCTTATTAGTCAATATTAATAGATTTTTATTTTTTTGTTTGGTACATAAATCGTAAAAATGCGATAAATCGTTACACTGTTTTCTGCATTTGTCATATTGAAAAATGTATAAGAAAATAAACGAAATCGACGTCAACTTCGAAGAAATATTATTAGTACTTCGTTAATATTATCGCAAAAAAAATTTGAACAAGGTATCATGCCAAGCTTCTAATAAGTTTTTATCGTTTCTATTATTTAAGCATTATTAGGGTTTGAAATGTATGTAAAGAGAAATGTCTTTATTCGATTGAGTTTTCTTTAACTTAAGCGCAATAAAAATCAATTCAATTGAATGTTAAACATATTTGATTTTATCGACTTGTACTATTCAGCAAGTTTTAGTCTTTAGTAACCACTCGTGCTACAGATTGCTGTGGTTGGCAGATGATACTGACTGTCAAAGGCTAAAATTTCTCGTGGTTTCAGTGCTAAAAGGCGTCATTATTTAAAACTTTTCAACTTTAAATAGATCTGTGTACACAAAATTGAAGAAAATGCTAACGAAAAATAAAACTGTAATAATTGTAAGCATTAAATGAATTTAGCATTGTAGAAAATAGTCAGCCAGAGAGTGAGTGAGTCACATCTGTTCTATTGAGTGGGATTTATGTTTTACTATGATTTTGTGTGATGGACCAGAATGGCAACAAATATGATTTTGTTTTTTATTATTATAGTTTATTTTTTAATCTTGTATATTAAATTGTGATAATTGCCTCAATTTGTTGCAGAGCTTCGTTTGCCTCCGAAACCAACAACAACACCAACACCGTACATTCACACAACACAAAAGCCCCGACGCAAGCAGTCCTCAAATATGAACAAAGGCCTCAACGAGGTGGTGAGAGCCAAAGAAACGCATTTTACCAATCAAATGCAGGAAAACGAAATTCTAAGTGGCAACAGTGCACAAGGAGTCAACATCATCAATGGTATTGTTGTGGGACCTGGTAACGGCATCAATGTCGCAAATGGTTTGTCTAACGGAGCGGAAGGTAAGTTACGATTGAATAAATTCTTTAAGTACAATTACCTTAACACACACTAAGGCACATACAAGACTTACAACATAAAGAAATTAAGCAATTCAAGCGTATAGTAAATCGCACAGAACGAACCATTGCAACCAACATCCAAGTGTGTTGATTGAAATGTGTGTGAAAAATTATTTACTCAACTTCTTAAGAAGTCTGTACAGGCAACTAGATTGTTTCCCTCCTTTCTACTGCTCGTATTCGAATGCGGTTTTACGTTCATTTTTTTCTTCTCTCCATAAAACAATAAACGTTGTTTTACCATGGGACCAGATCTTTGTGTGTTATTACATTAAATATGTGTCATCTAGTCAAAGTAACAAGAAAAAGCCAAGTGTTCCACATCCATACGTCTGTGTGTACGTACATTCGTAATTGTATTCTAGCTAATGTACAGTTCGTAAGCCAAATGTGACTTTATGATTTCTTTTCTATATTTCATGTAGCAAACAGGGCTTGATCAATTTTCTAGGAATGATATTTTTTTTAATTGTACAATGAACATACATACGAGTATTTACATATTCGATATATTATAAAGCGACTAAGTGAATAATCAGCCAAAACAGGTGTAGTTAAGCTTAAGGTGGATACTTGGCTTACGGCCGAACTCCAGCCTAGTTTTGCCACCATCTGAAGTTCTCCGTTCACAACTGCAACGAGAAAGACACCGGGGTGACTTGCCAGGTCCACACAGGTCGCAGTTCTTTATGCACAAACACTTCGCTAAAGTGTTCACAAGACAATCAAGAATGGCAAAGAAAAAACCTGTCAGCCAGGAGGCTGCCCAAAAGATAGCCAACAGCTAAACTGGCCTTCTTAGCCACACGATCATCCTACCTTACGTGGTTGCTCGAAATCCGGACCAAAGCACCAGCAATTGCTGAGCATCAGTCATTTAACCACCGACACTTCCAACGAAATTTTGGTTTCCACCACATTGGCTTCGTGTATTCCTGAAGGACAATATCCTTTCAAAGAATTCGAAGTCCATCGACAGAGATTTACTCCAACCATTCAAAAGGCCAAAATCGGTCATAAACTGTTAACGCCTTTCGGTTTAGAATGAAGTTCACGCACGGGCTGAGTACTTGAAAGAGAATACCGCCTAACATGAATTTTGAAGCCTGCATACGCCTATGTGGCTACCAGATTCCGTGGTACCAACGTCAGGTCGCTGGTAAGGCCTCGAAAGTAACTCAAAGGACCTTCCCCGAAGGGCTTCTTCAAATCACTTATACACCTTTGAGCAGGTTAATCGTCCTGGTGCTGCTGTTTCTGTCCTCTTCCCTGGCTAATATAGGATTGTCCGTTAGTCTGAAAACAGAATTAGGGTAGAAACTACTACGCTTATAGGAATGTGATCAAAGATAATGGTTGGACTGTTCATCGGCTTTTGGGGGACTCAACATTTTTAGATATTTAATGTTGAATCTATCAAATAAAATTTTTTGGCCGATTATATATTCGGATTTTAAAACATTTTGCGTAATGAACTATCACCCAAAAAGTTTGGGCTGTTGCTCATTTTACAATTTGGGCAATTTTTTTTTTTTTTTTTTAATCTTGGCCCAGCACTCAGGGGATGATGACCCCTACACATGCAATGCATTGTGCTGGAACTAATCGAAAGCGATAGTGATAGATATGAAAGGAGGTGAAGCTTCATTCGTTCTTTACAACTCTGCTTTTTTTTCTGCACGTTTATTCGTAGAGCAGTGTTGCAGCGCCTCTGGTGGCGAGGAGGACATTACGAGTTTTGAAGCTGTGTTTAGTTTAGTAGCCACTTCTTTTTTATTAATTTATTTTTTACTTCGCCGTTGATTGTGCTACTCAGTACCAACGAAGGAGGGCGCTGTGATGTTACATTGGAATTAGTATCAGCTGAAGTTGGTACTGTTCAGTGACCAGTGACCATGCCTTCGCCACTGAAACCTTCCGCCAACAACTGACACAAAGGCACACCAATGCACATCAGAGAAATGCGTGGTGTTTTTATTTCATGACTCTGTCTGACACTGGGTTTGAACACAGGTCCTTCGATTTGTAGTCAACGTGCTTACTACCTGAGCCAACGGCTTGCCACAATTTTTTTTTGAGTTTTTTACAATGTGACGGATTACCCAACAGTTTAGAGTGTTTCTTCGTGTTGTCGCTTTGGGCGATTATTCGTATAGCCAAAATTAACAATCTGCAAAATGTTTAGGGTTTGTTCGTTATGTGAAATCACCCAAAATCCAAATAATCCATCGCCTAAGAAAATAGTTTTGGGTAATTTAACATTTTACAAAAACTTAACGGCTTCGTTGACTAAAGGATTTTTCCATAACCAGCCTTTGGCCGGGCATAAGAACTTTCTGCTTCGGAATCGTAGAAAAAAATATACAGTCCGTCGAATTCGGCTTTGCTAAGCAGAGACTTTCTGCCTACCAGTCCATCGTGTGGGATTATGGGTTATAAAACAAAGGGCTTCCAAAAGGCTGGCTAGGCAGAAAAACTTACGCCAGCGAGGCCGATATTCGGTATATGGAGTAGACAAAATTCTTAAGCGTGAGCTCAACGAACCCGCTATTCGATATACTGAGAATAGAAGAGACACCCCTTAAGCCCTGGCAAAGGAAAAAAATTCTTGAGCCTTGCTGCAGGGTGGCGAAGTTAACTTACGAAACAAGCTTAACGTTTTGATTAAAATAAGATAAATTAACAATGGCCCAAATATTGTGGGTGTGTATTCGTTATGTGTAATCACCTGAAATCCGAATGTATAATCGCTAAAAAAATCTTTTTTCTTAATATACGAGTACCATCACTAACTAATCATTATTTATCTTTTAGTTTAACCTCACCTGCCTTTTTCCTTCTATTGCTTTTATTTGAGTTAAACTTGTTGTTTATTTTTTATTAATAGCAAAACTTTGTAACAATTTTCTCTTTAGTGTTTCAAAGACTATGAAAATTTTTTACTGGGTCATAAAACAGGACACGTCTGCAACAAATCGCTATAACTAAATCGACAGCAGTAATTTCAAATACTATCGTATGCAATGTTGCCATTAGCTAAAGGAATAAAAATCCTAAAAATGCAATAAAAAAGTGATCAGATGTTCTACAGCTTAGAAAAAGAATCTAAAACCACTTAATTTCACTTTTTTAAATTTATAGAATGAGTTACTTAATGTTCAATTCATCAATGTTGAAATACAAATATGTTTATATGTTTAGAGAAAACCAGGAAAAGGTGTGAAAATTTGAATATTCACCCTGATTGTGTAAGGCGTTGGCGTAACACTGCAGTATGCATAGTCGATGGCGTTTTTATATTTTCACGGTGCCGCGTAAAAAAAAAACGCCCGAGTATATTTTTGTAACAGCACAATTATCACAGATTATTTCAAAAATATTATACAACACTCTGTTATAAATTACAAACAAAATGCGCAGTAATAAAACTAATAAATTCAGTTTTTGTAAGAAATATAAATAAATACGTATAATCAAAATGTTAAGTGTTTCTTTGCTTTCATCATCCGAAGACGAGGAGCCTAATTTAGAAGCCGAATTTTTAGAAACTGAAATTGTAGGGGGTCTGATGACATGACGGCTTCAGATATCAGATTAAAAATAATGGACTCATTTAGAAATTAATTTTTTTGTTATTAAATCATATTCATATCAAATTAAAAAAATAAAAACATATTCATTTATAAAATAATAAAAAAACACTTCTCTGCTTAAAATATAAAAATTCTTTAAATACCAGTTTTTAATTCCTCCAAATCGATTCTTTTTTTCTTAATTTCAAGTTCCTCTCTCCTTATCTTATATAAAGATTTTCTGTATTCTTCCGTTTTCTTTAATTCATTTTTGTATAACTTTAACTTTTCTTTCTCTAACTTGAATCTTTTCGTTCTATTTCTTTTAACGACTGTTGCTTCACTTCTATATATAAAGCAGTTTGTACCTCTAGCTGTTCGGAGAGACGATCAGATTTTGATTTCTGCGCTTCCTGTGGATATTTTCCATATTTTGAAGAATATCACATTTCGCTTTCCATAGTACCTTTACTGTTTTTTATATAATGACTTTTGTCTTTCCTTTATGTTCTGCACATATTTCGAAGTAGATGTAACATAATTTTCTTTGGTACTTTCATCATTTTCTAACAAATGCAGGCCATTCTTTTCGATTTACGGGGTAACGTTTGCTATTCTCTTCACTCCAATAGATTCTCCGGTGCTTATTAAATAATATAATTGTAATAAGGTGACTGCTGCTTCATCACATGCCGATAAAACAAATGGCTTAAAAGCTCCTCCACCCGTGGCTCTAAATTCTGCTTTGTTATCGATAAGCTTTTTTTTTAATTCAGAATTTATAATCCTCCCATACCTTTTTCCACCCTTCGCCTGTTCGAGCAGGTGGGCCCAAGCAGTTAATTTGGTCTGCGGGTTTGTTCCACTCGTTCTTAACGTTAAATTTATGTAAGGAATTATTAAATCCTGTAGCCATATGTGGGTTTTTCCATCAATTCAACAAGTCTCTCCAACTGCTTAGGAATAGTGATTTTTACCCTAAAATTGTTTAAAACAGATTAAAAGACCTTTTTAAAGAAAAAATATACAGTTCGTGGACTTATTTCTTGTTTTCCATTTTTTTTTTAATTTACGTTTTAGTTTTGTCGTGATCGAAAATGCTAACGTCAGTTTTTGCCAAATTTCAATGATGGTTACGCCACATACGCTATAGAAAATTGTAGGAGATTTATATAAAGAGTTGCATTTTTATCGTTTTCGACACAGACGATACCTATAAGATAAAACGCCAAGTTTTTCATACGCCAACGCCTTACACAATCAGGGTGATTATCATCTATGGACTGCTTTCGATTTCTGCAACATATTTGAAAAGTAAAAGATTTTATATAAGTCAAAGTTCATTAAAATTAAAGAAAAAAAATTATTTAAATACATTTGAACCAAATTATTTTTCTAAGAGATTATTTTAGATAATCTCTTTCAAATATGAAACTAACTCATAAAAGGACCTCACGTTATATCTTATCAATACATATTTATTCGTTTTGATTCTTTGTGATTTGTTTCAAGAATTCTTCTGCTTGTAATGTTATTGTTCTTTTTACTAATAAAATACAGAAAAAGAATATAAGTTCTGTATTTTAAATTCTTTAAATTAATTAATTTTTGGAAACTTTTTATTAATCGGTTAACTGGTTATTCCAGAATTAACTGATTACTATGTATGGGATTAAAACAAAACCTCGATTAAATAATCAACTGATTAACGAATTTAAACAGAACCGCGATTAATTGAACATCCTAACAGATTAGATATAATTCTTCTAATCTTAACAAAATAGATATGTTTATTAACCCATGTCATTTTTAATTCACTAGGCACTTTCTCCGTCGAATTGACGAAGTTTATATATAATCCGGCTTTATTTAAAAATATTAGTACATTTAAAAAAAATTCCATATTAAATATTTGTTTACCAAATTTTAAAATTTACTGTTAAATTTTAAAATCAAACAAAAATAACTTAAATTTTTTTGAAAAATTTGAATAAACCTTTCGCAAAATGGAGTATTTCAGAAGGGTATTTAAAAGTTTGAGTTAAGCATTGAAGATTTTTTTTCTACAAAAAGTTTATCAGATTTTTTTGGTTAACATTTTAAAAACTACTGTGCGTTATTACTCGTATTTTGGCCATTACCTGTAGCAACCCGTTAAATTCATTCATGTATCACATTCCCAGCAAACGCTTAAGATTGCAAATTGAAAGTGACTTGAATTCAAACTCTATTTCAAATCCGAAGCGTTTGAAAATGATTTACATAAAAGTAATTTTAGAAAAATTTCATTCTTAAGATAAAGAGAACTTTTTTCTTAATGAGTAATTCTGAAACGCAGTTCCAAATGAGAATTGTAAATAAATGTGGAATATAAACGAACTTAATTAATTTCATTGTAAATAACTTCTATTATTCATATTTTTAATAAATTTATTATGATATTCTAAGCGCGGCATCATGAAGATACTTTCTTTCTTTTTATAATCGTCAACAAATTACTAAAAAAAATTTTAGTGGTTGACATTAAAAATAGTTACTTGAAATTTATTTTTTGTTAGAGAAATAGCGAGGATAAATAAGATAAATTAAATTAGTTTAGTATATTTTTTATTCGACCTTATATTTTACCAAAAGTTAACTGACCTAGAGCCTGAATAAAACACAAAGTTAACTTTTGGTAAATAAGAAAACTTCACAGAATACAAATTTTAAAAGTATTCCTTTGAGTTCTTCAAAATTGTAGAAAATGATAAAATATTAAGATGCAAGTAGTATGAAAAATCACCTATTCAGTAACTTTTCTGTAACAAGACGGTCCGATGAAGACGCATGTGGGGTTTCAAGATCTACTATATTGCAGAGTCTTGAACTATGCTGGAGATCTCTCGACAATGGCTGCGAATACTCATGACAGTCTGAACAAGGCACTCTCTCATAGGTGCTCTTCCTACAAAAGTATTCAAAACGGCTAATTATATTCGATTATTCGGGAAACGGGTTCGCTTATCACTGCCAGAAACGTACACAGCAAAAAATTACTCTTTTTAAAACACTCATTTATTTGAAATTATTTTATTTTTTATTATTATTCAATTTGCTTTCATAATCTCTCTGCTTGAATTTCTGACAATGTTCATTTGAATTTCTTTAGTTCTTATTCACTATAGTATTTCATTTTACTAAAAATGTTTCAATAAAAAATCATGTTTAAATTCATTACTAAATTTTAAAAATCATACATTTTATTTAACAAATCGAAAATTTGAAAAAAGCCGACGGTTTATTCTATTATATATAATATTTGTCTGATTATATAAATATGCATGTTTGTTTGGATTTTTGTTATAAGAACAGTTACACTACTTAATAATGACTATTCAGAAAAGTTCAAGTTCTGTGATTTCCGAAAATCATTAACACCCAAATTAGTGTTTCGAAGATATAATAAAATTTTATATTGTAAATGCCAAACAAGGAAAACATTACAAAACACCCGGCACTAAGTCAGCTAGTAATACAATCTATTTGCTGAAATCGTCTGATTTTTATTCTGTTGTTTTGCAGAACAGTCCTGAATATGTGTAATATTTATGTTCACTATTTATATGATAAGTCCGATTTCAGTTAAATTTCAATTGCATCTATGGCACACTTCATCATGCGTTCCATATCAGGCATCACAAATCGATCAATTTGAAATCAAGTGCGTCAAACTATCCTGTACAACCTAAGCTAAGTAGTGCAGCAATAGCCGGTTAAAATATCTAAGGGAATACGTTTAAGTAGCACATACAAGTAATTGTACGAATGTCCTTGGAGAGGTAACTATCCGAGCACTTACAAAATTACCTTAAGAAGCAAATGATTAAAAAACTCTCAATATACTACTTATCAGCTTAAATCAGCTTAAGACATTTATTTCAATAATAGCAAATTGCAATAGAAGTAAATAAGTAAACGGCAAAGTACATAGTTAAAGTCTTGTAACCAATATGTACTTCAGGTAAACAAACGAAAGTTAATTGTGCTTAGTTTTTTGTTATTAAAATTTTATAAAAATTATGGATAAATTATTCTTATATCTTATTTGACCTTATTTTATTATTATTAATCTAATTTATTACAGCTCCAGATCTATTTAAAAAAAATAAAACATTCACGAAATTTTTTATTAATTAAAACACCGATATTTCGCCACTTCTTGGTGTGGCTTTTTCAGGGATATAAAAAATTGTGTAAATAATTTTTTTTAACAATCAAAAAACTAAAACATACAAAAACTGTCAAAATGAAAATATCAAATAATGAACAACTTAAAAAGTGCGTATGTACACGAACATAAAATATTACAATACCCAAACATTCAATTTCCGTTTCCGTTTTTATATAATAAATACCTACATATATGCATAAGCAACACTGGCTGTATCTGCTTTAAAATTAATTCTCTTTTTTATTAGAACATTAATAATTTGTAGCATCTCTAACATATACCGACGTTTGTAGTTATTTTCTGTATTCAAAACTGTCAGATTACTAAAATCTGGGGGCAAATCACGGCATTCGATATCGACCGAAATTTCCATACAAATTCAAAAAATTTTGTATGGGATTTTACTCGATATCGAATGCCGTGATTTGCCCCCAGGATTGTGATTAAAATTAACACAATGTGATACTAATGCAGTCTTTTGCCATGAAATGGTTTTTCTGTACTTCTGATCTGATCTATGACCAGGTAATCCAGTTTTTAATTTATTCTTAGTTGTACCTACATATACTTTACCACAATTTTCCCCATCATTAGCACCACTTGGTATCTGGTAAACTAAATTAGACCTCTCTAATGTCTCTCTCTATTCTATCTTTTGTCTTACTGAATAATTTTCTAATTGTCTCATTCATCCCATATTCAATTCTATATTTTTCATTATTATAAATCTTAGATTTTTCTAATCTTTCCGACATTTTAGCCACATATGTTAAAGATTTATAAATTTTCGGTTCAGAAAAAAAATCTGAACTTCTTATTATATATCTATATTGTCTTATTAATCTGCAAAGCAAGTAATTAGGAAAACTATTCTCATTTAATATATTTTTAATTATCCTTACATTTTTCGTATGAAATTCAATATCACTTACTGATAATATTCTTTAAATAAAGTTCTTAGTGGTATTAATAATAATTCTCTTTGGATGCTTAGAAAAATAATAAATTATTCTACCATAAGAAGTTGGTTTTTGGTAACAATCTATAAATAAACTATTATTTTTTGTTATTACTGATGTATCTAAATATGGAAGTTTAAAATAACATTCCTTCTTAATTGTTAATTAAATGTTAGGATAAAAATGAATAAATTTTTATAACAGAATCTCTATATCGCTTTCTGAAATAATGCTAAATAAGTCATCAACATATTTTGTCAAAACTTTTGCCTTAATGGCCAATTCTTCAATACATACATCAAGTAATTTCTTTATTACAATATCAGCCACAATTTGCGAAGCTGGAGAACCCATTGGAAGTCCTTTCAGTTGTAAATATGTTATATTTTTATATTGAAAATATCTATAGGGTGTTTTTTATAGAGTGATACAAGTTTAAATCATAATAAAACATAGTACATAATATATTTTTGATATCAATGAAATGGTCTTTATTGGATAGAAAATTTTATGACATTAATGTTTATATATGATTTCGGACATTTGGTCGCCACGGCTGGTGCGTACAAGGCGCAATTTGGAACACCAATTTTCACAAAATTTTCGCAGCATTTGCAGCCGTATCTCGCCGATAACTCCGCCAGCCCATAAAGCCCACAAAAGCTTGTGGATTCTCCTCACTCCAAATGCGACAATTCTGTTTATTTACGTACCCATTCAACCATACGCCATAAAAAGGACGAAGTGCACGATAAGTTTGACGAACAGAACCGTTATTTTGATTAAAAATTTCCACAACTTGCACGCGTTGCTCTGGTGTAAGTCGATCCATAATGAAATGTCAATGCAAACTAAACAAAAAGCAACCTATCAGCTGTTAAATGGGTGGTCAAATAAAGCAGTGATGCCAACTCAAAGTTGTATCACTCTATAAAAAACACCCTTTAATATCAATTATACAAAATCTAATTATACGCAAAAATAACTCTTTCTATATTTATATGTACTTTTATCAAATCCCATTTTTCATCTATTATTTCTATAGCAGGATCTACTGGAATACTGACAAATAGTGATACGAGTACAACATCAAGAGAGAATCTTTTTGCATTAGAATCTACTGTTATATGTTTAATCCTGTTGTTAAATTCTAATGAATTAATAACATTAATTGACAAACTTTGTATGTTTTAGTTTTTTGATTATTAAAAAAAAAATTATTTACACAATTTTATAAATCCCTGAAGAAGCCACACAAAGAAGTGGCGAAATATCGGTGTTTTAATTAATAAAAATGTTAATGTTTTTTTTTAATTGACCTGGAGCTTTAATAAATTAGATTAATAAAATTATGGATATTTAAAATTTAATTTAGATAAAAGAGAAATCTATTTAAGCGTGGGGTAAAAGTATCGTGGTAATTTAAGACAATCGCTTCACATCAAATTCATGAAATGAACATCAATGTTAACTGAAACTTTAATCTTAAAACTCTTGCTAGGGTTGAAAAAGTATTAAGAGTAAATGATAAAATCATGTGTTTGTTGGGTTTAAATATGCCAGCAAGTATAAAGAAGTACATGCATACATACATACATCCATACATGCAAACATACATACATATGTATGTATCTAACTTTTGTATTTAGTTGACATATTTGATTTACCACAACAATCATATTCTGGTGTAAAATGAAATAATAAAGGAACTCCACATGCACGGCTACAAAGTAGTATTTACATCTTCAAGCCCATTTTAAGTTATTGTCATCAAAACTGAAAAATCTCAATTTCTAACATAAACATGAGCCGTGCCTTAAGGAGAATGAGTTAGAAGTAATTCTACCAAAAAATTGCTGAACAAATTTAACGGCTATTTTCGCATTGTTCACTTATGTATTTTATTTTTAACGGAACAATAACTGTTGGTTTGGTTGACGCGACCCATTTAACTAACGGTTAACAATTTGCTACCTTTTATCATCAATGACAACGTTTTCTATATCTCTTTGTTTGAAAAACACCGAGTACGAAGTGATTAAAACTTATATAAAAGTGCTGCAAAAGGAAAAGAACAAGAGTTGCTAAATTTAATGATAAATTTAAAGAATCTTTAAGACTTCAGAAAAATATCACATACATATATACACACATACATATGAATTGATATTTCTTCTTATTTTAGTTTTTTACTCTTTTTAATACACGTATGTAAGTACGTGAATTTATAGCTCGTCTTGTTCATTAAAATAAGTAATTAATTTTATTAAATTATTTATTCAAGCTTTAGGTTTAGAAAATAAATATAAATTATTTATTAAATCCGATATTTTGCTTTCTCAATGGAAAGCTTCTTCAGGGATATATTTAATTAAAAATTAATAATAACAGTTATTGTTTTCACAGACCAATAAAAACTTATTCGAAATTTGTTTGAAAAAATAATAAAAACTTATTAAAAAAATTTGATAATTCAATTACACAAAAATACAAAATTACTTAAATCTATTACAAAGCCATACAAAATATTCAATTTCCTGTTTTATTTTCATAAATTAAATGTCTGTAATTTTGAGTTACATTTTCTGTATCCATTTTAAAATTAATTCTTTGTTCTGTTGGTGTATTTATAATCTGTAACACATCCAGCATGAAACGACGTTTATAGTTTGTTTCTGTGTTCAAAACTGTTGTGTTTTCAAAATCTGCTGTATGGTGAAACATTGCACAATGTGATGTTAATGCAGTTTTCTGAGTTGATCTGTATTTGTATTTCTGATCAGATTTATGTCCGGCTAATCTAGTTTTTAGTTTATTTTTAGTAGTAGCCTTATATACTTTATTACGCCCTCCGCTATTATTACGCCTTACATGGTATTTTGTAAACTACATTAAATCTGTCAAATATTTCCGTCTTATCCTTAATTTTACTGAATAAACTTCCTAATGTATTATGTGTCTTATGAGCCACCCTATAATTATTAAAATCATAGATTTTAAAATTCTCCAACCTTTCAGAAATTATCGGTACATAAGTCAAAGACTTATAAATTTTTGGTTCATTCCCAGTGGTCGTTTAAGTAATTAATATTAATTATTCCAAACTCCGTCCAGATTTTATATGTAATTAATATTTCTGTTAATACAGAACACAGAATACTTTATCAGTTGTTTAAAGGTTATATTAATTTTTATAAATCTACATACTGCTCCTTTATTGCAACGTAGTCATATCACAAAAAACGAGATTTTTGAGTTAAGAATGTAGAAATATTCATCGTATCGTTCTTCATCTTGTGTGAAAAATTCATACAAAAGTCTCTTTTACTCAGATCTTGAAAGAAGAAGAATTTTTTTATTTTTCCATTGATGTGCGAGAAAATTAAAAACTTTAAACTCGTTTTCTGAAGAACAAGATTCTTTTGGAAATGTATACGTTGCCATAAAGAAGTGATATGTATGTATATTTAAGTGAAATGCAAAATCTCTTAACTGAACTTATTTAAACTTTCCAGGCGAAAGAAGAAATGAAATGAAGTTATGTCTTTTTCTATTCATCTATAATTACGCTGTCTTAGATGAAAGAAGTTTAAAAATATTATAGACATGCGGTTTGGTGTAACAAATAAAAAGGATAATATTGAATTTTTTGTGTGTCACGAGGTTTTTCATTTCAGCTAACGATATGAAAATAAATAAAAAATTAATAGTCAAATCACGACTGCCAGTAATTTTTTTCAAAAAGTCAAATAAGAAAAAAGGCATCATAATCGGGAGGAGAACCCCGTAGACTAGTAGATAGCGTACTAGACTATTACTCGACGGGTCGCAGGTTCGATTCCTGCCTAGATCCTGGCTGTTTCTGCAGACAAGCCAAAATGGCTTCGCGGTTTGTGTTTGTTCTTAAAAAAATATATAATATATAAAATATATAGAATATATCCAAAAAAAATGGCACACAATAGATTTCTGTTTCATACAACAAGCCATAATATTTCACTCAAATAAAACAATCTTTCGTCTTTCGGCGGATTTATTAAAAATACCATAATCTTTAAAAACGATCAATTCAAAGTTTGAATTCATTTTGTCGACTTGCGAACTTTTAAATAATTTGTTACTTTGCACCGATTTTATGTCGAAAAGTTAATATATTTTTCAAAATAAACATTAATTTTTTTTGTTTGCTTATTCGCTTTCATGCACATATGTACATATAAAATACGAAGATAAGTACAGTACAACCTCCATAATCCGGACAGAAATAGTTTTAGCTGCTGTCCGGATTAGTGGGTCGCCCGGACTACAGTTAAAATAAAATATCAAATCCAATACATATATGCACATATGTATAATTTATATTTTTAGTGCCGAAAAGAAAAATCACATTAGAATTCATTTATATTTAATTAATTTACAGAAAACATAAATAAACATACTAAAAGTGACAAAAAATTAAAATTTTGAAAAATAAAAATTTATTCTTGTTTGAATGCACATATCTTTATTTATTTTTTCAGCTCTATAATTAATGTTTGTAAGCTCTATTTTTAACTTCTTTTAAAAATATATATCCTTATCTGTCGCTTTGGTTTGTTCAGCCCCTAAAATAGCTTTTGAAAACAGTTCGCCACACAAACTCAATTAAACCAAAATATTTTACACTTTCTTTAATTCTCTCGCTAACACATAACAAGTTATTTTGTCTAGCGGTAAAATAACGAAAATATTTTACTGAGAAAAAACCCCCAAAAAATTGTCCGGACTATGAAGGAAAAATTTCTAAACTGTCCGAAAAATGTAAACGTCTGGATTACTGGATAGTCCTGATTAGCGAGTGTCCGGATTAGGGAGGTTGTACTGTACTGATAAGAGATTGATTTAAACTGACTAATTACAAAATAAAACTACTATAAATAAATGACATTTTTGTAATGTTGACATTGCAACATTCAGATGAATTATTGTGTAAATAATCTTTTTAAAACATAATCCCTTCAAGGGTTCCAGTTCCAAATGAAATTCTTATCTTGGTTTTACTGAGATTCATTTTGCTAAATATTTTTGAAGCATTAGCAGAAGAGCTTGGAAAAGTCACTAAGTTATTTACAAATTCAGATAAATATGGAAAAACTTATTTATTGTTTCCTAGATTAATTGATTTTACTGTCTTCAAAATAAATAAATTATAGTACTTTTATTTCATTTTCAACATCTTGATATTTCTCTTTAGAGACCAAATTTTTGAAACTTTTTAATAAAGAAGAATTTTGGAGTTTTTGTTTAAAACCAAAGATGGTGTAATTAAATGTAAGTTTTTAATAATTTTCTCATCGAAATAGAAAATTTTTTATTTAGTAACACAATTCAATGCACACAATTATCACTGAAGTCATTGAAAATTTCTACATCAATTGAAAATTATTTTCTTTTACTTAAACCACAATACCAGTACAAACTTCTAAATATTCTAAATAAAATTTGATGGTTTTGCAAATCTTCTCCCCAAAATACCCACAGGTCTGTAATAAGAATTTTTAAGCATACAAATTAACAAATAAGAGAAAGCTTTATCAGATTCAATATTTCTCTGTCACAACAGAGAGATTCTTCTGGAATAGTAAACATTTATTTGTAAAAAATTTTAAGCAATATAAAACTTTTTTTCTTAATAAAATTTACAAAATATTGATTATATTCAATATTGATATTTGTTAATTTAATCAAAAGGTCGAAATAATTGTAATAATCTCATCTCATCGGCGAAAAAAGAGTTTTTTCCCCAAAAAATCCCTTGGGGATTTTCACGTAATTTCTATCCGCAATCACAAAAAAATCCCCTATTTGGGATCGCTGGATATATATAGAAGTTTTCATATTTAAGTATATGTTTCTAAAAGAACATTTGGATTTTATTAAATAATTTATTCAAGCTTTAGGTCCAGAAAATAAATATAAATGATTTATTTAATTAATTTAATTCGCTTTCTCAATGGAAAGCTTCTTCAGGGATATATTTAATTAAAACTTAATAAAAAACATTTATTGTTTTCACAAACCAATAAAAACTTATTCTAAATTTGTTTGAAAAAATAATAAAAACTTATTAAAAAAATTTGATAATTCAATTACACAAAAATACAAAATTACTTAAATCTATTATAAAGACATAAAAAATATTCAATTTCCTGTTTTATTTTTTGGATAATATGGGAGGTGTTCATGTCCTTGGACCGCGTTTTTTCTAAATATTAAATTTCTTCTAAATAAAGTACATTGTATTATTGTAATAAATCTCAGAGATCTCTGTCAACTTATTTTACTTTTGTTTCATTTTTATATGCGATCAAAACTGCAACTGTGCGTCGTTTCAAGCGGCAAAGAAAAAAGGTTGAACAAAATTTAACTTTAACGCATAAACGCTTCGCACAAAATTGATAAATGATATTAATTAATTATAAACTTTTTGTGTAAATGTTTTTGTAAAGAAACTATTTTGTTATAAGATGGTAATGAATGCTCTTGCTTTTATTGCCGCATGTTGTTTATGTTGACCTTTCACTAAGCCAACAGTTTAGAAATGCAAAATTCCATTATTTTCTTGTAATTATTTTGATATAAGTCGATGATGCGCTGGAATAATTCAAATTTTATATGTTTTTTATATAATCTGGAACAAAATTGTTCAGTTTACAATAATTAAACGGTTCGATTAGGTTCATGTAAAAGTTATTTACTATTCAATTAAAATGGTGGAGTTGAAAATTTACTTGTTACCGATAATTCAATAATTAATATCTTTAACATTATTATGCTTATAATCAGGTGAACTTTGCCCTTTTAACTACAGTAACATTTTATATGTGTTCGAAAGAATAAGTTTTAAGTGGATATTCAGTTTTGTATGTGTTTCTTAGAACTGGACTTGAAATCAAATTTATGTATTTTTATTTTTTTTTTCTTTATTAAATTTCAGTTCATACACAACTTCCCGCACGTAATGGCTACGAGAAGACACATAAAACACCACAAGCCATGCCAACACTAAGAACACCATGGGTTATCACAACCACTCACAATGGAGCTCAGCAGCTAAGAGATGTGGGTATTCTCAAAGTAATGAGAATCCAAGTGAATTCATTTTTGGTTTTATTCGTGTTGCACGCAGCACTACGGGCGAACTAACTAACCACAAAACACTAGCAAGAGTCGAAGACAGACTCAAAATGAAAATGGATGTGGAAAATTAAACTATTTTTCTTTGCTGTTGCATTCTATTGCTGTTGTTATTGTTGTTAAATGTATAAAAGAAACAAAAAAAAAAGAGGATTCTAGCAGAAAAATATGGTGAGTAGAGTCAGTGTCCTTATTCCTTACAAAGGCTAAATAAAATCGCACAAACAAACAAACAAATAAATACATACATATGTATGAAGAAATAAAATTAAAATAACCAAACAAAACGATATAACAATAATACAATAATAACAAAACGAAATTTCATTCTATCAAATAACCCAGGAAAGAATGAAGAATATAAATAAAAGAAAAACATGCTGAAAATGACATGGAAACAAGAAAACTCGAAAATAAATGTAAAATTTACACAAAAAGCTAACACACACACATACATATATATATATATATATATATATATATATATATATACATAGTATATACAAATTTACATTTTTACAGATATTTACACTTAAAACAAATACAAACACAAACAGAAATCCATACTCACACCCAGTTAAGCAATAAACAGTGACTGTTTAGCAGTCATACACAGATCTTAGAATATCATTACTTTTCCTCTCATCCATTTTGTGCTGAAAATTTTAGTTAAAACTATTTTTGATGATTTTCAGTTGCTCAGATTAAAACATTCCAATCCGTCGTCCCATATCTCTTCGCTTTTCAACATGCAACATATCAGACATACGCATCTTTTTTACATTTCAAAATTCTTTTAGTATATTTTTCACATCTGCTTCTCTTATCTTTTTGTTGCTGTGATTTAACGTTGCTGTTATTGCAATTTTTTATAATATTGCTACACTTGATATTGCTGCATTTATGCAGTTACTTGGCTTCAAACACACTTATGATATGTACACACACACACACATATCCATATAAATAAATACAGATGTGTGTACGTTTCTAATACGTTTCTTCGATTAGACCAGCAAAAGGATATTGTGTTTAACTTCTTTCTAAACATCAGTAGCTTAATGCAACCACATCTACAAACTTATCCTCCCACTCGCACACATGTAGACTACTTCAATTTCCCAAAAAATATCTTCTTTCTGGTTTAAATTTTTTTTGTTTATGTATACGATTTCGAAAGCAAGGAAATGATAAAATCTGTACATTGAATTTGTGTGCGATTGAATAAGGATTTTTGTTTTTTATTCTGGTAACTTTCTCATTATGTTGGCACAATAGTGCTTTTTGGGCTTGATGTGAAATTATTATCATCCTTCTATTTAATGCTTTTGTAACTAATTTTTTGTTTTTTTTTGTTTTGATGGAAAAGCGCCAGAAAGTGAGCGACGTAAAATACTCAAATTTTAACATAGGAGTATATAATGCGGTATCGAACTGTATTTAACAAGGATATTGCAATTGCAAGCCACACCGACAAGAAAAATCAGCAGCAGTATAATAGTTCTATGCATGAGATTAAATTTGTATGTACAAGAATTTTTATATATTTTGATAGAATAATTATTTACAAATTTCAGTTAAAGAATAATCAAACAATTTATGTCAATTAATCGATTGAATCTGCTTTCTCAGCGAATTCTGTTGATTTCATTTTTCTGATTTCTAACTGAAACTATTCACTACTGTCCGTTAAAACTTTATATAAAATGAGATGTTTAGTTTTCATTCCATTTTATTTTCATTAGTCAAGCGTAAAACATCAACAAGTACAAACGTAGGATGTTTTTAAAAAAGGAAAGATATTCGACTAATAACTGTCGCAAAATAGTGTTGATCGTCCATTTTCATCTTCAAATGATTCAAAAGTTTCTTCTAATTTATAAATATATAACATGGTTTTACAGACGACCACAAACACTTATGCTGTCAGAAATGGGGAATATCTTACGCCCGCTGCGTGTGGACATTGAAAAGCTTAGAAAAGATTCAGTATGCTTAACTTTGTTGGGAGAAATCACAAAGTCTTGAATAAATAATTTATAATTGTTTTTCAAAATACGAGTACAGTAAAAATTCGATAATCCGAATAATTGATTGCAGACCCCAATCCGGAGTAGCGAATTATCCGGATCACTACGCATGTATGTATTTATTAAAAATTATAATAAGTCATAGTAAAATCACTTGTTTTAATATCTGAAATAGTGGAAGTACCAACCCCATATCTGTCAGCCAACACCCTTACACTCATACGAGTACCTTTACTAAGTTCTTCAACAATTTCTACTTTATCTAAAATAGATAAAGTCTTGTGTGCTCTCTTCACTGAAGGCATCTTGCATCAATACTAAACTAAAAACGCATGTGCAACGTCCCAAAACATACTCGTATCACACTATTATTCTAACTGTATTTTCCAAAGCATGCTGTGATTTGAATGAAAAAAAATAAAACGGGTGTTATTCAATACGGACTATAGAGTTGTAATCAATCCTTATTATAGAATACGCAACGAGCTGCAACATTCTGTACGGATTACTGAATATTTCGGATTAGTGGAGTCCGGATTATCGAATTTACTCTGTATATACTTCTTTACTTCTAAGACAACATAAACGAAAGATGAATTAAAGCCCATAAAAATACATGATACTCGTAGATAGCAACGCAATTGCAAATTACCACTAATGTTCAAGTTTATAATTACGTTAACTTTATTATATAGATAGTTGAATACTAAGGAAAATAACACGATTACAGTTGACGATCATAATAAAGTTATTACATACTGTGCGATTATCCTTAATTTAATTATTAAATTGTTCGAACACTAAAATCATTCAAAATCAGAGGTATATGATACAGATTAAAGGACTGCACAAGACAATATGTTGCTTAAAAGTGTCGTACAGAAAAATGTCTTATCTGGCCATGTCCTGCGACATGTTGTGCGAACTCAAACGTAGTGTCACTCTATGTCCTTGTAAATTAGTCTGCAATTAAAAACGACCTCAAATACACAAACACACACGTACAACAAACACCCCTTGGTCTTGGAGATAAAAACATGCTGAGCCAATTCACAAGGTGTTCTATATTGTGTTGTATTTGTAGTATGAGGTAAAAACTTATGACTGTCATAAATATGTTATTGATATTTTCCATATAAAAATGTTATAAGACAATTCTCTTTTGTAACATCTGTTTTACCAGTGTACTATTTAGTCAGCTGTTTTTTGTGTACAAATTCAACTCGTTTGGCGTATTTTATTTATCACAGGCCGTTCATATTAGTGCTATTTGGCTTTAAATAGTATTTTATTACTCGTCACTTTAGAAGACTTTGTAAATTGGCCAAGTCTGTATGAAATAAGGACTATTATTTAAAGCCATTTCACACTATAATACAAGTATTAAATAAATTAACAGAAATGCAACCCTCATGATATTGTTCTTTGAAAAAACATAAAAAAACAATAACAATTTATTATATCAGGGATGCATTTTTGCTAATTTACGTAATTATTGTATTATAGTGTGAAATGGTCTTTACTAACAAGCACGAATGAAATCGCTTCATACTATTTAGATTCAAAACTTTTTCTGTGTGTGTACTGTGTATGAAATAATTGTGTTTTTTATTAACAAAAAAAGCTAATGATATCGCTTCATCATATACATATACGAGGGCGGATTGGTATTGAAGCTATCTACCGCTAGATAGCATCGCAAACACAAAACTTTTTTCTTTTTTAAAAATTGCGATCTGTCAAACGTCAGCTGTTAAAATTTCACCCAAATTCATCGATTAGCTTATTTGTTGTAGTCGTTTGCAGTAAGCAACTTTTGTGTTTCTTGAAAAATGGAAAAAAGTGAATTTCGTGCAGTGATTAAACACTATTATTTGAAAGGGAAAACGGCGAAAGAGACAAAAGAAAAGCTCGATAAACGTTACGGTGAATCTGCTCCTTCTGATTACATGGTAAAATATTGGATTACTGAATTTAAATGCGGCCGAACAAGCACTGCACTGCAACAATACCATCAACAGGAAGGCCAAAAGAGGTGGTTACTGAAGAAAATATCAAGAAAATCCTCGATATCGTTATGAATGATCGCCGAGTCAAGTTACGTGAGATTGTTGAAATGGTAAACATATCATATGAACGTGTGTTCAACATTTTGCATGAACATTTGTATATGAAAAGGCTATCGGCAAGATGGGTGCCGCGTTTGCTCTCAATTGACCATAAACGTAAACGTGTGACGTGTGCAGTCTCAATGGCAAAGCTCTATGAATTGGGCTACGAATTGGTACCTCATCCGCCATATTATCCGGCTTAAGCCCCTAGTGACTAATTCCTATTTCCAAACCTAAAGAAATGGCTCGGTGGAAAGAGATTTAGCTCCAAAGATGAAATTATTGACCAAACAAATGCCTGTTTTAAGGAACTCAAAAAATCCTCTTTTTTGGAAGGGATACAAAAACTGGAGAACTGTTGGACTAAGTGTATTGAGCCAAAAGGAGACTATGTTTAGAAGGTAGCTTCAATATCAATCCGCCCTCGTAAGTTCGAATTTTTGTCTGTGTATAAAATAAAAACAACAAGAGTAACTTGCACTGTATGTCTTTTTAAATAACAAAAATTTGTGTATTTATTTATAATTAAAAAAAAACAATCAGGATTGGTGTACTGTTTTGACTCAATTAAATTTATTTCTCAAATTTAACTATTAACACCCCTGCAGATAATATTGGACTACGTGGTCCATTATAGCTGAAACGGACTAGTTACAAGGTGGTCCGATGTAATGCAGTCATGGAGTATGTAATTTTCAAACAAGAACTTATTGCTATACGACAATTGTTCGTGCTTCCACAAACTTACTCGTGCCTAACAAACTTCTTGTGATTGGTCCATATATAATGACATGGAATAGTTTTTGGGTTAGTCCGATGTGTACAAACATGGACCATATGGTCCAGCCCTAGGACATCGTAATGTTAAATAGACCATGTTTTCTTCATACATTTGGGTTATTTTTGGACTAGTCCTAGTCCTTTATGGAGTATACTTTACATGCGTGTTTGGACTAGTCGCGTTGTCTGCAGGGACATTATCAAACGTTAAGTAAAAAAAAATTAAAGAACGATGGAGCTCGGCTATAACGCCGATTGTAAATCCTGAACACTTTCCAATAAAAAAAAATCGGCTTTTCACATTGAAATACAGCAACCCATTTTACTCTCAAATCGATTAACCCTGAATTATTTCGTTTCACTCTTCATGTAAAAATTTTTACGAAGCGAGAAATGCATAAATGTTATTCAAAAATTCGTTGTAACCATAAAAACGTCATGCAAAAGGATTTTGACTGGAGGGTGGTTGTTCGTTACAATCATCATACGTTATAAGCGAACTCCACTGCAATAGCAATACGATTTAATTCCCACAGAAGCACAAGGAGATAAAGATATCAAAAACCACACATTAAAACATCATATCATTAAAATCATATCAAGTCCGTGCTGTTCTAACAAAAACTCACAAAACACGTACAAAAAATCATAAACATGCATAAATACTTATTCATCATAATCTAATGCATTTTATATTTTTCATACTTGTGTTGGTAAAAGTATATATGTACAGGGTGGCCCAAAATGAACGAAGGGGTTTGAATTGCTTATAACTTTTTTATTTAAGACATAATTATAAATTTTTTTTTTCAATCTGCTGTCATTTCTATTTTCTGTAGACAGTGCATTTTCGAATTTGAATTTAAAAAAGCTAAAAACTTCATATTAATTAAAAAAAAATAGTAATGGAGTGGAAAACCGAAGAAATATTGAAATTTATAAACTTATATCTACAATTCCCATGCTTAAGGGATTACCGAAGTAAATAAAATTATAACACATTTAGACAACCTCCCACTTTAAAAATTTTGAATTTGTGAAGAAGCAATTTTACGTTTTCTCCACCCAACGTACCAACCACACGAGCAATTTTTTCGTCGTAAAGACAAAAATTTAACTTTCTTAGTTGGTTTAAAGTAAATAAATGATATTCACCCTTATTCTAGTTGTCAACATCGACGTCACGTCAATACAATACCAAAAAATTGGGGCTTGTCTACTCATCGTCGAAAACTACTGAATACTATTGACAGGATCATGTTATTTTCTCGACATTAGAGAACCGAAATAGACTGTCAGTAGCACAAAATTGTTCTCGAGAGCGGCTACATAAACCCCAATTTTTTGGTATTGTATTGACGTGACATCGATGTTGACAACTGGAATAAGGGTGATTGTAAATATTGCGTATCTTCCGAAGGGAGTTTTTTTTTATAATTACATGCTTAATTTACATATGTTTGCACTTTTTTGCAGTCACAACTTCAATTTAAATGTTTTTTTACTATTGTTTATGATTACAATTTTAATTTTAATAATTTTTATCTTTTGTTCGAAACATTAGTGTTATTAAATTTGTTTTCTATTTGCACAAAATGTATATGTTAAGTAAATATCAATTGAATTTGACAGCTTGTGTTAAAAGATTATTGCTCATCAATATCTTCTAGCAAACTATTGCTAAACATGTGTTTGAACACATATTTGTGTGGTCCACATGGAAATATTTTGTGCCGGCAATCGATTTTGGCAGTTGCCACGGCAATAATTGCCAATCAGATTGCTCGTGTGGACCGGGTAGTAAAAGCAATCAGCAATCAAACTGTCAAAACTCTGTCGACGTTCTTGCTTGTTCTCAGCAATGAAAATGCTATGTGAAGACTCAGTGTTATAATTTGTATTTGTTTTTTTTTTTCAATAATAATAAAACATTTCATATTTAATATCTAAAAATACATAATAAAAATTTTATTTTATTTTATAATATTTTTTTATACAATTGTGTGCAAATCAAATAGTTTGAAAACCATCACCACTACAAAAAGTAGACTTAGGTTTTTTTGCAACCGACTCATGTTTTTGACAATACATATTCAAAGAGTTGGCATACTATTTATATTATGGTGCAAGTATTCTTTCCATCTGGTTCATGTAGGCTCCATTCCTGATTCTCTGATAATTTGCAAGATTATATACATTTCTATTTTCTACATCGCCATTATTTTACGCTTGGCAATGTACAAACTTTAACTCTGTGAATAATGTGTGTTAACGATTTAAAAATAAATTTAAAACATTTGATTACATAGTGTTTATCTTATTTAAATATTTATCTTAAATTCAACTAAAATCAGATATTGTTATCAGTGCTGGCTTTAATCGATTAGTTAGTTTGATTAACATGCAATCAGATTAATCTTAATCGTGAATAATAAAGGTAATCCTCAATAGATAATCGTTAATTTGGTTAAGCAGAATAATTTTATAGAAAAAACAGAAATTTCCGGCAATAAATCCAAACGTTTTCTTTCATGTTTGCAACCATAGTGATTGCAAAAATTTTAAGAAAGTCCTAAAATTATTCGAAATCGCTAAAACTGTTGAAAATACTAAAAACACGGAAAATTGCAAAAATTTATAATAAGCTGATTAGATCCGTCAAAGTTGTAAAAAATTTCATAAGCTTCGAAAAAATCGCTGAAACTATGAAAATTTACAAAAACATTATTTAAAAGTCGCTAAGACTATCAAAATACCAAAAACTCACAAAAATCAATTGCGTGAATCGTATAAGTTCTCGAAAAGTTTTTTAAATCGGTAATAAGTTCTAAGATTGATTTAAAATTGCAAAAAATGTAGAGATTGCTAATATCTTGGAAAGGATTCTTAATTTGCAAAAATTTGCAACTAGGACTTCTAAAATCATAAGCCAACTATAAAATTTAAAATTTACAACTAATGTCCAAATTTGCAATCTCTAGTTAACTATTGATGGCGGGTTAACCAATAACATTAGTTAATTCTCTGTCGTTAGTTTTCAAAACACCGTAAATATGGACCTAAAATACAGAATGAGTACCCGAAAATTTTTTTCTCTTATAAGCCTTTAATCAAATTTAAATTATGATTAACGATTAATGATTACAATCAATAATTGTGATCATTGAAGCTATGATTACAATTAGATTATTTTTAAACCTTAATCAAGATTAAATCTTAGACTTCATTTACAGTTTTAGTTAAATAATGACGGTCATTTAACTAATGACTTTTCATATAAATGTCATTGCTCAAACCACCATCATTAGTTAACCAAAGATTAATGTGTCATAATCATTAATTTTGCATCACTTATCATATTAACACTTTCCCAGCACTGATCGATATAGCCAGTGCAGACCAAATCAAATTTTCCTATGCCCGAGTGCATGCTGCTTTTCATACGTCGACATACATACACTGTTTGTATAATTCACATCCTCTCAATTTATTCGAGAAGCATAAACACAACCACATACATACATACATATATGACACACATAAATATTTACATACAAAAGTGCATAAAACAAATATTAACAATACAACGGGATAAAATGAGAATTTGTTTTGACAAAAATAATATATAATTTTATTACAATTAAACGAAATATGTAATTTGCACAATTTTCAAAAACAAACAATCCAACCAAATACGAAAACTATATACATATATTTACTCCTTGATTTATTCATACGCATGATCATCATCATATGTATACTTTGAAGAGGGCATTTCAATTTAAATTTATAAATGAATTAATAAATTTACTATAGTAATTTAAATAAGCTCGCTCGCTCGCAGAAGTGCTTCTGTGTATGTGCGCTAGTGTTAATATATGTGACTACCCAGCAAACATTTTTTTGACGAATGATGTCAGAAAGTCTACACAAGTTGCCGAGTTCATATTAGAAGTCGCTAAGAAAATTGAAAAATATGGCAGACACTATTTTTAACTCGACAGAAATGGCTAGAGTTTTTTAATTATTAAAAACTGCATTAAGTAAATATTTAATGGTTTTTTATTCACTTCGATGTCATATAGACTTAAAATTAGTTCTTTTATTTACATATTTGTACATTTATGCCAATTAAAGCTAACCTTTCATTTTTAATGTTCTGGAAAATTAGAGTAATACTCCCATATTCATTAAATTTAACATAAGTTTGAAAAGTATTTTATTTATCAAATTTTCCATACAAAATTTTCTTAAAATAGATGTTAAATACATTGTTTTTTTTAATATAAACTTTAATATTTAAATTGAATATTGAAATTCAAATGTAACAAGTAGAATGCAGAACATAAAAAATTTAAACTGAAGTGATTTCAAATTAATTCCACTTCAAAGTAATGTGTAGAGCATTCCTGATAAGCTATTAATAAATATCGCACTGCTTCCTCTAAAGAAGTTCAACTTGAAATTTTTAAATATTCTCTTTTTGCAAGAAATCGATGTACAGTAGTCACATCTACCCACTGTAAGAAGCTAACATCATTTTCTCTACTCTTTCGCCAAAAAATGCAGTTGTATCCTTTTTTTATATGAAAGTAGTATAAAAAATAAACAGGTTTTGTCTCTAGTGAAAATTTTAAAATTTTGAGTTGACGCTCTTGAGAGGAAGCAGTGAGATATATTTTAGAAGAAAGTTATATTAATACAAGCTGTTTTAAGCTTTAGTAATATTTGTCTAGTAAATAATTTCTTTATGTATGTGATGTTGTTACATTTTAAAGTAGTAAAGATAAATGAAGGTAAATCTACATCAAGGTATTAGCAACACATTTAATAAAGAAAAATCTTACAAAATTCTCATAAAAAAATATTACAAAATGAAAATAAGAATGGCTAGAGAGAAAAAATCTAAATCTTCCGGCTAGATAACATCTCTGCCTTTTTTATGCGAAGATGAAAAAACCACTGGATCAAGCCGGACATTAGAAAATGTCTGCTATCAAATTAGAAATTTGTCAGAAATTTCGGAACCTTTTTAAGACAACTCGTATTAATGTCGTATAAAGTGCTGGCATAGACATATACAAATTATCAGACTTCTCTAACTCTACTTGCCCTACGAATAATGCTGTTGCTTATGCCGTCATATCAATTAATACATATCTACCCATGTTTAATAAAAGTTCTATATCTCGAACATTTATGTAAGAACTCTCAGATAATTGGTATCTGAAATAAAATGAAATATATATGTCCTTAGGTAGACATATTAAAAAAAAATAATTTGGGGGCTAAAATTTACCAGAACCAGTGTTTTGAGACATTTTTCTGAAACTGTTCAGTTATGTCAAATTTTCCATAGTAACTTCTTTAGAAATAGTATAAAATGCTCTACTACATATTGTAAAAGTTTTTCAAAATTTCCTAAGAAAAAGACTAACGCTTTTTTATCAGCCGTTCCTATGACTTTCGTACCGTTTTCTGACAAAACTCGGCTACTTGTGCGTGACTCAAAAATGTTCGTTGTGCACTTACATATATTTGTATATATTATTGCAAATTTTTTTTTCAAGCGAAAACTAAAGATTTTACTTTTGTTTTTCATTTATAATAATGCCAACTAAAAGCCACGGAGGCCGAATATAAATTAGTTATTTATGTATATGTAAATATATTTATTCATATAATACCATAAACAAAAATAATAACAACCAAACAATATAAATAATAGTTATTATAATCATTAGAAGTAGTTATGAAAATGATAATAATCGTAATTCTACATAATGACGATGATAATAATTATGATTTCAATTACAATGTGTTCAAATATTAAATGACCGAGATAAATCCCATTGTAAAATAAGTTTTTTTTGTTTTGTGGTAAATTTCAAACGATGAAAAAACAATCAATTACTAAAAACAGAAAATATTTAAAAAAAAAACAGTTACAACAACTTTTAAATAAAACGAAAAAAATAACGAATAATTTTACACATGTATGTATTTGTAAAAAAAGATATTTATTAAAATTTTCGGCCTGAAAAATAATAATAATAAAAATAATAAATAATAATAATAAAACAAAACGTTAAAGTTGAAACGAAAAACTATCAAATATCAAATGTTATATACATACTCGTACATTTAAATATAATTATAAATATTTTTTTTAAAATTAAGTCAATAAATTAACAAAATTAAATAGTTAAACATTAATATGCGAATGTATATTAATCGTAGATATACGAGTATATTAAAACAACAAGTCATTTATGTATATTTAAAATATCCTTATAATGATAATTTCTTTATTATTATTTTTTTTCATCAATTACAAATGACCCCAATTATTTATAACAATTATTCAAAATAATAAAAATCTAAATAATGAATTATGTCTTCCGATATAGTAATGACGTAAAACAGTGTCACTAAGAATGAATAGTATTAAGATTCTTATTTTACATTAAATTACAATTTTATTTGTATTGGAATAAAAGAATAATGTATAATTAAACATATTTAAGCAGTCGATAACTCGTAACAAGTTTCAAATAAAAACACATGTTTGGAAATTTTAATTTTTAATGCCTGGGAATTCCGAAAAGCCAGAAAACAAAAATCTGAATTTTTCAATATGCTGTATGTATATTCTAAAATAATTTAATGGCATATAATTGATGTGAAAAGCATTAAACATATTTCGTTTAAGTCCATATGTGAGCATTTCAAAATAAAGTTTTTCAAAACAAGAAAGCAGATTCCTGAAAACTCATCATATTTTCAGTTCAATTTTAAGGAATTAAACAGAAAAAAATATGGAGAACCTGGAATCATCTTGGATGCTATTCGATAAATAAGAATTCAAATTAGCCAATTTCCAAGAATTTTAAAATTCATACTTCGAAATTCAAATGCTATTAATTCTGAGATCTACACAGCGCCAATTTTTGAAAACCTCGTGATTTGAATTTGCCTGGTTTACAGAACAGGAAAGTTATTGCCGTTTTAATCTTTGGGAATGCACTCAGAATATTATTACAGTAACGGACTGTACGTTATTCTAGTAGTAATCGTTTCGGTCATTTTTAAAAGAATAAACATTTAAAATTGTAAGCAATTTTATTTTTAACTGATTCTAACATTCATTCAAAAAACGAAGGACATATTAATACGGATTTTCGGTTACATTCCGTTGTTTTCAAGTGCTGTTTTTTGCTATGCTTGCTTTATTTGATTTGTGTGAGATTTCCTCTCCTACACAAAAAAAGGAAAAATCTATTATTTTTACAGGCTTGAGTCAATTAATTTTTTAACATTAAAAATTAAATGAACTTTAAGTTCAATTTAAATGAAAAATGAGTAGACCGGTTTTTAAGTGAACTTTCATTTATTTTAAATTACAATTTCAGTTAATTTTACGTACAGAATATTTTGAGTGTACATATATTGTTTATTTATCAACCTTTTCATATTAATAAATAAGTTAAAAAATATTTAAAAAATTGAAGCAGGGACGACTTAAATTTCAATGTATTTTTATAAAACAATTAATATTCTACTGATTATTTAAAATATTATTTTTGGGAAAAAGTACGACTGAAAATTTAAAAAATAAAAATTTTAGCAATTCCCAAAAAATCTCACTCGCCATTTTTGTAGCCAAGTGATCATTTTGCGGCCTCTTAACCTTGAACCAATGCATGCAATAAGGTAATGGCGAATTCAAAATCAAATGACATCAATTTTAACTGACTAGTTTTTATAAATAGTATCAGTATTTAGCTATTTTCTTTATATATAATTTTTCAATTCAAATAATGAGCTTAAGGTCACTTTTTTTTATAAAAAAATATAAAACATTTTACTATCGATATTTCGCTGCTTCTTTGTTTAGCTTCGCAGGATAATAATCAAACAAGTTAACAATAATATTAATGACATTTAAACGAACAATTGAACAATTTAATCTAACTTGTTGTAATTTCGTTTTTGTTTTATTTGAATAATAACAGAATATAAAACATATCTTTGGATTGCAAATCATACAATTTGACTAAAATTAAATACTTAGTTAACAATAATTAATTAACGGATTATATTGTTTGTTTAAATGCCATTAATATTATTATTAACTGATTTGTTTGATATTCTGTTACACAAAGGAGTAGCGATATATCGATAATAAATTTCGTTTCATGTTTTTTATATAAAAAGTGACCTCAAACTATTGTCTTAGATGTCATCTGCTCACATAATTAACAGTTTATTGTAATGGAGTCAATCCATTAAAATTTGACTTCATTATTTTTTGCAGCTAAATATTCTGTAGAATAATTAGTTTTATATCAGCATTGTCGGATAAAAATTCGACTAACCATATAATGTAAGTCGAAGTTAGATTGGGGGCCACTACATAAAATAAATATTAATGAGTTTAGAAGATTTAGAAACGCATTTGAAAGCGAATATACATATTAAATGAATTCAGTCATCTTGTTTGTTCGGGAGCTGTTAAGAATAGAAACATGGGACGATTCCATATAGTTTCAATATTAATTTTAATTCGCTAACAAAAGCGTTTTTAATATATCCTTTAAATCTTTTCGAGAAGCGTGGTCGATGTAATGCACATAACATGCCAATTGTTAAAATGGCACAGAAACTAATTTAAGATCGGCCAGTATGCTTAAAGGTGCACTCATGTAGGCCCAGAATTTTTAAATGTTAACAAACTCATTCATGACAATATTATTATTTTTAATACATCAAATCCCGCACCATGCAAAATCAAAGAATTATTTTACTTATTGTATCGCAAACAGTGGCTGTTTAATTTTTCGGCTAATGTAACGAGGCAATTGATTTATTTGTACCATCAAGTTGATATCTGAAAAAATTAGTTTCCAGACGTGCTGTTTTTTCATTAAAAATTAAAAAAATTTTTCCGCAAATGGCTGCGTAATTAAAACACAACGATTATACTAAAATTGCGAGTAAAACATTGTTTAAGAATTAATTTGTATTTTATAGATACTAATGTAAAAAGTAATACGTACAATGTAATTAAAATTAATTTTAAGAACTTGAATATTTTTACAAAAATCAAATACTTACTATTCGCATTATTATACAGATACAGCTACTCTACAATAACAAAAAAGCACAAACTAAAATAGACAATAAAAGAAAACAACGAATCAACACAAACATTCGCACGTGAAAATATATGTACATATACTATATATTTGGCGTCAGCTAAAACGTAAAAGGTCCTAATATGTTATACCTTCAAAAGTTAGTATATCTTTTTTAACACATTAAACTTAACTGGAATGCATTTAATTAAAGAGTTGAGTTTTTTGTGGCTAAAATTTTTGATTCGATTAAAATGTTGCGACTCTCTCCATTTGTACAAGTGTGGTTTTTTATTCAAGAATATTTTAACAGGAGATGGGCGCCGCTCACATGATTTGCGATACACGATCGTGAATAACCGTGTGCTTCAATCTCATAAACGTACATGAATGTGAGTATAAAATAATCCGGCATAAGTGAGCGTGCATCAGCAGAATTTGCGTGATTGAAAATTAATAAAAGCTCTAAAATAGAAAAAGGAGTTTTGAATTATTTCCAAAATTCATTAAAAAAACAGTTTTGCAAGTTTCAATAATAAAACCATGAAAAATTTCATAAATTGGAGATATTTTTTCATTAGTATTTCGTTAGTTTTCATGATCGCAACTCAGCGTCTCATGATTTAGTCAAATATCAAACATTATTTATCGTGAGGGTGCATAAACATGAATGGAACTTGAAACCCATCTCTAATGTTAATACATACATAGACACAAATATAAAGTGGTGCAAGTGTATAAATGTGCTTGCAACCATGAACATTTGCAACAAATGTTATTTTTCATTTCAAACGCATTAAAATTAAAATATTCTGTTTGCTTGTGATTTAGAATTAAATCCTTTCTATTTTTAATGTTTTTGTTTTAGTTTTTATCAACATTCAAATGCAGGAACAAATACCCGCTCACATTTATTCGCACATGAATACGTTAAGTGAATTTGTACCCAGCAGTTATAAATATAAGACAATATATTTATCTGTGGCAATAAGGAATAATTTAGTTTAAGTCAATACGACCTTTGTAATATCCATATTCAAAGTCAGTGCTAGACAAAGTTTTATTTGTTTTGTACGACTTTTCAGGAAGTTATAGCGTAATAAATAACTCCTTTCTTATCTTTTTTTAACTTATAATCTCAAATGTAATAATAAAATTTAGATGATGATGGTAATTTCTTCATGCTTCGTGAGTAGATTCAAAAACGCATCTTAAAGCAAGGTGCCACACTCTCAGAATTTTGAAAGGTAAAGCAGGTTGTTTTAATCATGATTGGGGTGTGCTGGTTCCCGGTTTTATTTTATACCTTATCCCCAATTTGAGAATTTTCATTCCCCAAATTCCACAAAATAACTAATTTCTGTGTTGTTGTTGTTGTTATTATTATTATTGGCCAAGTATAATTCCTTTTTTATTTTAGATTTTTTGATTCAGCTATTGGCCTACCGCGTTTTATGTAAATAAACATGCAAGTTTTTATTCCATATTGTCCCGACGTTTTGTGAATTGTATGTTCACTTTTTCAAGGAATTTTTGTCTATTTTATAAAAAAAATAAAAACATCAACAAAGTTGCAATAATATAATATTTACAATTAATGACTTACAATATGAATAAACGTCACATAAATATTATTTAAAAGTTTTTTATATTAATTTAATTGAATTACTAAATTTTAATTTTAAGGTACAAAATTTTTTAATTTATTTTGAATCACAGCTTTTTTTATTTTAACTTGTTATTAACATATTTCTTTTCCCCGAAAATCCTCACAGATCTGTAATAAGAATTTTCAAGCTTAAGGTCCAATTTATAGCAGAAAGCCTTATCAAATTCAATATTTCGCAGTCACAATGATAGATTCTTCTGGAATATTTAACGCATATTTGTAAAAAAAAATTTAACAATAAAAAACATTTTTTCTTCACAAAATTTGAAAAATATTGAATATAGTCAAGATCTTTTTTTATTTATTAATTAATAAATTGGAACATAAGCCTTTAAATTCTTATTACAAATAATAATCAAAAGATCGAAATAATGATAATAATCTCATCCCACATATCCTTAAAAACGAAATAATATTATGTCAAAGGAAATATAATTAAATCCATTTATGTAATATTATTAAAAGTAGTTTGTTCTTTCAGCAAATGAATGATAAACTCTGCTTTATGAATTAAACATCTGCCTGAAACTATATAATGAAGTTCATGAAACCTTCATCATTATTTTTTATTCATTCGCGTCTATTCAATACAGATGAATAACTATGAAAAGATAACAATCAACACTTGATAGTTAGAAACAAGAGTAATGAAGTTTGTTTGTTCACTTATACAAGAGCGTACTAACATTTACAAATATGAAACAGAACAAGACATGAATAAATATCAATAAAGTTCATGCAAAAACAGTATGCTTTTAAAGATCAGTGTTAGATAAAGGAAAATCATTTAAGAAATCCTTTAAACATACACAATGAACTAAATTGCAAAAACATAAAAGGTAACAAACTCTAAAGAATTTAAAGTTTAAGGATTTCATAAATGTTTTCATTTGGTAAAATATCTCATTTAGATAAAATATTTATTCTATAGTATTTCCCGCTATCATGAAATGGTTTTAGACATAATTATATAATATATATTATATAATATATATATTATATATAATTATATATATAATTATTACAATATTGTAAATTTTAAAAATTTTGTATTTCCGTAAGAGATGCATAATGAAGTTCTTAGCATATCACCAGTGTCAAGGCAATAGTTTTGATTTAACTGCATTTTGTTTAAGCGCTCTTTTGATTCAACTTCCCAAAACTATTAATTTCTGTCACTATTCCTTAAAATCCCATACAAATTCCTTTTTTTCAGTTCAGTTCTGTACCTGCAGTTTTAAGATAAATGTCTTAAATTTAATTTCACAAAATTAGCAACACTGCTATTGCGTATTAATAAGAGAGATGAGATAAGAGCGAGAACTACGAAATAAAAATCGTTTCAATGAACAATGTCTTCGTGTTAACGAAGTGAAACAAAATGATCTCTCTCATGGTATGAACAAAGCAACAGTTTGTTTGGTGTTTTGATTTTTATTCGAAATAAAGTTTTAGTCAATGAACATGTTCATTGATGACCACGTTCATGCAACCCTATATTATGCATACTAATGGCAAATCCAACTACGTATACTTAATATACGGTTTCGAAAATTTCTATGTCAAGTATACGTAGTGTGAAATGTACCACGATATGAGAATATGCAGCATATTCTGTACTTGTATAAAGCTAAATCTCCATCTCATCGCTACGAATACAATTTTGTTAAGGGTGTTGGTAAATTTGGCAATGGCTTTAAAATTTTAAATATTTACAAACTTAGGAAGTAAAGAAATCGTTGAAAGCGTCCATTTCCTTCGGATATTTAAAAAACTTTATAAAATCAAATAAATAAACCAAACGAATATACAAATATTTTAGAATAACAAAACTTTCACAGCTGCCATATTATTCAAGTGAAAAAATATACATCAAACCAAAGAAAAAAGTATCAGCTGTTTGCGAAATCAACTTGAATGTCATTCAGCATCAGTATAAATACTTTTAATTTTGTTTATAATTTCAGCTTGAAATCACTTTACTTCATGATTTCCTGAACTGATTAAGATATAGCCTTAGCTACGATAGTTACTCAATGTGGTTGTATTATTATCTCTGCACATTTTGTTTGTGGAAGTGTTTTTTTTCAGACAAAGTATTCAGGACCAGGATTCATGTGATTTTTATAGCAAAAAGTCGGAAAATTTGTTGTCTTTAATTAGTGTTCTAGATGCATTTTATATGCACTAGTTGTCCAAAATATTACTTAAAAATACATTGAGTATTGGCTGCCAATATATCTATTATAAAAATTTTAGCTACCTAAAGTAAACATGATGTGCTCAGCCTCAGCAGCTGATCGAATAGAGTTATGAAATTTATATTCTAACGAAACTACGTTTTCTTAACGCTCTTTTATATATCCGCAATGGAAATATAGACAGACGAAGATTTTGAAGAAGGGACGAAGACGCAGAGTGTGTAGTAGACGAACATGATCCAATAATACAGGTCTGTTCAATAATCCAGCTGATTTTTTTTGCAGCGTTGTGTTTTGTTGTGAAATCAGGAATGGAAAACTAAATTTTTAGTCGTTAAAAAATATTTTAAATTGGACTTTTTTGACCCACACAGTATAAAATCAAAATCTTTGTAATTATTTCTTTATTAACTAACACAAACACAATGGTATGTATGTAATTATTACAAAGATTTCAATTTAGTACTGTGGGGCTGAAAAAAGTACTATTTAAAATATTTTTGTAACGAATAAAAATGTAATTTTCTATCACTAAAGGTACGGTCACACTTGGCAAACATTTGATCAAAAAAACGTAACCACTACTTTTGCTTAGGGTTAGTGAGATTTAACTTGGTTTTTATATCACAAAATGAAGTCAATTATGCCGCAAAATGCTATTTTTGTATTATTTTTAATAAATGCGAACCCATATTTAAAAAAAATTGGAATTAAAAAAAATTTAAATTTAGCTTGTCTGTTGGTTACATTTTTTTCAGCAAATGTTTGTCAGATGTGACCGTACCTTAACATATAAAATAATATAATATAATAAATAATATAATAAAATAAATATGTAATAATAAGTAAACAAACTGCGAAAATGGATGAAAAACGTGTAAGAAACAATTTCTGTTTGTCTATTGATTTCCAATATGTAAAAGCTTCAGAAAAGAACAAGAGAGAATTCAAAAAAAAAAAAAAATCCGGTAAGAAATGGTAGCAAATTAAATATATTAAATTAAAATTAAATAAAATATTTATGGCCTTATTCACAAACGCCTTATAAAGTTAATGTGTACATTAAAACCGATTTTCCTAAATAAAAATCCAACACTTAAGCTATAAACACATTCACTACAGCAGCCTACCGACTACAACCTGTCAGAAATAGAATACATGTGTTTATATGAAAAGGATTATTTTCACGACTACACGGCTGCAGGTTCTTGTCCATGCTATTTTTGTCGTGTAGTCAAATTAAACTAATTTCTATTTTTGTTGGCTACGAAACAAAAAAAGAGTTTACAATATTACAAAATATATAAAGCAAATTAGAGATTAGAAAATTTTTTTTAATGTAAAATAAAATGCAAAAATTGCAGTTCTTTTTTTTTTTGGTATTAACTTTGTTTAAAAACAATTTCTGCATAAAAAATAAGGGCAATGAAATTCCTGCATATTAGATCAATATGCTTTGTTCACGTTTTTATAAATTCTGAAAAATTCAATGAAGCATTATAATGGCCACTAAGACAATCATATCGCGATAATCGCAAAAATGCTCGAAATTTTGCAGTATTTAAAAAAAGTCGTAAAATCCTCTGTAACTACCTGCAAATGGAAGAAACGCGAAAAACTCGCAAAAAACTGCAAAAATTACGAAACTTTGCAATAACTCCTTATCATTGGGAGGAAAAAATTTTTAATGTCATTTAAAATTCTATATAATAATAAAATATAGATAATGTCACCCGCATTACACAAAACGCGAAATTTCGCGATAAGTTGCAAAATTTTTAAATGCTGTAAATTGTCCTAAAACGTGCTACAGATGCAAGGAATGTAAAAAAAATCGCAAAAAACTATAAAATTGACGAAAATTTGCAATAACTTCCAATCATTGGGAAAACAAAAATGTTTAATATCATATAAGAGTTCATGAAATAATAAAATATAGAAAAAGTCATCCACATTGAAAAAAACGCAAAGTCCGCGAAAAGTTGGAAAGTTTTGAAAAAAACCGTAAAATCTTCTAAAAAGACATAAAAATGTAAGGATTGTGAATGCATATCATATTCTTTAGGTTCTTACCTCCATTTAGCAAGTTTTATTCCATTTTCAATATTTTTTAACTTCTCACGGCTTTTAGCTATTTTTGCAATATAAGTGATTTTTCCTCATTTTATTGCTGCATTGAATTGTACTTTTTGAAAAGCAAAAAAAAGCTAAAGTGGCACCTCTGAAATATAAATGAGTCAGCTTCTTACTGTGTAGCTGTCGTTTTCAAAATAATTAAGTAGCTGACAACAAGGCGACATATGTAGCCAGCGACATTTGTAGTCATGTAGCCATGTAGCCTGCTGTCGTGAATGTGTTTATAGCTTAAACCTACAATAACTTTATTAATCGTTTGTGAATAAGGCCATTGATAATTAATTCACTATAACATTCACGGATGCTTTGAGTAAGGTGGTGGCTTAGCGATATGTTTTACTGTTTTAATTTCCTAACTCTTAATTTTGCATTATTTTCATTAAGCCATTTCTAAGAAGGATCTCTTGAGCTCAACAGTTGCCAACAGTTTCGCAGCAGTTGCGCCCGACAACTATGTATGTACGTCTTATGAACGTGCCCATTAATGCTGCTTGGCTTTACCGTATTTGTACGTGTGTTTACTTAAAAAGAAATATTTTAACTCTGATCGAAACGTGTTGAGTGCTCAAACAGGCTTTCTGAAAAGGGCTCTTTCAAAAACTGCTATGAGAGTTTTTCTGGAAAACCACACACCCCTTATAATCCGTATTTCTTTTAATGCATTATTTTAGTAAATAAGGTCGTGAATCATTAAGGCATATGATATTAATAAAATACCTTAAAAGGTAATATGAATCCGTCGATTCGCTTTCGTACTTATAGAGGATAAATCGCCAATACATCGTTAATTAGAGTCACAAATATCGACACCTTTCATTCCAAAGAAAATTTATACCAAGTCTTTGTAACTCTAAAACAACTGTAACAAAACAATGAAAATAATAATAATGAAATAATAATAATAATAAAATAATGAAAGGGGTTGTAATGGAAGAGGACATGAAATCTATATCTTTACGCTAAACTTTTCATTGTTGCAAAGGTTTGTTGTCAGAAACTGTCGCAACTATTACTCAGGAAAGAAATAACCTACTGGGAACTAAGCATCCTTTCCTAAAATCTATTTCATTATTATTACATTCAAACAAATAAAACTTATATATGGTATATTGTATATTGTGTATTTTTTATGATGAAGTTCGTCTTAATTATTGAAATGTATGAATTTAGTTCATTTATGTTTATTAAACCGTCCCTGACTAAATTTTACGTCGTAGAATAATTAAAAAATTATTCCATCGGAAGAACATATTGTAGATGTTTCGTTTCTCTTATCGATGGTTTTCTTCGGAACATCCGTTTTTACACATCCATTTTTTTAAAAAAAGATGTTGCTTTCCTAATTGTACATGGACTGCTGGGTAAAAACTTTAAACAATATCATACTCAAACGGCACGCACACCAACATTTGTAAATGTGTGTGACGATATGCTGCTGCGCACAAATTCACAAACACGGACTTTTTATTATTAATATTCAGCATAATTTTGCCAGAGGATTGTCAGTCAGTGAAATTAATTGCAACAATTTACAATTGAATACCTCAACAATAAAACCAAACAAACAATTTTACAAACATACATACATACGAGTACATACATACATACATGTGCAGTTAAGTGCATACAACTTCTGTTTGTGTTTTCTTTTTTGTCATTTGTCTTCTTCATTTTATTTTCCTTAACAAGTGTTGTCAAGCAACTTTGCGAAGCTTTGCTTTAAGCATGACGACTTAGCTCTGTCAAAAATCATTTTCAATAACAAATTTCTCCTCATTGGATTATAAATCGAATATTTGTGTTCTGTGTTTTAGATGTTTTCTAGATGCACCGCAACTTTTGCCAAAATTTGTGTGCACTTTTTCCATTTATTGCGTAAATAACATTTTAATCTTCAATCTTAAATGCTGTATTTAGAAACAAATTTGGATTTGCAGTCAAGCAGAATTGCTAATGAAATCAATCGCTCGTCATAAATCTTTTCAGTTCAATTTAAAATTGATTTTTTTTAACATTTCTTAGTAAGAGCCATTTGCCACGATCAAAGTTTACTTTGACAAAGTCTTTTCAATTTTCTTTCAAACTTTGCTTCGCTTCTCCACACACAAAATTTACTTTGAAAAATTTTGTGTTCGTTTGTTGGATGAACATGCAAACCAAACACACACATGTAACCAAATACAAGTAGTATGTGTAAACGACGAACGAAGTAGAAAGCTACTTTGCGAGTATAGCAAAGTGTGTACTCACTCACCCCCTTTGACCGTGGAAAAGGGCTCTAATGAAACATAACACAGCTGGAGCGCAGTTTTCCGTATAAATTGACATTTTAAATACGGCGTCAGTAGCTGTTTTCAAATTGTTAAATCAGCTTCGAAAATATGCACTCAGTGAAAATTTAAAAGGAATAGAAATGTGATTTCTTAAAAGCTGCTTCCAATTTTGCTTTTGGAATAATATGAAAATATTTCTGGGTTTGCGTAGAACATAACTGTACCGCATAAAATCAAATTTAAATCGTTTTAACATGATTCGAATCTTGGGCTTAATCACTAGATCATTCTAGCAAAAGCTTTGATGGGAAAGTAATAAGTTAAAATGCTAACAAACAAATACATAAATTGCATACTTTTCATTAATTCCACTTTGGCATTTTAACTCATCCCCTTAACACGGTGATGACATTGAAATTAATTACTACCACGTATTACAAATAACGACTTAAAAATTTCAATAGTTAAAAGTCATAGAATGGAGAGAAGACAACAAAAAATTACTGCGCCATCCAGAGAATAGTTCAATTGTCTATTTACTAACAAGCAGTTGCTACGGTTAAGTAATTTGTGTGGAAAAGCATATTGTTTCTAATAAAGGCTGCGTTGTAGAGTTACAGAACTTTAAATTGAAATAAAATGCAGATAAATAATGGGAAATGCCATCCGTTTTTGTTTATTCGAAAGATAATAGATTGAAATTTTTATTTGAATATGATTTCTGGCACATGGCCATCTCGGTTGGCTCAGAGCGATTCCAACCGGAATAAATAGTTATCGATTAATGTTTGCAGCTTGGTGGCCATATGCCAGTAATAACATGGGGAATGTTGTCTCTCAACGCATCACTCGTGTATGGCTTCACAGCGTAGACCAGAGACTTCATACATTCCCATGAAATATACTACAACAGTATTGAATTGCATGGTCTTGGTGGCGAATTTACGGGTGCATTAAGCGAAGTTATTCGCTCACCGAAAACTTCTTTTAATAAATTAATTCAAACAGCTAAAAACTCAATTTCTTCAATAGTTCTGATCATTACAGTCTACATCAAATATATCTTGTTGCAGCATACTTGGCAACACTAAAAAAAGACAATAAGAGTAGGATGCATAGAATTTATTTAATTTTTTTTGTGCTAGTTCTGAGAGGAAAGGAAAAACAGTGATTATGGTGGCCGCCAAAAATGGCACGAACCATTCATGGGTGAGATAATGAGCTGAAACCGTTGCAAAATCAGTGTGGGGTGCAAATAGAAAGGGAATCAACAGAAGGATGCAAATTTAACGCTCTTCAATGTAAACGCAAAAAAAAAGTTCCAACACTTCAACAAACATTAAAAGGTACTTAAATGCGCAATTATACATGCATGCATACGATATACATCCATGTACACACATACATACATGCATCGACTTAAGTTGGTCGTCAGCAAAATTGTGTCGGAAATATCAACAAAAAATTGTAAAACACCAGATATCAAAAACATATTTACATACACACATATCGCTCATTTGTTCAAACATCGTCATAACTAAAAAAACCTAATTTTTGAATTAAGAATACAAAATTATTCTACGTATAGGTCATCATCTGGTTTAAAATAAAAGTCATACAAATATCACGTTTAGTCACCTCCTGAGAAATGAATACTGGTGGATTTTTTTCATTGAGGTGTGAGTAAATTAAAAACATTAAACTCGGTTTTTGGAGAAGGGGTTTTTTAAGTTATGACGTTGTTTGACAAACCGAGCGATAAGTACATATATTGTAGCAGTAGCAACGAGCATTAGCAGCAAAATCAAATCAACCGCCAACAATAATAAATAATGAAAATTTATTTAAAAAAAAGTATAAATAATAAATATTACTCGTATATACTTTGTACCCACATGGGTAACTCCATAAGCCCAAAATCGGTCATGTGATACATGTCTGCGGATCTCAACAAAACCTTGTAGGTCTACTTGCTGCATATGTATGCATCTGCGCATCATTTATTGTTTTTAATTTTTCTCAATTCACCGTAGTTCTCGGATTATCGTGCATCCAAATTTCACTATTTAAGAAGAAGCTTACAACCCATAACACGATTTTAACAAAGCATAGCTCTGATGTCTTCAGATTCTAATACTTAATAAAATTAACCGGAAAGTGTTTGCAAAAAATTCATGTACTACATATTGATGTGTATAACAAATTCAAAATTTAATGGTACACATATTTTACTAATTGGTACTCATAATCGTATTAGTTTAATTTAACAATTTAATACGAAATATGAATATAGCAAAGTTGACTTAACTTAGAATTCTAAAAACTCAGTAGTCTATTTTGAAGTGTCTTGGAATACTAAATACCAATTGGAAGATTCCTTCATAAGTTCGATGACAAGTCAAAATACAGCACAATGAAAAATGCTGTTAATATCTTGTTAATTTTATGTTTCAAAATATATCAGTTATCTGGAAAGATGCTTTACTCTGAGAATAACAACCGACCATTGCTTTCTTATAGAAAAGAATAATTCAAATATTTGATTTTTTTGATCAAATTTATAGCCAAAATATCCAATTTCCTGCGAATACTTGAATACACATAAAAGTTAAATGTATAATGTGCATATAAAATTTAATTTATATGCTGCGTCTTTTTTGCATAAATATATTGTTTTAAACTACCCGTAGTTGAATCAACTTCGAATATTTACCTCTCAGGCAGACGAAAAACCCATGACTAGCGCCTTCGACCAATTTATGGCAGTACCTGCACTACTGCGAATTGGTACATCGAATGCGGTGTATGTATTACAGCATGTGCACTAAAAAATCGGACTCTGTAGTAGCTCAGATTCCCATCAATAAATTCCATACAATTCCTTAGGTCAGGAGTTTAGCAATCTAGTGTATCACGACCAAGGAAATTTTTGGAAATCGAATTAAAAAATACAATCACAAATAAATTAAAAGTATTTGCTAATTAAAAGTGATGCTAATTGCTGTATCGCTTATGAGTGCTAAAGTTTATAAATTGTCCTTTTGGCATGAATTGTTTGAACATAATACGAGCACCAAGTATAAATGTAGTACAACTTCAGCAAGCACTATCAATAGTACAATTAGTACACTCTTCCTTCTTTATAAAAAAAATAAATAAATAAATAAATATAATGTAAAAATAATATAAAATTCCAGTCGGTGATTCCCTGGAAGAACCATACTAAAATTCGCGGGAAAGTTTCGATCATTTTCCCGGATCACGGGAAATTATAAAAATAGAATATTGCATAGTTATGATCTTAAATTTAAAAATTAATCAGACATTACAGAAAATGAAAATGATGTAAAAGACAGCGTAATTAATTTTATTTAAAGTGATTCTTTTTTTCACCTAAATTGGTTCTTAATACAATATTATTATTTTTAGGCAAAACTTCGTAAAGTTTTTATTCAGAAAGAATTGAAAATGAGACAATATTGCAAAGAACCTGGGGCGAATAATTATCATCAATTAATTTCAAAACGGCACAGTAGAAACAACGTCGTTTTACATTCCCATCATCAGTGTTCATATGTAATTGAATTAGAATTATATATACGAATTTGTTTAAAATCAATTGAAGTACATTTGACGGTACAAGCAGAATTTGAAATATATTTAAGAAAAGTCTCTTTAAAATTGCATGTCTAGGAAAATAATGAAATGATCGTTTCTTGAAGTAAAGCATACAATTAAAATTATTTTGGAGAGCTTTAGTGGAAGCTTTAAGCATTAAAAACCCTGAATTTGCATTGCAACTGAGTGTTATGAGTGCCTTCCATAACTTTAAGTCCTATTAAGGGATACTTTTGATTTTTAGCCGGTCGTCACTGAAATTTGTTGACTGTCGAGTGATGTTATTATTGAAAAGCTCATGAAATATCTATGGAATTCGATCAAACTTAAAATGCAAAATTAGCGATAAAGATAACTTGGCTCAGTGGAATGTAAAATATTTTATCTATCACTGAAAATTTTGCAAAAAAAAAATAAGAAATAAATTATTTTATTAAATGCTTTAGCCATCTTAAAATTAAATTATATCGCCAAAGTGATATTCATTTTTGTTTTTCATACAAATTCTACAAATTTTTAACATAAATTTTTTCATTTGTTCGGCGAACAATTTCTATAAAAAAAATAAACAAATTTTTTTATATTTTGTTTTGAATTTTATATAAATATCACTTTGGTGACGTGATTTCGTCAATTTGGCCCTAAATTTTCAATCAAACATTTTTGGAAATAGTGTTCAAGTAATCTCTATACTTTCTCTTACTTTTTGATAAATTAACACACTATTTGATAGACTTCACAGACACACTCTAATTTTTATTTTTTTATTGTGTTTATACTAACTTGACTGAATTTAGTAAATTCATATATAGAAGGATTCCTTAGAATACAATGGAAATTCCAAAGCCTAGTTTCCATTATATATTCAACGACACATATTTTTAATTAAGGGTTGAGCAGGATTTTGGAAACTAATTAGAGCAATTTTGCCTTCACCGTCACTCAATTATTTTCGTAACTAAAGTCATCATCATGCCCCTCGAAGATGCATGTTTTTCTCATACGGAATCTTCGGTTGCATCTAGTCTGGTACATATAGAATTCTGACTGCGAGAAATTAAGTATGTTTGATTGACCTCTTTCAAGCAAATTCAAAATGTAATATATGATACACTTTATTTTAAAAAATTCGACCGTTTATTTAACTCTGGAACCATAGTGTACGTAAATTTTATGTGCATTTTTTTAAATATCAAACAAGTGCTTGATATTCTAGCTTTGTTCTCATCAAGTATGTTGCTATTCTTATCTGTCTAAATTGCATCGCAAAAACAACTAATTAATATGTACACATTTGAAATTTATTATTATTTTTATAAGAAGTTAATTTAGGTAGTATGTTTGTGTATGTCCTGGAACAGGTTTTCAGTACAAAAGTCTGCTACTACTACTAATATAAATAAATAAATTAGAATGAACAACTAAAATGAAATCCTACCGCAGACATACGCAAAATTTACGTATCGTTGGTATTAACGTATTATAAAATATACTAATGGTTTTGGGTTACTTTTAAACATGAAAACGGACCTTTAATAATAGAAAACAATGCCAGCTAAATGCTGGTTGCGCTTGAAATCCATCACCAATTCACACATTTGCTGTTGTATGTCCTCGATAATTTCACGAACGCCATCTTTGAGATCTTGAATCAATTGTGAGCCATTGGCCAAGACCCTATTTAATATATTGCCCAAGGAAAATATTCTAAAAGTGTTAAATCAAAAGATCTCAGTGGTAAATTGTGATCTCCTCATTGAAAAATTACACGGTCAGAAAATTTTTCACGCAAAAGAGCATAGGTGTCGTAAGTTCTTGTGTTAACTGAACTTCAAAAACCCTAAGACTTAAGGCTTTTTGCAAAATAAGGTGAAATTTTATTTGTGAGAAATGAACAGAGCTAAGTTTTCCTCAACACAATACTAATATTTTCAGTTTTCTAATGCGTTGTTCAATCGATTTATTAGGATCATAGTTTATTATACTTGTCATTTGTTTGACATTTTGAACACCCTTATTTTAAACAATTTCACTTCATATCTTGGACCAGTAAAGGTTGTCGTCATAAACAATATTTCATTTTCCCAAACCATAAATAATTCTAATGTGCTGCTGTTTTAAAACTGTGTGGTAGAGGCAAAAACTTATGGCTAAAAACTAAATTAAATGAAAATAAATATTTAAGTCCCGAAAAGTAAAACTGCTCTATAGAATAATCCAAATTTCATATTCAGTTTCCAAAAAACAATCGAATACGATGTCAATTATGAAAGACAAGGGTGTGATTTCTTGTTGTCGGAATATAAATACCGATTGTGGATGATAATTTATTCCATTTACTGTTATTGGTAAACATTTTCAATAGCAGACGTCAAAATCGTAAATATTCGTATTCTTATTTGCGAACAGTTAAGAATTTATATTCGTTACATCACTAATATGTATGTATGGAAGTATGTATGTAAATATTTATATAAACACTTCTCTTTTATCTGCATTCAAATATTTCTGTTTTCTGCCAAAGCTATTCCAAATAATTTTTTATATCTCTTTCGATGTTGCTGCAAAGTTGTTTTTGTTGTTAAAAACTATGTATGTATTTGCGATTGTTTTTGTTGTTTGTAGTATGTGGGTACATTTAAAACAATTACAATTTAATGTATGGAATAAATAATTTTTACAAATGCTTCATTGCAGGCAAAGTTTTGTTTGCATCGAAATCTCAAATGTTTTCCCAATTGTACATTTGGACATCCCGTATAGATATCATGATACAATATGCATACCGCATGTACTATACATTAGTAACATGTAAGCAGATATGAATGTGGAATGAGTAATAACTCCATTACAGCAGACTACATGCGTTATTGCAGCAATAATGTATATACACGTACTTACGTTCATACGCATGAATTGAAAAAATTAGTGTTCAAAATTAAATTTACATTTGATACAGCTCGAAAGCAAGTGGAATTTTCTTTAAAATAGAAATAAGATTTTTTTGCAACATGGAAGCAAAAGACAATTAATTGCTAATTTTAAATTTGAACAAAAAAATTTTTGAATTTGAATTGGAAGATTTTTTGTAGGATTATTTATGAATGGGCGTTTGGCAGAAAATATGTAGATACGAAATAAATCAACAATTCATCAGATATAACCATTCGAAAGCGATCAGACACATCGTTTTAAATAAAACACTGTTAGATATACATAGATGTTAGTTGCATCCTTATGTGCATATGGAGGAGATCGATCAGACATTTACGCTTTTTTTATAAGAATTAATTTTTTAAGAATTTTTTAAATAAAATTTTTAGATCGTAATCTAAATAGATTTGAATAGGAATTATCAGCAAAAAATTTTTTAAATATTTTATGTACAGACAAGGGATGACAAACAGAAAATCTTGAATCTTGAAATGCCAAACACTTTTTGGAACTAATAAATCCGGAATTTCCGGATTCCTAAACTCCCGGAGTTTTTCAGAATTTTGTATTAACAAATTTCGATATAAAAAATAAATATATTTTTATATTTTAAATAAATTTTCGTTATTTTAGAATCCCTTAATTTTTTTATATTTGTTATATTTATTTATGTAAAATATTTAAAGACATAATAAATTATGAAGTTAAACTTTTAAAGAGACTAAAGTTTTAGACACACAAACTCAAATATTTAATTTTTGTTTTTTATCTATATATAATCAAAATCAACTAGTTATGTTATAGAGCGCAGTACTGTACTGTCCAAAACATTTGTACTTAAGAATCAATTGAACCAAAAAATTATGTCTTAAGTAAAAACAACAAGTGGGAAGAAATATTGTACATGAGGTAAAGTCAACGAATAATAATGGTTTCATTTAACGTTAATTTAGTGTTGGTAAAATTTATATATTGATCGTGGTGAAGTTAAGTTTGTTTTAAACAATTAATAATAATACCTACCACAATACAAATAAGTCTCGTATTTTTGGTCCGGTCATAATTTGCATAAATAAGATTTGAAATTGCATTCAATCGATCCACCTGGAAGAAAGCGAATACATAGAAATACACATGAATACTGATGATCGGGGTGTATATAAATTTTAAATATTTTCACTGTAAAGTAGTTTGTTTGTTTGTTCATTTCCTATTATTCTTTTACACATACACATGTGGCCAGCTAAATATGTATGTACAATTATTCCATTTTTTATTATTTTTTTTTAATACAAAAATCTTTGAAAAAAGATATCGAGGCAATCTCGATTAATAAATTTGAAAAAAAAAATTTAAAAAAATGTTAACACTATTTAATTTTAACTTAAGAAATTCAATTAAAATTCAATAAACATAAAAGCATTTTTGGGAAAATAGGTACTTTACTAAATAATTTCGCATTTTCCATAACTTGACAATAGCAGTCTAATAGCAATATCAACAGCACTGCTTGATTAGAGAAACACAGTGCGGAAACTAGGTCAGAGGCTTCGGGAAGGGAATAAGTCTTATAACTTTATAGCAGATTGAATTTGACGATCTGCAAATTGCCCTGGAACACCATCATCCGTTGCGAATAGCTCAAAAAATTCGTTTGTCAAAAAAATTGATTTACTGAGGAGGAAATTTTTGTAGTCCAGAGGCAACTAAGAAATTGCAAATATACGCTGGAGCACTGACACTAAAATTAATTTGCTTAGGAATGCTGCTGGTATAAATTTAAGAAGAACAATAAAACATAGTGCCATTTTTTTATATTTATAAACGTCTTACCTATTTCAATGGCCACAATTGTATGTACATCAAGCAGTTTTATAGTGGATTCGCACCTGAGCAGGAAATCTAGTACACACAAGATTTGGAGTAAGTTCTACTTGGATTTCCCATATAAAACAAAATCTACTTCGCTACTAGCTATTGGCGAAATCTCGTCAAATATAAAAACTACTAAGTTGGGTTTTATCACATTTTTCAATAAATTATTTAGCTGTATTCGCGCCAGTTCTTATCCTTATAAAGGTTAATTATGAAACAGGAAAATTTCAATTAGCTGTTTTTGATCTGCAAATGAAATCTCTGAAAATGTCATAAAAAAGTATTGTAAGCTGTATAGATTTTGATAGAGATTTTTAATTGAATTCTACTAGATTTCTTTCGAGCTTAAAGGTTTTATAATGCCAATTTTTTGGCTTCATATTTAAATGTTTTCTATAACTGAGTTCTATTTAAGCATGAAATTGAATTTCTACGCACAAACTTTAAATGACCAAACGTGTGCATTTAAAACAAATAAAAAATTTTAGGACACTGAATAATCAACTTCTCTTGAAGTTCAGTCTTTTTAGCAACTTTTCTGTATTCTTATTTCCTGTCTGAAAACGAGTCCACTTGTGAAATCGTTGTCTATTTTCGTTCAACAGCGGTTTTTGGTAAAACTATCGATAATTTTAAGATGCTGTCATATTTATATCGCAAGTAAATAAGAACAACAAGTGAAGTTAAAAACACTGAAACTTAAGTTTACATGCAAATTAATAAAATACGCATTTATTATTTAAATATCAGTCGAAAATTTGGCCATAGGGAAGCTAACACATATTTTAACGTTTGAACTCAATAAATATTTTTGTAAAATTTAAAAATTTTAAATTTTTTCATTCAAGCATGTTCAGATACATGCGGGTGAAAAGAGAAAATTTACCCGAAATTATTTCCAAATTAAAATTGGCTGATTGCTCGAAGATTATGGGAATTTAATTTTTCGATTAATCGTGCAAACAATATTCGATTGAACATTATATTACGTACGCACTCTATTTATAATGTCTGTTTGAATTGGTTTAATCAATGCATCCTCCTCATAAATTTTGTTTCCAAACAGCAACAAGAACAAAAATAACAGCAGTAACAACTAAAACAGCAATCGTACTTACAACAACAGATAATATTACAACGACAACAGAGAACAACACAAAAAGATACACACTGAAACACCCAAACACTAAATTTCATTTGTACAAAATGTTTTACTAAATCGGGAAACTGCATCAGATACTATTTTGGTAAAATTAAACATTTTTTGTCTGTAATTTCATGAATGCATTTGCATAAATACAAATGCATGCACACACGTACATACATACGTATGTGAATACTCGATACATGAAATCACATCAACTACGTATGTGTGTTTGTATTACATACCCAGCTGTAAAATGCAGGAGTGAAATGGCCTTCTAAAAGGATATAAGACTTCTAGGTAGTTTCCATCGAGATCATGACGGAAGAAATACCTGGGAATGAAAGGCTAATAAAGGGTCTTTAAAGTAAGTTCTATTAAAAGGGCTTGGAACTAAAGGTCTACTGTCTCTAATTAAAAGTTAGTATTTTTAATTTCTAACTATTTACTTGTTGAAATCTCAGCCGATCGCTGCGAAGCTTTAAACACAACTATTATTTTTTTCTACTTTTATTTAATCTTTTCTTGTTTTTGTAACGGATTTTTTACTTTTTATCTGAGGCTAACAAAACGAAAACCTAAAATAATAATACTTCGGCATACTCTTCCAAAAGAAGAGAAGCTAGAAGTTGTGTCGGTTCTTTTCAAAAGGACTGGATAAATTTTCTAGAAGAGATTCTCCGGAAGGACTTGGATAAAAATAAAGGTCCTAGCAAACCTTCAAGAAGGACAGAAATTTTATGGCCTTTGGATATTTCCTGGTGGGTATGCATGTAACTATTCATGTACATATGTATGTGTGTAATCGGTCTGTATCTCAAACTAACAATAATTGTAAGTAAGTAAAAATAGTACATATTTTATGAATAGCACTTATTCGTATTTGTTTGTACTTCTTACTGGTATCGGAAATATTGCGGTTGTAATAAATATTCTTTGGTCAATTAATATCATGTTTGTATTTGTATGCAGACCGATAAACAGATACGCAGCCACGCAGCCATACACCAATACTTAATCATCTGGTTGCAATACCCAGCGAACACATATGTTTTTGCTTAAAGTGAGAAGGGCTTGAAATCAAAACTTGTATCTCAAATGACAAGCGTATGAAAATAATTTGAAAGTAATTTCAAAAACATAGCATTCTCAGTAAAACGGAAACTTTGTTCTCAAATTGAGAAACGACTGAAAACTTTCAATTAATTTAACTTCGATACTTTATTTCGAGCAAAATCTTTTTGATTTTGACTAGATTTCCCATACAAAACAAAATCTAATTCGTCACTAGATTTTGACAGAATCTACTGAAAATCTCGTAGTACTTAGTGATGCAACTGTGGTTTTTCCTAAATAGTACTGAAGAATACTACGCTGTTCAATAACAATTCTTTGAAGAGTGTGCTCGCCAGCTCTTTCTCATTTAAATGATGATTTTTATTTGGAGTTTGTCATTTGAAAATTAAAATTGTTATTAACTGTTCTTGTAATGGATACGAAATCTAGAAAAATGTCAAAAATAACCCGGTGTAAACGCTATAGATTTGGATGGAGATTTCAATCGAAATGTACTAGATTTTAGTCTGATGTAAATGCCATATTATTATTTTTAACAATCGTTTAAAGAAGAAAAGCATTCAATAATTTTAACTAAATTTTTATTTTATGATCATTGAAGAATTCTTAACATTTTACTAATGAGGTGGTGCTAAATTTCACCCTCCCTTAACAATTTTTTTTCATTTACTCTCTTCCATTGTACTCTATCAATTTCATTTTCCCAACATCTTCTTATATTGTTATTCGGGGTTGTAACAGAAACCAATGTAGTCGGAATTGGACTTAAAAATACGACAAAAAATACTTTTTTAAATTATGGGTTTTATGTTTAAAACAGATTGTAATTTTAGATTGAACATAAAGCCATTAACATTGAAATTCAACATAGAAAAGTATTTTTTGTCGTCTTTTCAAATCCGATTGCGACCACATTGGTTTCTGTGATAACCCTGATTATTATTTTATAATTTTACTTTAAATAAAACAAATAATTAAATAAACATTTTTATGAAGAGTTTTTGGTAAAATTTACCCCACCTCAGTGACTACGTCTAAATGTTAAAGGATAATAAAATGTAATAAATTGAATTTTTTTTTAATATTTTTTGGTTTAAAACTTTTATATTTACGCTTTAAAGGAACGCAAAACTATTAATTTTAACGTAATATTACTTTAGGGTTTGATAATATTTTCAGAATAATACTTGATGTCAAATTGTAAAAGTATGTACTCGTATGTCAAACATTTATATGCAAATTGAAATCAATTTCTAAGGCCAAAACTTTACCTATTTTTGGAAAAGGTTTGAGAATAGCGTTTGATATCAAATTACAAAACAATCTTAGTTCAAATGGTTAACGTTTTGTTTGTTGGGTATCAACAATGATGGGATTGCAATACTATAATAGTAAAACAAAAATCAAAAGACAATACACACTAATAAAATGCTTGTTATTGAATTATTTAATTCTGATGTAGTTGCTGCTATTGTTTAAGGTGAGATTTAACTTGAAAAATATTTTCCCAACTACTGAGTACCGAACACTAATCCTGGGCATGAAATCATATGTATGTGTACACACACACACACACTTTTATCGTTAACAAAATTGCAAATCGCCCTACCTGGCAGAAAATTGCAATTCGTGTTTGCTATTGATCATGTCCCCATGTTTTGTAAATTTAGCGAGAAGTTTTCACATAAAAATCTGTGAAACAAAAAGTTCCATCGGTTGACGCTTTACTTGAAAAAAAGTGTTTCTTTATTTCAATATTCAAAGTTGATTTTGTATTAGATCATTTCCATTGACCAAACAGAGAAACATGTCGACGAACATGTTGTGCGAGGGCGGCACGATATTCGCATACAAAATTTTTAATCATTCATATGTACATACATATATTTATGGAAAAAGATTCAACATAATATTTTATTTTTTATATTTTAGAACTATCAGGTGATCCACTTAGAACTCTTCTTAATTTGAGATAAAACACTTAAAACTGAATTGGATGTTGCAACCTTTATTATGGCCTGAAATAACAATCTCTAACAATAATTTTTAAAGATAAACGCATTCAATTGTTAAATGCTGTAAATGCTACATTTTCCAGGATCTATTTTTGATGACTCTTACCAACACTGCTGCACAGCTCATGTTCCTCGATGCTGTTGCGGTGTGAGTCTCTCCATGATGCATTATCGGACAACACCGAATAAAAATGAAACGACAGTTTGACACCAGTGTTGCGTGGCCTTTGAAAAAAAGTAAAGCCCTCATTTTGCACGACTTTTTCCAAATCCCTGACGGTAGTCCTCTTCTAGTATTTTGTGACAAAATACATCTGATTCCGAGTTCAAACTCAATGTAAAAATATGCTTGACACACGCAAATGTTTGTAGTGCAGAAATGACACAATCTTAAATAATCTTCATTGCTGAATTAAAAAAGAGAAGGTGGCCAATTCGTCTGTAGTGTTTTAGTATTTGCTCCCCCAGAACTACGCCATTTTTAAATCGATTTAGTACAGTATTCTTTCAGGTTAAGTCTGTATCTCATTTCATTTTTATTTCGGATTCGATTCCGATATCGTTGTATTGGAGTCGATTTTTCGGCTGGTAGTTTTAACAAATAATGTAATTTTTATGATCTCCTTTATTTTAATATATATTTTATATTTTATCTTTAGCTTAAGTTCGCGGTTTTCACATACTAAGTATTTGAAAAAACTTTAAGCTGGCTGTTGAAAAAATATATTAACTGATACAACTATTTGTTACATACCGATAGTCAAACGTGGACATGTAACTGAGTTTCTCTTATTAATTTGTAAAAAGCGAAATAATCATTGCCCGTGCTAAGGCATTCAATCAATTAAACAATTAATTACGACCCGAGCAACTATTCCATTAATTTAAAATTGGATATTGGAAATAAATATTCTAGAAAATTTTCGACCTTTTCTTAATATATGTATTTATATTATTCTTCTAATTGAGCTTGAGGTCTCTTTTTTATTAAAAATATCTACATATATTTTTCGCAATATTTCTTTGCTCTTTGGGTAACTTTTTCAGGAGTATAAAAATCGATAAACAATTTGAATAACAAAAAATTAACATATTACAAATCAACAATTTTTTAAACGTCCTTATATGTTAGAGATGTTTTTAGATAATTAATGTAGCGTCAGATTTAAGAATTAATTTTAGAGCTGATACTGATAGTGTAGCACAGAATTGTAGACATTTAATATACAAAACTAAAGGAATAAATATAAAATAAAATAAAATAATACAATATTACTGTTTTCAGATTTTAAGAATTAGTTCATTTCCTCATTGTTTTTTAAATTTCAATCTAATTTTTCAATTGACAACCAAAAAACAAAACGGAAAAAGAAATTGTTGATTTGTAATTTGTTAATTTTTTTGTTATTTAAATTGTTTATCGATTTTTATACTCCTGAAAAAGTTACCCAAAGAGTAACGAAATATTGCGAAAAATATATTTAGATATTTTTAATAAAAAAAAGTGACCTCATGTTCAAATAAAAGAATAATATAAATATTCTAGAAAATCAAAACTGAATGAAAACCCCTTTACATAAACTTGCCACATTTAGTTTTCAAAATATTCACCCTTATTCCAGTTGGCGACATCAATGTCACGTCAACACAATACCAAAAAATTGGTCCTTGTCTACCCATTTTCGAAAACAACTGACTACTTACTATTGACATGCTCATGTTATTTTCTGGTCCTTAGAGAACTAAAATAGACTGCCAGTAGCACAAAATTGTTTTCGAGAGCGAGTAGACAAGCTCCAATTTTTGCTATTGTGTTAACGTGACGTCGATATCGCCAACTAGAATAAGGGTGATTATTTTAAAAGATCTCCCAATATGGAGAGCTTCTGTCAAACTTATTATTTTTGTTTTCTCTATACAAGTTCTTATTAATTTGATTTCGTAAAGCAACTTTAATAATAATTTATGGGTACCGAAAGTAACCATTGCATCTCCTCACCCACTTCAAAAGCTGATGATAGCAGCATTTGACATTCATTTTCATGTCATTATATGGCAAGCCCATCTATCTTGTAACAATCCCTAATCGAAGTCTATTTTAATACTCCTGGTACGGAATATGCTACTCCTTGTGTAGGAATCATGATATGGCATTTATATCCAGAGTGATGTTGGATGAACAGAACATATTTTTCAAGTGTAACAGAAAATGATTCTAGAGCTTCGTTGTAAAAAATACTTCACTACATCTGATTCGCTTTACTGTCGTACGGGGAAGAGGACACGCTCAAAATTAGTCCCGTCCCCTCGAGCCCTGGTGGTAGAAAGCAGTCCGAGCTCTATCAGTTCATATGAGAGCGAAATGTCCGTTTATAGTAATTACGACCTGCTGATATAAAAAATTTCGGGGTTTTAACTCATTTTTTATTGTTACAAATGCAGCTACAATTTATATATTATTTTTAAATAGAGCAGAGATAGCGTACTAAAAACTCGGTCACATGGGCACTCATGTTTCGAAATTGTAAAACCCAATTAAAATAAAACTAAAATCAACATATACGAGTACGTAGGTAAAAGAACGATTCTTTCTCCAACAATACTAATTTTGTTTATTTCACATAACACTGGTGATGGGCTGATTGTGGCTTCCAAAACCAAGATTCTCAAAATAAAAAGATTTAAAATCTTCCTTTTTTCAACTGACTTCAATGGCAGATTTATTAACAATTTGTTAAATAAAAAAATGTTTTGCCTTCAATGGCTCCACTAGTAATAATCAATACTCAAAACCTGCTAAACTAATTTAATGAATGCTTATGTATTATAACGAAAAGTAAAATAAAAGGTGAGAAAAATCCCTTTCCAATGAGAACATGAATTATTGGTTTAGATAATCTCATTCGGTATATGTCGACGGTTCATCACTCTACACACAGTCAAACTATGCTTAACAACTGTCTTTGTAGAGCGTCAATTAATATTATTCAGATACAACGAAATAATTCTCACCAACATTTTCAGTGCTGATAACTATAATATAACTCTTGTTTTAGTTTAACTGACTGAAGATATAGAAAAGATAATTAACATATCACCAAATATTTCATCATGTGCACAGAGAAAACACTTGTTTGGGAATGGTTCCAATAGCAATATTTTGTTTCCTGCAACAATATTTAGTTGTTGAAAACCACATAAAAAGAATTAACCAAATAAGATCCTAAAAGTTGAAAAGAGGTCATCTGCATGTCATTACGCCAAGACTTCCTAAAAATCCTAAAAATTACTTAAGTCTATTGTTTAAGAAATAAGTTGCGTATTCTTTTTCGGGTTATAATTTGGGACGATCCAGAAAAACACCGTAATTTCTGTTCTGGCTTGTAGGTTGAAATTAATTAATATTGATTTTGCCCCTATTTCTTTGGATTCTAAATAATTCCGAACTTCAGCCTAATAATAGTCACTATTGATTAACAAAATTAATTTTGCCGTGGGTTGGTTTTCAATACAAAGATTACAATGGTACATAATCTAAAAATTATGTCGACTTCATCATGAGTCACACAAGACTTAAATTAAATAAAAACAATTAATTTTTCATCATTATTTATTTATTTCTTTTTTTTTATTTGCAACATAAAGTCCATAAGAAGCCAGTGTATTGAATAATACATTTGACAAATTGCCTGCATTTACGCACTCTTTTCTCCATATTTTCCAATACCATTTTGCAAAAATGTAGCTTAATTTCAAAACCAATGTTGGTATTGAGAAAGAATTGAACATGAGAACATGAGCAAGGAAAAAGTTAATTAATTCCGTTTCATTGATGTATCATTGAATCTCCTCCTTTACTGCAAGGATTCAATTAAAAAAAAATTTTAATTCTCTTCCTCGGTTGTATGCTCTTCTGTCAGTTCTATATTGTATATTTAAGATATCGCTTCGTTTGTGTGTTTTGAAAATAAAAAAAACTATTATAAGCTGCTGAAGATAAGCAATTTGATATACAAAACGCAATAAATAAAAATGCAGATTCCCGTAAGCTTGTTCAGAACAAAACAACGAAATAATTTGCTTTTAAATTATGTATGTTTCGTGTAAGATTAAATAAAAAAAGAATGGAACACCAAAATGAATATAAGCTGAAGAATGGGAAGGAAGCAAAAGAAATAAAAGGAAATCAAAAGCGGAATGTAGTTTATCATTCAGAAATTGAGTTCTCCTAACAAATTGTTTTATAGTGCTGCAAAAACCAACAGCAAATTATCAATTGGTAAAAAACAAAAAATAAAAAAGATCAGAAAAAAAATAAAAAACCATAAGTTCTTAACAAAATATGTTTTTAATAAAACAATTTGGAAGAGAGTGTGATTTATAAACTGCAAAAACTAAATTAGCAATTCACACAAAAATACCAATTGATTTCAAAAATCGTTAGGAAATTAAATCATTTATTACAGCTGCCAATGAAAATATCAATTATGATTATAAAACAATATGTTACTATATATGATTATCTTGAATCATATTGTTATTATATAGAAATAAAATATTATGAGAATTAGTATCCAATATTCACATCAGAGCAAACTTTTTTTATTTTATAAGCTATAAACACATTCACAACAGCAGGCTACCGACTACAACCTGTAAAAATGGAATACACATGTGTATATGAAAATTACTATTACACGGCTGCAGATTGCTGTCTGTGCTACTTTTGTCGTGTAGTAAAATTAAACTAATTTTTATTTTTGTTCGGCCGAAGGATTGCTACGAAACAAAAAGAATTTTTGACAATATAACAAAATATGAAAAGCAAATTAGTGCATAGATTATTTATTTTTTAATGTAAAATAAAATAAAATGCAAAAATTGCAGTTCTCTTTTTGGTATTAACTTTTTGTGTAAAAATAATTTTTACATAAAAATAAGGACAATTAAATCCTTGCATATTAGATTCTATATTCATCTTTTTATAAAATCTTAAAAATTGCATGAAGCAATAAAAAAGCCAATGAGTCAATCATATCGCGAAAATGCCTGAAATTTTCCAAAATTTACACAAAAACCGCAAAATCTTCTAAAACGAGCTATAAAGGCAAGGAATATGAAAAACTTGAAAAAAAAACTGCAAAAACGACGAAAATTCCCAATAACTTGCAATCACTGGGAAAATTAAAATGTTTAATATCATTCAAAAGTCCACGAAACAATAAAATATAGAAAAAGTCATCCACATTGTAAAAAACAAGAAATTCCGCGAAAAGTTGCAAACTTTCGAAAAGGTCGTATGAATTTACGTATTTTTTTCAATATATAAATTTTTCCGCATTTTTTGAAATTTTCGCAAGCAGCTTACTTTTTTTCTTTTTCGTCATATTTGGGGATCCATTTTTAAGATTTTCCTATTCTCAAAAATATTTGCAGAAATTAGCTTCAAAGTAAAATTGTACAGTTTTGAATTGTACTTTTTCAAAAACCGTAACTTTAAAAAAAAGCAAAAAATCTAAACTGACTACTATGTAAACGTCGTGTTCAAAATAATTAAATAGCTGTCTACAAGGCGCGACATATGTAGTCATGTGGCCGTGTAGCCCGCTGTCATGAATATGTTTATAACTTTAATCATAATGTAATAACTTTAAATAATATTATTGTTATATATGAGAAAATCATGTTTATAGTTCATTAATTAATATTATGATTAGCATGTAGTAACAGCAAAAAAACTATTGTTGAGCTACATAATATTATTTTAAAATAAAACAGCTACATAATACTTTGAATAACTTTTTTATAATTGTATTTTGACTACAACTATATAATTCAATCATACTCGTAGTATGTCATGGCTGTGTTAACTAATTTTTTGTTTGCATGTATTTGCCGCTAAACTTTTATAAAAATTTCGTTCAAACTAACTTTATATCTTCTTTCGAATCTATGTGTGTACCTTTATATAAAGAGGTTTCTGTAATACTAGTTGTAAAATTTATATAACACCATTTCTATTGCAGACACATATACCGCTTATAAAGGGTCCGCCAGATAACTTTTTTTTTGAAAATGCTATAAAAAAACTACTGAATATTTTCTAAAATTTCTTTTTTTATTTGAAAGTACAACCCTTCCGGTTAATAATGAAAAAAAATTTCATTCAAATGGCTGCCTCGGGTGGCCATGCAGTAGCCTACACGATCGGACCAATTTTTAAGCACATTATCGATTGTGTGCAGCTGTGTTTCACCAATGGCTTCACGAATATTGTCTTTTAAAGCGTCAATTGTCTCTGGCTTGTTGGCGTAACACTTATCTTTTATGGCATCCCACAAATAATAGTCCAACGGTGTCAAATTGCAGCTCCGAGGTGGCCAAACGACATCAGCTCTGCGGCTGATAATGCGATATTCAAAAACAGGGCGCAAAACAACGAGTATAGCTTCGGCTGTGAGGCACGTAGCGCCGTCCTGTTGAAACCAAATGTTGCCAATATCCTCCTCTTCAATTTTTGTGAACAAAAATCCGTTCAACATGGCCCGATAACGATCGCCATTGACTGTAACGGCCACTCCTTGCTCATTTTCGAAGAAAAATGGCCCAATTATTCCTCCGGACCAAAATCCGCACCAAACAGTGACTCATTTTGGGTGCGTCGGCTTTTCAATGTATGCGTGCGGGTTTTCCGTGCCCAAAATGCGACAATTTTGCTTGTTTACATACCAGCCAAGATCAAAATGAGCTTCATCTGAAAAGATGATTTTTTGGCAAAATCAGCATCTTCTGTAAGTCGATGGCAGACAATATTTCCCAGCGTTGTTCAAGCTTATACACAACCATATTCGTTCAGCGGAAGGATAAAACTAATTATCTGTCAAATCAGACATGAGCTAAGTGTTACAATTTACGAAATAAGCACTAGTTGAAAAAGAAACGTTAGATGGCGGACCCTATAAAATTTTAATTTACTCTTCACATTTCACGACTCCTTAATTGGGTTAGCGGTCCGATTTTCACAAGTCATGAGACGGACGAGTTTTTTGGGGCAATTATCATAAGCTTTCCATCAGGGCCGTACATAAGAAATAAATATAAATAAAAAATTAGGAATTTCGTATCAATTTGTTGGCCACTTTTTTCATTACTTTTGAGAGAATTTCCAGTATTCCTTTTGGGCGATTTTTCATTGGGTAATTTTGCATGCAGACAACTACTTTCGGCGGATGTTTTCATAAATTCAATTGATGTTTATGAGTTAAATAAGGGTAAATAATGCAATAATGTATGTATATTGCCTTGCTTTTTAGGTGTGAATTCGTTTGACGTAAAAAACATTTGTCTGAGACAAAAAATAATTAGAATACATATAATAGCTACGCTTATTTTGTTAGTCTTAACTGCATTTTATACAAAAGCGAAAACAAAAATCAAATGTTAGTTTATTCTAATCATAAAACAGTTATTATCTTTTGATGAATACAGCCATATTCATAAAAAAATTTCCTTGCATTTAAATGTATTTCAAAGAACATTTGTATGAAAAATTATTCTTAAAACACGTTTTTTAATACAAATTTGTCATAATGAATGAACACAAACTTGTTTGTTTACTGACACAAAAATGCCTTAAACGCTCCAAGGAAACTTTTTATATTTTATTATTTTCGCAATCTAAAATGTGATAAAATAAAACTGTCAATAATTTTTGTTAAAACTTTTTCGATCTCCGTTTTCATTATTGCCATACTGCAGTAATTTATAATATTAGATCTGTGATAACAAACAATTTTTTCCCTTTGCGTATCCAAAAAACAACTAGAGCACGTACATGTACAAACATATGTATATCTACAATTGGATTTCGAAAACTAGAGATAAGATCGTGAGTAAATCTGCACATACGCTAATGCACGTTCACGACAAAATAATCTTGCACCAACTTTTTTTTTTGTTCACACTTACGCAAAAGTAAAGACAAGTTTTCAAAACCTAGTACTTAAGAGATTTCGAGCAAAATCTCGTTGGTTTTGACTAGATTTTCCATACAAAACAAAATCTAATTCGTCACTAGATTTTGACAGAATCTACTGAAAATCTCGTAGTACTTAGTGATGCAACTGTGGTTTTTCCTAAATAGTACTGAAGAATACTACGCTGTGCAATAACAATTCTTTGAAGGGTGTGCTCGCCAGCTCTTTCTCTTTTAAATGATGATTTTTGTTTGGAGTTTGTCATTTGAAAATGAAAATTGTTATCATCTGTTCTTCTAATGAATACAAAATCTAGAAAAATTTCAAAAATAACTCGGTGTAAACGGTATAGATTTGGATGGAGATTTCAATCGAAATTTACTAGATTTTGGTCTGGTGTAAATGCCATATAATTATATAATTTCTACCATCAAAATTTATTGAAACTGTTTTCGAAAGACTTGTAGACAGGAATATACAATTTATATGTGAGTCTGTCAGCGCAAAAGTTGCCAAAGCCTAAATTTTTCATATCCTGACCTGCACACGACTAATTATATAAAACTGGCTAAAATTTATTACAATCCCATCGTCAACAGACGTAGACTGATTTTGTATTAAATTTTAGCAAATTCTAAATAATTTGTCGTAGACAACTCACAATATGAAAAATTGAGTGTTTGGCCACTTTTGTGTTAATGGCCTCATTTGTATCTCGGAGTTTGGAAATTTGAATTTGAACATTTGAATCACCCAAAAATGCAATTGATGTATATTCACTCGTGCCTTAATTTGTTGTACTCTAGATGACCATGCAAGGCTGTGCGATTGAAAGAAAGAAAGAATTAGTCACTATCACACATGATCGCGTATGATAAAGCATGATTCAGTCATGTGCCCATCACTTTCATATGCATAGATTATTTCAATGATAGTTTTACTAAATTGGTAAATACCTAAGTAGAGTTTTTACAATATTTACTACTTTATTTGTTGGCTTTAACGGACAATTGGAATTTGCTACGCAAATTAGGTTAAGCAATTACCAATTCTTTAATTGTAAACGTGACTTTATTTAAGATGTGCTGAAAAATTTTAAATATAATTTTAAAAATCATTTGCCGCAACTCTTTATTTCCTCGTAGAAGTTAAGATTTTTCAGTAATCTTTATAGCCAAAAATATATTTCTTTTGTGAAGTTCAATATTTAAATAAAATTTGGCTCATATCGAAATAAAAATTGTAATGCAGCTTTTTTTAAGAAGAACGTATAAAATCAGCCATACTACAAAAAGAGAGAATCGCAAAAAATCAATCAATTTTATTTGTAATTATCAAAAAGATGGACTTAAAATTTTTTTGTCAATAGTCTACAAATATTAAAGAACATAGAAATTATTTAAAAATGGAACCTGGAAAAAATATATAAAAATGGAACATATGAAAATCGCATATCATGAGTGCAATAATTAAATATTTTATTTAAAAATGGAACCTGGAAAAAATATAAAAATAAAAATAATTAAATATTTTTTATAATTGTATGTATGTATTAAGTTAATGATTTTTATTTTAATGCATTATTTTTTTGTAGATTGTATATTGTATATACATATCTGCATATATGTATGTTGGCAAACAGCTGCATACATATTTACAAACATATGCATATTTGTAAAATTACATAAATGTAGTACTACAAACACAAATACGTTTATAAATACAAACACATATAAGATACTCTTACATAGATAACAATTAAATAAATTTTTAAATATGTATAATCCTAACACCAAAGAGCATACAACAACAAATTGTATTTAATTGTTGTTTAATTTTTTAATAAAATTCATGTTTTTTTATAATAAAAAAAAAATAACAAACAAAACTAAATTTAAACATCCATAAATAGAGATAATGTCAAAAATGAAAACATTCATACATACACAGATTATGTACTAATACATACAGCAAATAAAAATAAAAAAAATCATTTTGTAATTGTTATAATTTACAACATAAAATTAATAAAATTCAATACAAATAAGAATTGAATTAAATTACAAAAAAAAAATAAATAAAAAAATACAAGATCACACATTAGATAAACACATTCAAATAATCACAAACATGTTTAACGTTAACTCGTAATGAAATACAGGACAATAAATTGAAAATATGCAAACAATGATAATATCGTACGTAATTATTATAATTATATCTATAATAACAAGAGTACTAATAAATAAAACTTAGTTTATATAATTAAACGTTTAATTAACCATTAACATTAATTATTTAACAATAAAACAAACCAAAAAAAAAGAATAAACAATAAATAAAAGATATTAAATTAATAAAAAATTGAAAAAAAAACAAAAACAATATACATAAAATTAACACAAAACAAAGTTTTTAATTAAAGTTACTATAAAAACCGCTGGTAGGTGGAAAACCTGTTAATATAAAATATACACATATAAAAGCATCTTTAACAATTATACTGAATATTTGGCTTATTCATAAACGATTCATAAAGTTAAAGTAGGTTTATTGGAATATTCGTTTATGGTAAAAACCGGCTATAACTCACATATTAACCGTTTATGAATGAGGTCGTACATGTACGAGTACATATATCGCCCTCTTTTACTCAAACAAAATTCATAACTCAAAAAAAAGATTTTTGAGCTAAAATGTTAAAAAAAAAAATCATATAAATACATTGTTTACGCACAGGGCTGGCGGCACTTTGGTCTGATCAAATGAAAAGTGATATAACTTTTTTGGTTTATAGAATAATTGGTAGTTTTTACAGTTTTATTGGTGAAACAAATATCGGATAATTCAAAACTAAATTCGAAAGTTATTTTTCAGTAAAAAGTTTCTCAACGAAATAGTTACTCAAACTCAACTCTGACTAAAGTGCTTGCAAATTCTCGAAATCCAAATTACATTTTGACTTCCTGGCCAAGAAAACCCCACCTATTAATTCCTACCGGGACAGTGGAATGAAAAATATATCACTAATTTGAAAGATTTTTATAGTGTCTGTGAGCATTGGTAACAACAATAATAAGTAATTTTAAGCTTAAATTTTATTTAAAAAAAAGTATTTCGTATGCGAAAAAGAAATGAATATAAGATTACTTAAGCACAAAAAGTATACGTCAGAGAAATTATTGTGACAAAAAAGTTTGGTGTGGCTTCTTGATGCGGGAATTCCTAGGAAATTCAATCTAAAGATTTTCCGCTTCCCGGAATTTTTCATGTGGGATCTCGAATGGGTATTCTTTTAGGGTATTCTGTCAACTGCCTCATTTATTTATTCATACCAAATATGCAAATACATTTATCACCATGATCTAATAATTCAGGTCTGTTTAGTACTACAACAATAAAACAATAAAAAAACAACAGGCATTTAGTTTTTGCTTAAAATCGCAGGGAAGTTTTTGACTGAAGAAAATTGTATTTTATGTTAGGGATGGAAAATTAAATTTTTCTTCGGCACAAAAAAATATTTTTAATAATACTTTTTTGATCCCCACAGTACTAAATTGAAATCTTTGTAATTTTTTCTTTATTAACTAAAAACATGTAATAAATTATTGTATTTGTTCTTGTGTTTATTTTATGTTATTGAAACAAATACAATGGTTATACCTGATAACAAACATTATTCTTAACCCCTTTTCACACCAAAATAAAGGTTTGAGATTAAAGTTTGAAATCCAATTGACGTTCAGTTGAGAGTAAAATGCCGATCTTAATGTTAAACTACATTGATCTTCTTCAAGACTGCGAATATTTAAAAAAGTGTATTTTGCTAAATTGTAGTTTTTCTCAAACTGAATTTATTTATTTATTTATTTATTTTTTATTTATTTATTTATTTATTTATTTATTTATTTATTTATTTATTTATTTATTTATTTATTTATTTATTTATTTATTTATTTATTTATTTTTTATTTTTTATTTTTTTATTTATTTATTTATTTATTTGTTTATTTATTTATTTATTTATTTATTTATTTATTTATTTATTTATTTATTTATTTTGTCTATAGATATAATGTTTTTACAGACAGTTTATCACTAGTTTTGTTCCCTGTTTTTGTGATACTGACCGATAGTAAATATTTTGGACCGAAAAGACCTATAAGTGTTAAAGTAACATAGCAATCAAAAAGAGGTCTGTACTTGAATCATATTTTATATTAGGTCGTCCTTAGAGTATCGTAAATAATTAATTCAAAGATTTATTATTTAAAAGTATGAAGAATTTAAGTATTAAGAATATTATGAAATAATTTAGTTTCAATTATATATTAAAAACTAAAACATTTCTCAAGTTGAGATAAACCCAAACTTTTATGGAAAATCCTATTTTTCAGAAGTAAATGGTTCAAATGATTTTCAAATTATATAACATCGAAAGAAATGTAGTTGGAAGTTATCGAATTTTCATATCTGTTATAGGGAGTTAATTACTTTTTCGGTAGTTAATTAATTTTTGCTTGGGACTTTTTAATTTCATTGAGACTTATTTAATTTCTTTGGGAATTATTATATTTTTCTTAAATTTGCGGTTCATACAATTCTTTTGTTCTTATTTCATTTTTGTTGAGACTTTCTGTATAAGGAATTCTTTCACTCTTTTTAGGACTTCTTTTATTCGGAGATATTTAATTGCTTTTGGAATTATTGTATTAGAAATCATTAAATTAACAAATTAATTAATTTTGCACTTAAATTATTGAATTTTTTCCCGTTGGCCCTTTTTTAATTTTGCATGGAAATTATTTCATTTGCGAGCTGTTATTGCAATTCGTACATACATAAGAAGGTACAGTAGGGTGGGTTGATTTAGCAATCGATTTAGCATGAGGAAAAAAGTTCCACTACAACGTATCAAAAAAATAATTTTTGAGGTGCCCGATTTAAAATTTTTTTTACTCTTTCTCTACTTTTATTTTTAAGGGTTCTATTACACATTTTTTCTATCGGCAAACAATACCAAACTGTCATTTTCATTAATAAATTATTCAAATTTACATTAATAAATAGTTCAATTTCATCAAAAATAATTCCATAATAATTCAAAATAATAATAATTTAAAAATAGATTTCACCTTGGAAAGGTAGGTAATATTTAAAAAAGTTAAATTACTTACTAAAAACCTTAAAAATAAAAGTTTAGAAAAAGTAAAAAAAAAATGTATTTGAGGGCCTTGAAAATGATATTTTTGACATGTCGTAGTGGAATTTTTTCCCTATTCAAAAAGCTATCGAAAAATCGATGGCACAATATCGACAAATGTTTGTCCTTACAAATCGGATCCCTCTAATGTACACACATATATACATACATAGATATATTTCTAACTTGAAGTGAAGAACTATCACGTGAAGAACATAATCCGTATTTAACATGATGTGCTTTAGTTTGCATTTAAATGGGTATTACTTAGTTTATTCTATTTATAATTATTTTTCATTACATTTAATTTTCTTTTTTGTCGGAAAATTATATTTTATTTCTTAATACTGGATAAACAAAAGCATTTGTCTGACTAAAAATAAAGTAAAGTGTAATCTTTTTTATAAAAAAATTATATTAACTTTATTCTGAAAGCAATTAATAGAAAGCACTGCAAGCATCTGCATGCGAAAAAGTGTTACGATTTTTGTTATGTTGTCTTGCATCGCATATCTCCGGTGCCTATTAATGACGCAAATCGGGGCCGTGGTGTAAAGTGTTTTGTTTCTATTTAGGAATAATTTTATTTGCAAATATTTATTGAACCAATATTTTTTACTCACAAATGTATTAAGAGTAATTTTAAGGCCATTATTTTATTACTTAACAAACGGAAGCTCTTAAACAATATCGACATGTTTAAAAATATAAATTTAAATTTTGTTAAAAACTGCAGTTAATCAATTTATAAAAATCTTTCTAATTTCAAGATTTAATGTTGTTAAACAATAAACCATCATATATATAAGCTATTTAACGAATTGCATTGCAGTAGAATAAATTTTAATGAAACTTTAATTTCAAGTATGTTTGTATGAATTTTAAGCTAGCAAGGAAAAAATATAATCCATTTAAAATCACATAGTTCAATATATAAACAAAAATAAACAGCAAAACTCCCATCCAATTTAATCTTTATAAACACTACAAACGCTTAATAGTAAAAGTATTGGATTTAGGGTGACCTTTTGGAATAAATTTTGTTGAATAAATTTTCGAGTTTATTTGTGTACTTTATTATCCAAAATTCGCTAAAAAAAAATTATGAAAACACACTTTAACTTTAAAAATTACTTCCGTTTTTTGTAGCATGCGTCACAAAAGATTGTGATCAATTATTTCGCAACAAATACCTGCAAAAAAAAATAATTTTTTATGTCACTAGAAGGTACACTCTTATCCCACTAAACATCATGCATAAGTTGAAGGTACCTCTTTAGAAAGGTCAAAAATTTTAATAGATTAATGTGAAAACGCGTACGAATGTAGCATTCGTCACGCATAATTTGCCCATAAAGTAAAGTTAAATTCCGCAGTTAACTATTTTTTTCGCTCCTTCTTTACAACTTTGAGCACTTTATGATCACAAACGTAACAAAATTTATTTATTTTTCGGTATTTGTTATTTTTCATATTGAAGCATTTAATGTTTTTGCTCGTTAATAGCAGCATGCGGCCACAAGACATTTATATTGATTGTTTGATCCAGTTCAAACTTTTTCAGCATTACAATATGCAGAAGAATTATTAATTATATTATGAGGAATAGTTTTGCTGAAATACTGAGAATTAAATTTAGTGAGAAAAGTTGCACGATCATTGGAAAAATCAAGATTTAGCCAAAATATGTATACTTGAAATCCGAACAGTGTCTAAAACTAGCAAAACCCAAATGTAATGTGATTTTCTTTTTAAATTCAAAATAAATAAATTAAAAACAAATAAGCTTTGTACGAGCAGCGCCTTCGTGCCAAAGTTCTTAATGCTCCTCGGGATAGTAAGAGCTTTTGATCATTCGTTAAAAGAGTCAAGGATAATGCTATTTCCTCAATTCCAGCTCTTTTAAAGGATGATCAAGTATTCACTAACCCGGTTGACAAAGCTTACCTTCTGGCTGAATTATTTGCAAGTAATTCCCACTTGCCGGAAAGCACTCAACCACTGCCCCTGCTTGAAAGAGCATCTGTAACTATGCCAAGAATATTCTTTCGAGCCCCTGCAGATCTCAACATAAATAAGTCTCCTGGGCCGGATGGTATTCCAGCACTGGTCTTGAAGCAGTGCTCTTCGACGCTAGCGCGTCCGTTAGCTAACCTTTTCAGTACATTGTACCATGCTGGTGAATTTCCAATGTGTTGGAAGGTTGCTAATGTAACGCCAATTCCCAAAAAAGGAGAGGCTAACAACCCTGTAAATTACCGCCCAATTGCAATTTGCTCTGCACTTTCCAAAGTTATGAAAAATATGGTAAACTTCCATCTTGTGAGGTATTTAGAGTCCAACACCTTACTTAGCGACCGCCAGTATGGATTCCGTAGCGGTCGCTCTACGGAACACCTACTGGCATTCCTCGCGGAAAGATGGTGTCATTCTATTCACCATTTCGGCGAGAGTAAGGTGGTGGCTCTAGATATTTCCAAGGTGTTTCATAGAGTTTGGCATGGTGCACTTCAGTCAAAACTTAGTGCTTTTTGGTGTCTTCGATGTCTTCTCTCGATTTATATCAAGTTTTCTCAGAGATCACACTATACTAGTTGTTATAGATGGGATCTCCTCAAACGAGTTCAAGATTAATTCAGGAGTACCGCAAGGCTCCGTTCTTTCTCCCACACTTTTTCTTATTTTCCTAAACGACCTTCTACTTCAAACTTTCAATCCTATCTAACCTTTTGCAGATGACAGCAGCATGTGCTATTCATATTCATTCAATAACAGACCAAGCCTGCCGGAGATCGCGGCAATGAGGCAAAATATGAATGATTCGATAAATAATGATCTTTTAGCAATCTATGAATGGGGACGTGCGAATAGGGTCGAATTTAATGCTCGCAAGACCCAGTGTTGTATGCTTACACACAAATGTACGAACAATCATGCTGCTTCATCTGTAATAATGGGTGGTGTAGATATTGACGAATCAGAGACTCTTGATGTTCTTGGCATGAAAATTAAATGTGATGTTCGAAAGACTGGTCATATTTTTCAAGTCTCAAAAGAAGCATTCAAGTGCCTCGGTTTTCTAAGACGGTTTAAGAAATACTTCACTACATCTGATCTCCTTAATATTTATGGTATCTACATCCGACCGAAAATGGAATAGAACTCTCATGTATGGGCCGGTGCTTCAAAGTCTATTTTGAAGATACTCGACCGGGTACAGGAGAGGGCGAAGAAGCTCATCGGTGACAGTAGGGTAGCCAACTCTATTGACTCACTGGAGCATCGACGCAATGTGGGATGTATTTCACTGTTTTATCGTTAATACAATGGAATGTGCTGTAATGAAATCAGGGAACTTGTTCCCGAAACCCGCTCATTTCTATGAACAGCACGTTCTTCGTTAAGAGCGCATCCATTTGTGGTTGATATGCCAGTGGATCGCACTACGCATTACAGAGAAAATTCGTTCTTCAGCCGAACATTTCGCATGTGGAATAAACTTCCTGCAGAGGTCTTTCCTGTTACTTTCAATTTAGGAAGATTTATGTCAAACGTCCCCAAACACTACTCTCTTCATCGTCCTTCCCATAACCAATTTTCCTAGTTCCGGCACAATGCATTGCATATGTAGGGGTCATCCCCTGAGTGCTGGTCCAAGTAAAAAAAAAGTAAATTAATTGAGTTTTCAAAGGAATATATCGTCATTTGATTTCATAAAAGCCGTGACTTATAAAAAATTCAAAATCGACTTCTTAATTGATTACGAAGCACTAAATCAAATCAAATGATCCTGGAAAATTTTACAAGGTAATTAATAAGAATTAAGCTCCAACTGAAAATTTTTTTATTTTGATTAGTTTTTCATATTAGAGAGTTTTTTTTGCTTATCCTGTAAAATTTTTTTCAATGTATTTTTGCGCTTTTATGAACGATATATTTTACAACGCTATTAGTTTTTCCATTCGCATACTTTTTGCACAAAAGTCGACAGGCCGGCTTTTTGTGCCGGTGTATCGGGTTTTTCGACAAATGTAATTTTTTGATTTTCTATTCAAAACAATTATCTTTCGCAGCTTCCTATTTTTAAACAGGATACCTCAAACGATTTCGTGTGATAATATAAAAGAGATAAGATGAGGAAACTCCGTCGTTCATTATTAAAAATGTTTGATAAAAGAAGAGATGTCTGTGATTTTTGCAAGTCGCATATCATTTCTTCAATGAAACCCGTTTGAAATAGTAATGATGTTTCAATAAACGTTTTCCAAGTGGATCACACGACTGCTGATGCAGGCCTTTAAGTTCGCTTTTTGATTTTTAGTCTCCAGAAATCGCCTAAATAAAAATTAACCTTATTAATAACAAATTAATTCTTAAAATATTTTTCATGTTTTTCAGTTTAAAATTTTTCAATTGTAATTTGTTTAAATTTTTTATTTAAAATTAAGAAACTTGAAAAGCGTATGCGTGCTCCCCCAAGAAACAATGGTCGCGTTCATAAGGAGTAACCGTTGCGCAACCGTTGAGTGTTTGTCTTAGAAACACAGAGTTGAGTAGTTCCGCTCCACACAACAGTTGAGTGTTTGCTGCCATTTATTCCATCATAAATTTTTTTCGCCACATTTAGTCAAAATGTTGTGCTTAGCTCCGCAGCTGATCGAGAGAGTTCTGCGCTTTTATATTATAATGCAATGCCGTTTTGTTGGGTGGCGACTACAAATTAATTTGTTAAATTTTGCATTCCAAATGCGATAAAGTAACGAAAACAAAGAAATAAAATTAAAGTACTAATTTCATTAAATAGACGTTTGTTTATTACGGTGTCTATTTATATTAATTACCAAATTGGTTCAATATAAGGATTAAAGATTTTTTGAACACAGTGCCGGCTTAGCGTTGAAATATAAATAATATCCGCGCAGGTTTATCATTTTATTGGAGTATTTTGCTGTGCATTTTTATGTTGTGAATATTAAATTTGTGGTGCAGATTTTACATTAAATTGCAAAATTCCTGCCAAGAAAAACTTCATTGCAAATTCTGTGTTGTCCACACTTTTTAGTATAAGCCAAATTAATCAATTTAGCAAATTGAAATTATTTCTTTTGCAGCATTTTTATTTCTTTTCAATTTTTAACAATTTACAGCTGTTCATTATCCAATAATTCATCATGCCGTTTCTAAGACGTAACTGTTGAGCTCAACAGTTGACAACAGTTTCACAACAGTTGTGCTCAACAGCTACGTCTTATGAACGCGACCAATGTGGAGTCTGATTGTATATGAGCTGCAAGTCCAACAAAAATTTTCCAATTCTAATGCTAGAAACAGAGTACAAAGTTTAATAACTGTTTAAGGTTTGTAATGTTCAAGTTGAATCATTTGTTAAGTCTAATTTTCATAAACATAAATTATGATCACTTGGGATGTCGCTTATGCAACAACAGATAACTATTTTTTAGGCTATAATGGTGCGCCGTATGGTCACCTCATGTATAGAAATGAACATAGAAGTAATTTGCTTGAGCAAAACCATCACCAACAGTATGGAAAATTGCATATGCAGCCAATTTGCAGTAATAATTTTTCGCTTTGTCAAAAATCCGCATACGCGACAAAATCCAAACTTGCAAATGGACCAATAAACAACAAAAACAAAACAAAAAGTGAAAAAGATAATAAAAAGTGGTCGTACACTAGCTGACTGAATGGAGTTAAATAACAAATAGAAGAATAATAAAAAAAGCAACCGATTTTTAGTATTATCTACCCACACATTCATACCAGCTTACACGCAAACATACAAAGTTAATAGGTTCAAGCACACGTATGTACATACATATGTATGTATATATGGAGGGCATATGTGGGCATAGACAAACCGATAAAGACGGGGCTTGAACAAAAAAAAATCGCTCAGCCGGAAAATTGCTTAAACAAATTGTCAATTTTCATTTCAACGGATGTTTGCATATCACTTACCAATTGTCGCCAGATGTGATTTGTGTGTGTTTCATTGTGCGTTTTTTGTTTTTGTGGATGTACATATGTGTTTGGCTATTTTCCCTCCGAAGCTTTCGTTTGTTTGGTTGTGTGTGTGTGTGTAAGTATCAGAGCATCACAGCTCAATAAAACCGATTAAAAAAGGAATGCATGCGTATGCCATGACATGACGAATCCTATTCAAACATCAATTTCCAAAAACACATATGTACATATGTACATGCATACATATGTACATACAGGGTGTCGCCAAATTAGCTATATGGTTATTTAAATAGTTTGCGATTGTTATTAATTTTTTTAAATACAGTATCTTATTGGGTAATTTGTATGATTAGCCTTAAGAAATTATATCCTGTAAATGGTGGTCATTGTCTGCTTCGCATACAATATTTGCTCTTTTTCAATATATTTTCCATTACTTTTTGCAAAATTTCGGCTGTGATGGCCATGATTTAAATTCGATTGACGCTTTTTAGTTGGGGTATGGTTTTTAGCATAGGTTAGGTTAGGTTAAGATGCCCGGTCATAAAGACCCTGCATAGGCCGAATTGATCCTTAGCGTTACCATGATATACGATAACCCGTAAATGAAAAAGTTAGTTCGATGTTATGATACCAAGAATACTCCAGACTCTCTAGGCGAATGCTAGGAGTCTCATTTATCCGATTCCAGAGATTTCCCCTAGATCCTTTTTGGCAAGTTAACAAACATAAATTTTTTATTTGAAGGAAAACTATCAGAAGCTGTTAAATACGGTGAACATGAAGCTCAGTTAAAATCACTTATGCATATATGTATATCAACGAATAGGTTGTGATAATTGCGAATTTCGGTTGCTCTATAATAAAGACACATTTACATACACATATGTATACATTGTATGTACATACGACATGCATACATAGATAAACAAACAATCAACTGCAACTCTGCGTACATTTTTATATGGTTTTGATTGTTAGTTTTTATGATTTTTTCTTTTTTTGCAACATTGTTCACTTAACTTTCGTCACACTTTTTTGAACTTGCATTCGCATACTACGTACATACATATGTGTGTATATTAGACCGATTTAATTTGTAAGAACGTCAAAATTATGTGCTGCACAAGGCTGCCTCTGCTCTAATTGTTAAAAATTATACATTTACATATATTAAAAAAGCAGACATATCAAACTATATTTAGAGTCGCTAAATTCTGAGGATTTTTCATGCACACATAGAAATTATACATCAATTTCGTATAATAGTCGCATATTATATGGATCTCTTAATATGGTCCGATCGGTTCAATTCTTGATATATGGACCTCTTACAATGAATGGGCCAAGGACTGCATTGTGGAGATAAAATATTACATCTCAAAATTTCATATAAATTCTTGAACCAGTCTAATGTACATCCATATGTATGGATGTATGTATGCATGTGCATTCACAAAAAAAAAACAACACACAGAGTAGTCGTTAGCGGATAAATTGACTCAATTATAAGTTGTTGGATTGTACTTTATCTGTGAATTTTAATTCTGTTCTATACATCAATTTGTTTGAGCCATTGAAGTTTAATTGGTATGTGTTAAGAAAATATTTTCATTGCATGTAGTATAGGAAGTTTTACAAATTTTCATAGCTAAAACTAACCGGCTGGATCAATTTCTATGATTTTTTCGATTTGAGAATTAGGGGACAGCCTTAAGGACACTTACATTTTCATCATCCAATCTTCCAATTGAAAAAGCTTTTATCGCGGACGAAAATTTTAGGGATTCTCTCGATTAGTCACGCTCACTAACGTAGTTTTTATAATCACGGCTCAGAAATAGTCATTGACATTGCAGCATTGCCCGAACATAGGAATCTTTCCAAGAGCATGACAAGTCATAACCTCCAGCATTTTTCAGATGTGCATTAGTATGCCATTGTATTTGCTGTTGTCGGAGTGTTTAAGTGATGAAGGCATAGCACTGGTCACTGAACAGTACTGGCAGCAATTGATACTGGCGTATGCTAGCAGACATCACAGCGCCCTCCTTCATCGGTATTGTAGTAAAATAATTAATAAAATGGCTACAACAGTTTAAAACACATTTAATGCACCTATTTGACATCAGAGGCGCTGCAACACTGATCTAAAAACTAACACAGCGCGCAATATCAGAGTTGTAAAAATTAAGCTTTCTCTCTTTCACCATCTGTCCTCTCCCACTATCCCTTTCCCAAAGAAGGTAACACACCTACGGGTTCGTAGGCATACTAAATGCCTGAGTGTTACTTCTCTTTAAAAAAAAAAATAATTGAAGACTGCAGTTGTCTTATTTTTGCCTCAACAGGATTGGTAATAAACAAACTTGCTGAATATGGAGTAAAAGCAATCCACGAAATATCATACATCCTCCATTACATACAGACGCCGCTTATACGCTGGGGGTATCATTGGACCTTACTTCTTCAAATATGCAGCCGGAGGTCACATTACGGTTAATGAAGATCCTTACCTAACCGAGATCAATTATTTTTCTTTTGAAAATATGAATCACATGGAAGAGGATGGCGCTACGTGTCATACGGTGACCGCAATCATGGACTTACTGAAATCGAAATTTGAATATAAGCTCGTTTCGATAAATGGAACTGTCAATTGGCCTCCACGATCGACTGAAGTGACACCTCTCGATTATTCTCTGTGGGTCAGCGTGAATTCTTTGGATTATTAAAGGACAACATCGAAAAAGTAGCACGAAATGCCCAGAATGTGCTTCGTCAAGAACAGTTGCGGTGAGAATTTGCCAGAAATAATTTTTAAATTTTATTGCCATGTATTTTAAGTTCTATCGGGCTTAAAAAAATACCCTTAATATGTATGTATGTTCAAAGAGTTCAAGAACTTATCTTTTTCTATTTATAAAATATATTTTAATCTATAGAGTATGTATGTATATACACTAATATAATTAATTGGAGGGAAAATTTAACATTTTAAAAATTCGTAACTACTAAATTAAGCTGGTGACCATTGATATGGTAATGATCTGAGTTTGTATGTTTAAGTTTGTCAAATCTGTATTCCTCTAGAGAGCAGCAACAATAAAGCTATTTCTTTAATTTCGGCCTATGGAAAACTGTATGAAAACTTGCTGCTGTCAGCAATTAATGATGTGATAATTATAAAAGTGGTATTTTGAAAGACTTTTGATGACGCACATACGGAGGGCCTTGCCAAGGCTATAAGTTTGGATATGGCCAAGGCTTTTGACTCAGCTTGGTACGATGGACTTATATATGTGTAAGATAATTGATATGGAAATTGGAAGGACCAGCTGTCGTATGACTGATAGATTTTTAAGGTATCGTTCGTTTAGAATTCAAGTTCGAGATGCTCTCTCACGAGGCTTTAATATTTGCGGGAATATTCAGTGGGTATTCATTGCTTGACCCTGTCTTATAAAATGTCTTTGTTTCTGATATACCGCAGTTGCTTTGTCGCCACAGCGGCATCTCTTGTTGCTATCTAAAGCAAGGGCCATTAGCAAAAGGGTATTTTATGAAATGAAATCTTAACTTCAACATACGCTGCTGACTGTGGGCTTAATGTTCAAGCGAAGGCGGTAATACATTTTGCCTAATTGTAGATCTCCAAATGTTATCGATTCGAATAATATTCAACAAATTGATGACGAATGGCGAGAATTGCTGCACATCAACTTTAAAGAATATAATTTATTCGATGTAAAGAATTTTGAAACATGTTGGGAAATCATTTTGATGGAAATCGTTGCAATGGCTCTGAAACGCTTTTCCTTGTTTGAAAAAATTAGTTTACACATCATCACTGCTTTATTTGACCACCCATTTAACAGCTGATAGTTGCTTTTTGTTTAGTTTGCTTTCACATTTCATTATAAATCGACTAACACCAGAGCAACGCGTGCAAATTGTGGAAATTTTTGATCAAAATAATGGTTCAAAATTTTATTTTCCGATGAAGCCCATTTTTGGTTGAATGGGTACGTAAATAAACAGAATTGTCGCATTTGGAGTGAGGATAATCCACAAGCTTTTGTCGAAACACCATTACATCCACAGAAAATTACTGTTTGGTGCGCTTTATGGGCTGGCGGAGTCATTGGCCCATATGTCTTCAAAAACGATGATGGTCAGAATGTTACTGTCAATGGTGAACGGTATAGAAATATGATTCGAAGTTTTTTCGTACCTCAATTAGCTGGCAATAATCTTGCTGATATGTCGTTCCAACAGGACGGAGCCACATTCCACACAGCGGGCGCTGCAATTGATTTACTCAAGGAAACTTTTGACGAAAAAATAATTTCACGAAATGGCCCAATTAATTGGCCCCAAAGATCGTGTGATTTATCCCCATTGGATTATTTTCTTTGGGGTTATGTAAAGTCACTTGTGTACGTCGATAAACCACATTCAATTGAATACATGGAAATCAACATTCGAAGAGTTATCGGCGAGATATGGCCGCAAATGCTGCGAAAAGTTTGTGAAAATTGGTGCTCCAGATTGCGCCTTGTACGCGTCAGCCGTGGCGGCCACATGTCCGAAATCATATTTAAACATTAATGTCATAAAATTTTCTATTCAATAAAGACCGTTTTATTAATATCAAAAATATATTACTTTGTTTTATTATGATTTAAACTTGTACCACTCTATAAAAAACACCCGATACTAATTTTATTTATGTTATCGGAGCGGAAAATGCTGACATCCCGGGAAATTTTAATATATTTCCCCATTCCCCAGGATATCCAAAAGTCCGGGAAAATAAAGATTATAATAAAATTATAATAAGGACCTAAAGAGATGAGTTAAATAAAATCATCAGACATTTTTTTAACAACTTCGGGTAGTTTGTTTTCTGTTAGCTCTTTGTTATTTTTTAATATGAGCCCCTCAAAACTGAGCGATTGAACATTTAAGTGCTTTAAGAGGTTTTGCAGGAGTATCGTGAGTACACAGATGAGTAAAAATTATAATGGTGATAAAAAATGTTATCTTATTTTATCCAGCTATAAAGATGAAAACTTTATTTAAAGTTTCAATTAAGCTTTACTGTAGTAACCTCGTTAGAACCCAAAGCGCAGGGGCTCATACCAAAAAAAAATGTAAGAAGCAAAGAAAATTATGAATTCCCTGATAAAATAAAAATTCTTCCATTTTAGTATTTTAAATTTTTAATCGCACTATTTCTCATAATTAATATTTTACCTACATATGTAGTAAAATATTAACACTTTTATTAAAAACAAATTGGAATTGATTATTGAGCGGTATAAAAAATTCTTCCACTTTTTGGTTTGATTAGACCAAATTGGCAGGTGTGATTCGCCACCTTTACAATTAAACATTAGCGAAATGCAGATAAATTTTCAAGTCTGGCAACAGTGTGTTTAAGTGCTCAAGAAAACAAGATTTTAGCGCATAATAAAACAGGAACAAGTTCCAAAGGAACCGCGAAATTTAGCTGCTTTTTCATAATATAGAATTGCAAAGCTGAGCGCATGAGAATTTATCTTAGCTAAACTCAAATTCAACAGTGATTTTTTTTTTGCTTTGTTTTAATTTAATTATTAAGTAAAAGTTATGAACTTCATCACTTATTCTTTAATACCATCACATGCGTTCAATTTTGCTCTCTACTGTAGGTATGTATGTATAAACATATGCATGTAGGAATTTCTTTTTTGTTTTTAGCTAAATGTCAAAATGAAAATGTGAGAGTCAGTTAAAGTTTGATTAAATTTCAATAATGAACCGAACTGAACACAAACATTTGTACAACTCTTTGAATGCGATGGACAGATTTAAGGTCAACCTTAATTACCTTAATAAGCTTCAACACTTTTATCGTATTATCCAAGGAAATTCTTTCACTTACTTATATACATGCACACATATAATAACGAATAAGCATAAAATATAACACATACACATTCATTCTCTTTTAAATGGAATGCAGGTGGTGTCCTTATTCATTCTTTTATTTTATTTGCTTTTTTTTTTGATTTTCATCACATTGGAGTCTTTATGCTGTTGTTTTTTTTTTGTGTGTTTTCGCTTAAATGGTCAATATCTTTGTGGTCCATGAATAAAAGGACAATTTTCATATGTATTGTTGCCACTTATTATTGTCACTCTGCTGACACACAAACTTTTCTTTTTCCTGTTAAACATGCATGAAACATTTATTCCAGTTGAGCATTTCAGCCATGCGTTACGAGACAATATTACGTTTACGGTATTTTAAATATTTTATATTCCTTTACATACATATAAGTTTATGTGTGTATGTAAGTACGTACACATACTAACCAAAGCGAACTTGACCAAAAGGCCGAACAACCAAGAAGGTATTCAAACCATTCAAATAAACTAGCAACCAACGGTCCGGACCGACTGACTGTACGACCGACCGACCAACTGACCAGCTAACTGCTTTCCATAATCATACATTGAAATATTTCGCCCGTCATTCGTTGTCATCCGGACTCTTTTTGCTTCACTACTTGTAACCATGATTGCCATATTTCATGATTTATAATCATTTAATATATTATTGTGTGATCAGAGTTACCGAAAAGAATTTTAAAAAAGTCGCACGAAAATCGTTTTTAGAATAAGGATATTTTATATAATACATGAATATTTGTGTTAGAACGCATATTATTTATAGCTCGCGAATTTCTATATCATACAAATATCTCAAACCAACGAAACAGATGTAATATTTTATCCATAAAACAGTCCATAAAAAACGTTCAAGTTTAGGCGATTGAAATTTGCCAACTTCAGGTTGACAATACTGGAAAACCGATGAGGCCAGCTACACTCAAAATATTCTGTACGGGAAATTAACTGAAATGTTAATTTAAAATAAATGAAAGTTCACTTAAAAACCGGTCTAGTCATTTTTCATTTAAATTGAACCAAAAGTTCATTTAATTTTTAATGCTAAAAAATTAATTGATTTAATGCCGTAAAAATAAAAGATTTTTCTTTTGTTTGTAGGAGAGAAAATCTCAAACAGAATAAATCAAATAAAGCAAGCAAAGAAAAAAAAACAGCACTTGAAAATTGAATGTAACCGAAAATCCGTATTAATATGTCCTTCGTTTTTTGAATGAATGTTAGAATCAGCTAAAAATAAAATTGCTTGCAATTTTAAATGTTTATTCTTTTAAAAATTATTGAACGGATTACTTCTTGAATAACGTACAGTCTCCGTTGCTGTAATAATATCGTGAGTTTAAGTAAAATTTATACCAAAGACAGTTGTTTATATTGTTTACAACCTTCAAGAAGCATTTGCATCTAAAATTTATAGAACGAAATTTATTCGAAATGTAATTCAAACGTAAGATTGCGTTATATTTTGCCGGAAAATCACAACCATCTCAAAGTGAATAAAATGTTGGTGTATCGTACCGTAAGTGGTTATAATGATACGTGCAGCATTGCGTAGAGGTGGACGAAATAAAAAACCCAAAATCACATGAAATGGTTCGGAAAGTGAAGGCTCGACTTTATCGAAATCCACGTCGTAGTGGTAATCAAATGGCCAAAGAACTGGAAATATCCCAGCGAAGCATCTATCTGACGTATATTCCAAAACGAGCTCAAGGTAAAGCCTTACAAGTTCCATAGGGAACACGATCTTACACCAAAGCAAAAAAAAGTTAGACTCGAAAGAGTAGATTAACTTTCTTTTTTGGTTTGAAAGAGAAGTAACACTGGGGCAGTTAATATGCCTATCAACCAGCAGGTGTGTTACCTTCTTTGGGAAAGGGAAAGTGAGAGAGGAAATCGAAAGCTTAATTGTTTTTGATAACTCTTATATTGCGCGTTATGTTAGCTTTAAAATCAATGTTGCAGCACCTTTGCTGTCAAGTAGGCGCAATAAATTTGTTTAAGCTGTGTAGCCATTTTTTATATTAATTATTTTACTTGGCCGTCGATTTTTGCTACAATACCGACGAAGGAGGGCGCTGTGATGTACAGTAACATACACCAGTATTAATTGCTGTCGGTACTCTTCAGTGGCCAGTGCTATTCCTTCGTCACTTAAACAGTCCAACAACAACAATAAATACAATAACACACTAATGCACATCTGAAAAATTATGGATGTTACGACTTGCCTGAAACTGGGATCGCATTAGGCTTTCCAGATGGACTTAATTTAGCTTGATTCTTAAGATTTTCTAGGGCTTCTCACAGGTTTACCTGTGTGCAATATTTCTCAGCTCTGAGCTCAGCGTGCCCGTTACTTGTTAAACTTTATATTTTTAAATCTTATAAGTACGTGATCCCGATTCTTAGCTTTTTGTGTTTTCACATTTAATGAGACGATCGCGTTAAATATATTTCGAAGGTATCCCCTTCAGTATTCGAAATATTTTTTTCCCGAATGTATGTTTCTAAGGATATTCCCAATTAAATAATATACTAACCGGGGAACTTTTTTACATTTTGGCTGCATGATGTTGCTACAGAATAAATACTTTTTAAAATGAATATTTATTGAAAACGGTTGCCGTTTCTAGTCTTAAGGACAAGATTACTTCGCAAAAGTCAACATAACCAATGAAGATCTAATCGGAACATTGTCGGACATGTTATATCAAATCATCATCGAAGAAATTTGTCTTCTCTTCTTATTGTCTACAATTGATTGATTATTGAATACAATCTTCCAAGTTTTTTAGGATAAGCCGGAATTAATTGAACAAAAACATAATCTACCTCAATTTATTGATTCTGTCTTTACAATTAACGGATACATTGAACAGTTGAGGTTGAGCTGACATTCACATGGATGAACAATTGACAAATGCATACATGCATATTTATTAGCTCATGAATATGTTTTAAGAATCATTGGTCCCAGAAAAATATGTTCCATTCATTTCTATTTGATGCTAACGAGTTAATCTCGGTTTCCTTAGGAACTCCATTCTATTGCACTTCTCGTGGTATCATACGAGATCCTAAAGGGTCCGCCATCTAACGTTTTTTTTCAACTAGTGCTTATTTCGTGAATGGTGACACTTAGCTCATGTCTGATTTGACAGATAATTAGTTTTATCCTTCCGCTGAACGAATATGGTTGTGTATACGCTTGAACAACGCTGGGAAATATTGTCTGCGATCGACTTACAGAAGATGCCGATATTGCCAAAAAAAATCATCTATTCAGATGAAGCTCATTTTGATCTTGGCGGGTATGTAAACAAGCAAAATTGTCGCATTTGGGGCACAGAAAACCCGCACGCATACATTGAAAAGCCGACGCACCCAAAACGAGTCACTGTTTGGTGCGGATTTCGGTCCAGAGGCATAATTGGGCCATTTTTGTTTTGTTCACAAAAATTGAAGAGGAGGATATTGGCAACATTTGGTTTCAAGAGGACGGCGCTACGTGCCACACAGCCGAAGCTACACTCGATGTTTTGCGCCCTGTTTTTGAAGATCGCATTATCAGCCGCAGAGCTGATGTCGTTTGGCCACCTCGGAGCTGCGATTTGACACCGTTGGACTATTATTTGTGGGGTGCCGTCAAAGATAAGTGTTACGCCGACAAGCCGGAGACAATTGACGCTTTAAAGGAAAATATTCGTGAAGCCATTGGTGAAATACAGCTGCACACAATCGATAATGTGCTTAAAAATTGGACCGATCGTGTAGGCTACTGCATGGCCAGCCGAGGCAGCCATTTGAATGAAATTATTTTTCATTATTAACCGGAAGGGTTGTACTTTCAAATAAAAAAAGAAATTTGAGAAAATATTCAGTAGTTTTTTTTATAGCATTTTCAAAAAAAAGTTATTTGGCGGACCCTTTACTACGTTGGAAATGTTCAATCCGCCAAAATTTTCGACCGAATTCAAAAAAGGTTCAGGTTATCATTATTATTATTATTCGTTTGTATTGTTTTTTATGTGTGTTCCGGATTTCTTTCTTTATTTTGAAGGATGTAGTTCAACATTGATCCCCATATAAAGTGACCAGCGTCACGCCCATACAAAGCAAATATAAATTTTGATTTCTACTTTACCGACTCTTATGACTCTTTGTATGCGTTACAATACTACATTATAATTCAAAAGTGGGTACTGCCGCGCCTCTTCCGTAATTTATACTAAACCGACTCTTAAGAAATTTTGCACGCACACATTTGGCTGTCTTGTAGTGTGTTTTTATATGTGCGAATTTGTTTAGTAAATACGCATCAGGGACTTAGGTTGTCAAATTCATTTGCTGACTGCTTTATTTACAAACCGTCAAAATCCAACAAAAAAATTTCAAGTCTGCATTAATACTTTTATATTTTTGAAAACAGCAGTAATTATTCTTTTAACAATTTAAAAATACTTATGGATTCTCAGATCTTGGCGAAAAATACACATTATATGTAAACAGACAAAACAAATAATAACTGCGCTTAAATAAAAAAAAATTTATTATAATTTTTTAAGGTACACTATGCACTCCCCGGTCCCCGATTTTAATAACAAAATTTTATATAAGATATAAGTTAAAAATATACAAATATTTATTTTTATTGGTTGTGATAATATAAAAAAAAAACAGTTTTTCTCAGTCGTAAGACATAAATTTCGTTCACAATTACTGCAAAACATCTTAGTTTGGCCTGTACAACATGGTATTTTAGTTAGTGCGGAGTGCACAATGTTTCTTTTAAGATACGACCATTAAAAGTGAGTTTAGAACTAAAGTTACAATTATATTCGTCTAAAACTTTATAATTAATTAAAATGAATCCTAAACATAATATTTTTTTTTTTGTTAAATTAAAAAGAACCATTAGTAATCAAATGGAACTACGATTTTGACTATTTCTAAAAATTTAAAAATTTTGAAATTTTGAGTTTCCCGTTATCTAATTTCTTTAAATTAAAAGCTGTTGAATAAAAGTTGGAACCTTATGATAACAAAAAGGTTTCTAAGCAGTAGAAGAAATTACATTGTTTTTCCTGGTTGTATCTTTACAGTATGCATTTAAGGGTTAATCAAGTTAATATATAATTTGCGTTAAAAAAATGCGCAAAATTGTTTAGTACTATATTTTTTCTGTTTGCAAACTAAATTCACCCAACCTATTTCAAGTAAGGCCAACTAAAGACCTACAATTTTTTTAAGGATTCACATGCACTCTTCGATCAAATGGTGTAACTAATTTGCAGAGTTTTAATTAAATTTTCATCAAAAAATTTCGTGAATTTATGAATATTTATGTGGCGACTATAACCAATTTAACAATATAGTTTTATTCTGATGACATCTGTTGCAAGGCGATTTTGATGTCACATTTACCACCATTGAAGGATACCAGTAAACACATACACACACACACATACACATTATTCACGGAATGATAAATTTCCTACTCCCAAAATCCAGAGTACACGATTGATAAAAAAAAATACCAACAAAATCCAATATAAAATTACTTTACAATATACACACAAATCTAGATGTTACAACATAAAGACACGTATCGTCAACTAAAATATAAAAATCCGTAACTAGAGTTTTTATTTTTTACAAGAGAAATAAGCAAAAACGTTATAAATTGAAAAATACAAGGAATAAATATAAATAACATAGACCACACTTTACTTTAGTATTGGAAGGAGAAAGTCCGGAGATCAGCTCTGATGTTTTATGGTCATCAATATTCAAATGGCCTTTAAATAGTACTTCACCCAAAAAAAAAAATATTCAAATAATTGTGAAATCGATTGCATTTAATAATGCAACGGAGTGAGGACAACCCTGTAGATATTCAAAAAACAGAAACAGAAATGAAAGTGCGAGCAATTTATTTTAAATTTATAAGGATATTTTTCCCAAAATAATATTTCACTAATTCAGTAAAATATTCAAAGCCTATTTAATAATACATTAATAATGTATTGATTGTTTTGATATCTTTTATTAAACTTTCCAATAAGTAGGCACAATGAGAATCCAGGGATATTTCTGACTCGCTCAGAATTAGTTTATCCAAACACGAATTTTTCATACAAAAATTAAAAATATTTTCATTTATATATAATCACAATTTTCTTTATGACGATAAAATCTTAGTAGAAAGAAATAAAATCCTAAAATTACACACCTCGCAATATTTTAAATTTAATAATATAATTACATCTAGCTCTTTTGTTGCAGCGTAGAAATATCTCGAAATAACTCCTTCTTCATTCGCTCACACTGTAATGTAAAAAATAAAAAAGTATTCTCCCCTCAAGAGGTGAGTAAACAAGATATTTGTATAATTTTTTTACACAATATGAAGAACAGTACGAAGAATAATTTTCCATTCTTTTCATAAACAGAAAGTATTTTTTTTAAGTAATAATATGTTGCATTTAACGAGCGATATTTACAGTGCCGGTAAAAATTATTTGAATGATTTTCGTTGCACAAAATTTTCACTATCCGTCTTTTATTCGTTTTCGTTACACTATAGTATATTTTAGCATGTATCTTATCTGAAAAAGTTATTATAACTCCAATAATATCAATTGATGTTTTCACCTGCAGCAGTTTTTTGCGTGAAACGTTAAATCTACCGGTGAAAAAAATGCACTAATAAAATTTTGTTTTTAATAAAGCAATATAAACTTAAAAATATTTAAAAAAAAACTTACCGCTATATGACATATAATTTATATCCAAATAGTTGAAATGACTGGAAGAACACCCGCAATGACCAATTTATTAGTCAAACGATTGGTTCGCGAAAGAAAAAGGACTTCCACGCAGCCAAAAAATTATCCTGCAGATAGGAACACGTACTGATAAAATTCGGAATCAATTGCGCGAACACAATCTAAGCCTCCAGTTTCACTATTCACTGCAGGACATGTGAGTAAACGAATAATGTTCACATAGTGACAGCTAAATTGGCACGCCAGGAAGTGAAGTATTTTTTTATGGGCAGATGTAAGCAAAATTTTTATTCCTGGCGTAAAATTGGAGCTGAAATATAATACTGGATAGCAATCTAAGTCAGTTTCCTGGATAAAAGCAATTACGGATAGACAGATTAACGCTCAAATATTACAAAATGTAGTATTCCCTTGTGCGAAAGAAGAAATGTCTGTGTTCTACGTCTTCAAACAAGATAATGAGCCCAAGCATAAATGCTCTGGATTAATTAGTTAAGATAATGCATTGGCCTAGTTAATCGCTGGAACTAAATCTGGCCGAGGATAGTTGGACTGATGTCCATAGACAAGCATATGTGCGAAAACAGCCCAACAATGAGCACGATTGGTCTATGGAATTCCAAAGAAGAGGTGTAAAGACTTGGAAAGCTCAATTCCAAATTCATGTCATAAAATATTGATTAGTTTCATTTTATGTTTCCCTTAATCGTTTAATGTTTTTTTTATTGTTTTTTCATTTTGTGTTTTCTAAAAACGAAAGTATTATTTTTCTTCCGACAAGTTTTCAAATTCTGAAATTTTTTGCGAATAATTTCATTAAAAGTCAGTATGTGTAGTAGGAACCAAGGCGTATTTAACCAGGTGACAGCATTACAGCAGCTGACTATTCGTTGCGAATGTCAAAATACATACAAAATACTTCTGTCTTTTTTTTCCATCTGTTTTCTTTGTTTTATGGGTTAGGTTTTTGACATACGCAATGAAACTACACATACAAAAATGCCTGTGAGGGTGGCGTTGGCTCAGGTAGTAAGCACGTTGACTACAAACCGAAGGACCTGGGTTCAAACCCAGTGTCAGACAGAGTCATGAAATAAAACCACACGCATTTCTCTGATGTGCATTGGTGTGCCTTTGTGTCAGTTGTTGGCGGAAGATTTCAGTGGTGAAGGCATGGTCACTGGTCACTGAACAGTACCAACTTCAGCTGATACTAATCCCAATGTAACATCAGAGCGCCCTCATTCGTTGGTACTGAGTAGCACAATCAACGGCGAAGTAAAATAAAATTAATAAAAAAGAAGTGGCTACTAAACTAAACACAGCTTCAAACCTCGTAATGTCTACGAATAAACGTGCAAAAAAAAAAAAAAAAAAGCAGAGTTGTAAAGAACGAATGAAGCTTCACCTCCTTTCATATCTATCACTATCCCTTTCCACTAGTTCCAGCACAATGCATTGCATGTGTAGGGGTCATCCCTGGTCCAAGATAAAAAAAAAAAAAAAATGCCTGTTGTTCTTGTATTGTTGTAATTGTTTTCCTAATGCTATCAACTAGTTAAATACACCTTGGTAGGCACTACTCTTGTTTGTGCCACAAGACCAATTTGGTTTAGTAGATATAACTCCAATTGAGACAAAGTTCCTCTACGGTATTATTTTTTCTCCACAGCTGTACGAGTATGTTAAGACAGTAAAAATATCTGCGATTTAGTATTGAAACTAAAATAGTTTCAAGTTCTTAAAAAATTTAAACCAATAGCAGTAATATTCTCGAATTCATAAAACTATAATTTTTCCTTTTTTTATCAATTCATACAGAAATTTTAAATTAAAAATTTTTCAATTTAAAATTCGATTTTGTTATCGCAAAATATATTCGTATAATATTACGAGAAAAGCACTCTAACTAAAATACATGAAATTTTTATTTTCCTTATATATATAAATGTCCTTTATTTATCTAAAAATAATATTAATACAAAAATGTAAAAAAATGGAGGTATAATTTTCCTTCGACAAAGATCTCAAATGCAGAACTATTATGTATACAGTTGTGTATAAACAGAATAAACAGTATGGTCACCGTAATCCTAATCAATCAAAAAGATATTTTAAAATTTTTGTGTAGTTAAGGACTTTCGCATTTTAGGGAACGATAGTATATATGTACATACATATGTATATACATATGCATATTGTTTTATATGAATATTCGATTTTGACACCAACAAATAAATATTTCAAAGATTTTTTTAAACAGTCTGCTTTAATATTTTTATATTCAGTATCACAGCTTTCAAACTATTTAGTTCAATAAATATTGAAATAAATTAGAAAACAACATCGTCGGGTAGTTACAAATTTGCCACCCGCATACCACAGTTAAAAACTTGAATGAAAAATGTAAAATTCTAAAAGAATACGAGATTAATATTCATAAAATTGTTTACAATGACTTCAGATAATAGCGCGAACACGATTGAAGAGGTGAAAGACTTTTCAATTAAGGTGACATCGATCAGGGCAAAATGGAATTAAAAGAATCCAATTTTTCACTCTGATACATAATTGGAATATTAAAATACGATTGATAACATTAGAGTAATAGTAAACAAATTGCGAGCAAACCCCTATTTAAATATGTATTTTAAAAGCCCGAAACTACAGAAAGCCAATAATAAATTGCGCTTCAAGATGGAATGTCATACTTGGCATACTTTAAACACCCGATTTCGAATACGATTAGGTTGAAAAAACCGATCAACCGGCTATTATAAAATATCCATATTCGTCGGAACAGGAACTATATTTGACATTGACAAGAACTGTTCATTCGTCACCCAATTTGGCCAGAAATTTTGTGTATTTATCGTAGGCATCGGGGTTAATAAACGTTTGTATATTGGTCATTTGATGTTGTGGTGTACCCCAGGTTGTGCCACCGTATAGTAGAATCGACATGACTCTACAGTTGAAAATAAATATTTCTGTTTTTCTAGATATACAAATTACACGTCCATATCTGAACCGCCGTCTTTAGTTAAAATACTTCCCAGGGAACTGAAGGATTCAACTTCGTCGATTTCTTCTCCATTCAATCTAAGAGAGGTGTCGATTTATTGTGTAATTTTTCTTCAATATCAGAGTAGATGTGTTCCATTAGGCAAAGGTCGTCAACATAATCAATATCATATAATATATTAACTCCAGCGGATACCTTGGGGGGAATCAATGTTATTTTCCTGCATATCACAGTCAGGTGGAATTAAAAATAGTGTAGGAGAAAGAACACAGCCTTGTTCTACAACTCTGGTTGAAAACTCTTTCGAAATCGATAAAAAGAAGATATAAAGCTACGAGTTGTATTCGATAGATTGTTTTATTATGATTCGGAGTCTATTTATATGGTCAGCGAAAGAGCGGTTTGGTCTGAAGACAGCCAGTTCCTTACGTAGCAATGGTTCCATTACGTGGCTAATCTTCTTTAAGAGTAGGAGAGACATTACTTTGCTGATGGTATTTAACATGGTATTTTTTGGTCACGGTTATTGTGCAACTTTTGGGGCTCCGTACTTTAGTAGCTCGGCGGGTATGTTATTCGGCTGTGCCGAATCTTATATACCCTTCACCATAGTATGGAGTGACGAAAGAAGTCACAAAATTCACGCTCACGAAATTCGAAAAAAAATTTAAAAAAAAGAATTTAAATGGGAAAAATTACATTAAAGCAAAAAAATTACCACTTACCGTCTGACGGACGCACCCTCACGTGATGGGAACAAAAAATTAATCAGGATCACGCATTATTGGTTCTAATCTCTATTTCATAGTATAGGCTGATTTCATAAACACAGCTTGCAAAGCAACACTGGAAGCATGAGTTTACAAGGCATTCAAGTGTTGCTTTGCAAACTGAGTTTATAAAGTCAGCCATAAATTAAGAATTTCGTAACAAATTTGTTACACTTTCTTGCATAGAGTGCACTATAAAAAAATTAACATCCCCTTATTAGCACTTATATCATTTTTCACACATCCAAGAAGTTTTTCAACGTCTTTATCAAAAAGCCAGTGGTCTTCGACTAAACAAAGAAATAATTTGAAACGTAAGAAAAATTTTAATAATGAAGAAATTCTCCCAAAATAGATTAAAAAAATATCGCCAACTATTACATAAATCTGTTAGTCTAATGATTGAAATGTTCCAATATTATCTTCATATTGAAAATAATTTAAAGCTATCAAAAATTCTTTAAAAAAAACGAACTTTTTCGCCATAGAGATCTGCTTCATAAAATTCACCGTAGGACAGTTGGAGCCATAAAAAAGCAACAGAATAGGAAATATAACAAAAAAGTCTTTTGGCTATATCTCATTAATTACTGGACCGAGTTTTGTTATTTTCAAACCGAACAATTTTATGAAAAATTCCAAAAGAATGGTATAAAATTTATGTCTCTATGTTGCGTGAAGCCTTAATCTACTTACACCAAAATATAGCTGATGTACAGATGGACGGACGGACATCGCTCGTTCGACTTCTTTACCTATAAGGATCCAGAATATATATACTTTATGAGGTCTTAAATGAATAATGAAGAAATTAAATACGGAATGACAAACCTATATATCCCCTTTCCAAATTTTTTGGTGAAAGGTATAAAAACGAGAAAAGTAGAGAAAGCTCTACTCACAATTGAAAATGTTTGGTGAATGAAGAAAATTTTTTCTTCATTGAAATCTATTGAAAATATAAATGATATTCCAACAAAAATAATATTCCTGTTCCCTTGTATTCACTAGAATAACTCGTGCAAAATAAAAGCTTTGTTCGATTGTTCGATTAAATTAAAATCCTGAATTTCGGCTAATTGATTAATCGAATATTTGTTGGGTATCAGTGCTTGCCATACTTGTTAAGGCGGTACAGAAATTTATGAACGGAAAAAACGTAAAAGCATTTCAGCAATAAGTGAACAGAAGTTCGAAATACAAACAGACCAGGGACTCCAATCGAAATTTGGGGATCTAATATTTTCCTTTGAGAGTCAATATTTTTGAATGATTGAAATTGCAATTCTTTTATATTATTTATAAACGAATTTAATAAAGAGATGGTTATCAATTCGTTTGTATATTTTTCCTTGGTTCTAACTCTGGAACTTTAAAACCAAAAAAGATATCTGAAATATCCTCGAATGCAAGGCCGATTAATAACATTTATTCTGCAGCCCAGCTCATAGATGTAATACTATTTTCTTTATTCTTTTAAAATTAGTTTTTCGCTTTAATTGTTTTAAGCTGTTTTCGGCAGCACACTTGCCAAAAAAAAAGTTGCTTTGGTGTATACATTCTCCGACAAGTTTACCTTATAGAATGGTAGCGAGTTTACCACTTGACACATTACAAAAAATTATTTATAAATCGATTATAAGTACCCAGTGGAATTTCTATCGCATACAACTTCGCTCTGAGACCAATGACAATGTAAGAGCGACCCATCCAAATTCCTACTTACATTTACACAACGTTGGCCTAGGCTCTCAGATAGATCTAACACTACCGACATTGTTAGCGAAGGTAGGATGGGTTCACTTACTATGGTGATTCGGAGGGCATTAAAATGTACCTGGATGAAATTAGTCTTTAGTAGCAGACGTTATATTAATATTAGATGGGTCAAATTAGGATCGATCATAGGATGGGTTTGAACTATCAAATATTTACATAAACAAGAAATCCGATTGCGTTATTCTTTAGATGGTTTTATTATTATTATGTTTGTTTATCACATTAGTTGGTAAAACAGTATAATTAATTAGTTTTTTCTAGTTCTTTTATTATTCTTTTATTATAGGAGAGCTTGCGGAAGTGCCTGGCTTTATGAATTTTTAAACAATTTCTAATTTTTAATTTAAAGTTTGACATTTTATTTTGGAAGAATATAAACAAGGCAGATCAACAAGGCCTTGAATTAAAAAGGAACAAATTGGAATAAAATATAACGGAAAAACAGACAGCCGAGAACAAACGAAATTCATAATTGAAACTAAAATAATACGGAGCCATCTAAATCAGGTGCCAATGCGAAGGCTAAATTTTATTTTATTCCTCGGTTTTATTCTTTTCGTCTAGTGTACATCTAATTTTACAATTCGATAGGAAAATACTAATCCGAATCTGATGCAAGTTGTATACGCTTAACTATTTTATTTTGAATGTTCCTATTGACATAATAGTACACAATCCGATGTATTTCAATTTATAACAACTTGCGGACTGCTGGGTACATAATTAATTTATTCTATCTTTAAATATGTAGTTCTCTTTCGATACCTCGCATATATTAGAAGATTACTTTCTATTCTGGCACAATCTTTTTTAATTTCTTGCTTTGAATGAATGTTGTAGGCAAAGTAAAATTATTTTATTATTTTATACAATAAAAGGGTAAAATCGTCTGAATTGTCAAACAAACTTCATGTAATTTTTTTATATGGAGTTTGACAAACAGACGATGTATCATAAATGTGTTGTAATAGATATGGATAAATTTACTTTGGTTGTTAGATCGACTCCACATGGATGACATATTTTATAAATGAAACTATGTATTCGGGTGTTTTTATAGAGTGATACAAGTTTAAATCATAAGCAAACATAGTAATATATTTTTGATATCAATGAAACGGTCTTTATTGGATAGAAAACTTTATGACATTAATGTTTAAATATGATTTCGGACATGTGGCCGCCACTGCTGACGCGTACAAGGCGCAATCTGGAGCCCCAATTTTCACAAACTTTTCGCAGCATTTGCGGCCGTATCGACGTACACAAGTGACTTTACACAACCCCAAAGAAAATAATCCAATGGGGTTAAATCTCACGATCTTGGGGGCCAATTAATTGGGCCATTTCGTGAAATTATTTTTTCGTCAAAAGTTTCCTTGAGTAAATCAATTGTAGCGCCCGCTGTGTGGCATGTGGCTCCGTCCTGTTGGAACGACATATCAGCAAGATTAATGCCAGCTAATTGAGGTACGAAAAAACTTCGAATTATATTTCTATACCGTTCACCATTGACAGTAACATTCTGACCATCATCGTTTTTGAAGACATATGGGCCAATGACTCCGCCAGCCCATAAAGCGCACCAAACAGTAATTTTCTGTAGATGTAATGGTGTTTCGACAAAAGCTTGTGGATTCTCCTCACTCCAAATGCGAAAATTCTGTTTTTTCTGAAGGACGATTATGTACGCCATAAAATGGGCGAAGTGCACGATAAGTTTGACGAACAGAACCATTATACATACGTATGTTTTTTATCTGTATTATTTATTAAGAAATCGATCATGCAATTAAAAAATAAAAAACAAAGTAATCTCAAATATTCTTCGAAAAATTACACGAAAATGAAAATTATTGAATTTTACCTCCGACGGTTCCTTCTATGTCCCTTTTTTATTTCCAAATTCAAGAAGAAGAATTGTTATTTTCGGTTCCTCATCGTTTTTTCAGAATGTGTTTTTCACCTAATCCGGGTATAGTTAATCTAAAAAAACTATCTTCTTAATCACACTACTCCTTGAATTAATCTCCAATTTATTTAGCACCGAACCCAGTGTGCGCTGATTGTTTATTCTAATTGTGTGTCGGCTTGTGTTTAGTGTTTGTTGTTGCACTGAATCGCTAATTTGCAACTGTACACAATAACGCCTGTCAGATGCAATTTGAAGAGCAAAATGCGAGAAATTATTTTAACGATTTAAGCAGCAAAAATACTGCATATAAAAAATACAAAACAAAATGAAATAAAATAAAAAGTGCATATACAAATAAATAACAACAACATTATAAAACGAAAAACAATAGAAATAAAATACGTTGAGTAAAACTGGGAAGGAAGCAGCAGAAGCTGTAGAAAAAAATAAATTCATTAATGAAAATAAAAATATAAAGTAGAGAGAAAACAATGACAAAAAATAAATGAATGCACGAATTAAGTCGAAATAACGCTAAGAGCATTTCCACAAATAATAATAATAGAAAAATAACAAAGTCGACTAGTTATCCTGGCTGTGCTGGGAAAGTATCATAAAAATTACTTAATGTGTCTCATAAAAATATGTATGTATGTACACACATACATAAGTATATATGTACGTACATATACATATCGCTCATTTACTGCAAAGCAGTCATAACGCAAAAAAACTCGTTCTTCAGAAAACAAAATTAAGGTTTTTAATTTTCCCACAAAAGGAAAAGTGGAAAACTATTCTTCTCTCAACAGCTGAGTAAAATAGATATTTGTATGAAATTAAGTGTGTTTGAGTACCCCAAAATTTTTTACAAATTTTTACTGAACTTTACTGCATTTTACTAAATTGCGTTCGTTTACTCAAGTCACAGTAAATGAGAACACAAATTGAGAGCGTAAAGTGGCAGTTCATGGCTGAGAATTTAAAAATTTTTACTGCAGCAATTTCTTGTAGAAAAATTTAGTAAAACAGAAAAACATATTATTCAAAAGGATGTTAAGCCCCGGGCGCAAGGACGTAATTCTCTATTCATATTTTGTAATAATTACTATATATAGCAAATTACTGTAAGTAGGTTACTGTTTCGTTTTTATGTAAATTAGGATATTACTTTTTAGTCCTAAGCTTTCTTATGTTTGTTATTCATTTTAATTGTATTGTTTTTTTATAAAGGCTCAATAAAATATACCTTACCATACCTTATGATTCAAAAGGTAAACTAACAAAAGCAGGAAATTAAAAAGTATACAATTTGTGAAAAAATTATTTAAAAGAAAGAAAAACCGGTACAAAATAATAAAAATTCAATTAAATAAATTATTTTAAAACGTTCGTTAGAAAAAATGTTGTAGAAACCATTTACAGCCATTTTTGTTGTTATTTTGTTACGTCCTCGGATTTGTGAAAATGCTAAGTATATGGTTACTTAGTACTGCATTCTCTTTGAAGTTAGTCAATAGCAAAAACAAATACTTTTTAATAAATTTAATCAGACACAAATTAGGAAAATCAAATAAAATGAAAATAAACATATTGAAACGATTATAGAAAATAATGTGCTTATATTTTCTTAAAATATTCGTGTTATAATAAATATTGCATCGAGTTCCAACAAGAAAAGGAGTTGCGTAGTCCAAAGTGTAAATATATTTCAACACTATATTGATTTGCAATCACCTGTTTCCTTAATATTACTACTTTTTACAATTTTTCCGTTTCCGTTTTCAGTTTCAGTTTACTCAGTAATTACGCATTTACTGCATTTTACTTTAAAATTACTCGAATGCAGCTATTTTTACACAAGATGAAGAACAATACGGAGAATAATTCTGAATTCTTACCTCAAAAATCAAGTTTTTTGAGTTATGACTCTTTTGCAGTATATGAGCGATATGTACATATATACGTAATCTTAGGACTTCAAATTAATTATTGCACTTTTTCATATAAAAGAAATAGGTATACCCAATTCGCAACTTCTTATAGGAGTTATTGTATTAATTTTGTTTAATGTTTACATATGTACATGTATATAAATTACCAACAACATTCGATGGAACTACTTACTAGCGCTACCTTACAAGTGCATATAGGACTGTAATCTATATGCATTATATTGTAGTTCGCGTGTCTTTACTGGCACATCAACTCTGCTTTCTATGTAAGTGCATTATTAGGCACATCTACTAACATCGTGGATTACTTTCTAAGCGAGAGCACAACGAGTAGGCAAGCTATGAAATTTTATGGTAAATCTTAGGGGGAACCAAGTAAAAGAATCACTACTGATTGCTACTAAATATTGCGTATGGCATCGATCACGTGATATGTATATATTTTTACAATTGGCCAAGAAGTTTTCTTTTTTATATCTAATCAACGAAATAGAAGCAATGTTAACTACTTCAAAAACCCCTGGGATCTCACCAACATATCCTACAACGCTCGTCAACAAAACTATATTCAAAAGTAGGGTGATCGACTCGGTTTTTCATCCGGTTTTTTTACAATACAATTAACGGTTTTTTCAAAATGTTGATTTTCGAATGTCGAATAGTCCTGCTTTTTATAGTTAAAAAAACCAGCTCAGTCGAATACTCTTCGATTTGTATATTTTTCCAATAAAATTAGTTTTCACTGTACTAAAACTTTGATGTACGTTTTCTGTAGATTTTCCAAGTATTTTTTTTCAGTGTGAAAGTTTTAGGTCTTTTTTGGCCTTGGCGAAATAACTTTATGGCGTGGTAGCAGGGGCGAATTAAATTGGACTTGTGGTGTGCAATGGATGGCAAACTCCCTAAAAAAAAGTGGTTTTTAGTTTTGTTAAAATTTTACTTCATATTTTATATAGAGTTAGACATCCATCGCAGAGCAAAAACGAATAAATAAACGTCGCCTAAAAGTTGTGAATAGTTTAATATATTATATAAATACTCTTCCATAAATGAAACAAACGAATTTAACTCTCTGTCATATGGTCACCTATTCGATAACGAGAGGACTTCAGACGCCGATTAATAGCTAGAATCTTAAGACTTGAAAAAGAACTTGGAGGACAAGTAAAAATATGCAAAATCCAAAAAGGAACCTTATATGTCATGAAAGCATTTTAAATGATTTCGTATATTTAGACAAACTAGTGTACCCAGCGATCGACTCAATCGACCGCATTCTAGAATTTAATATTTACATACATGATTACTATAGATAAAATACATAAACAAAAAACATTAAATAAACAATTTAAAGCTCTGTCTCATTTCCATGCAAAAACAAATTGGGCAAGCACACATTCCCCACTATGATTGTTTTTCAAGTTGAAGCTGATATATGAATGTGTAAAAGTGTGCATGTGTTAGTAGCAACTTTAAGCGCTTAGAGCTTCCGAAATATCGAACCGATTTAAATAAAATTAATATTGTGCACATCTATGTAAAAATCCCATTAAAAACATATAAATCTTTCCAAAATAAGTTCGGTATTACGGCCGTAAAAGGGATCTAAAACACGTGTTTGCCTCTTGATAATATAGATGCCAAAAAAGAACAGAAAAACTATACAGATTATAAAATGCTTTGTTAAATATATGCCCAACAAGTACGTTGAATAAAAGCGCACTTTCAATGTGCAATTTCATAACAACAAAAGAAATAAATAGATACTTTCCAAAGCATTTAAACTATATTTTATTTAAAAAAAGATAATTTTTAAGCAAAATAATAAGACTATTTTTATGCAATTAAATTATTATAAAAAACAGATCCCATATTTCGATTTTATGGACTTTATGGCCTTATATTCTATATGAAAAATACAAAAATGTGTCGCACCCAAATCAGGAGGATTCAAAAAGAAAATTATAAAATTTGTATATCTCATGCGTTGTTCTTCAAAAGTGTTTTCTTTCAAATCAAAAGTAATCACCACCAGCTGTGAATATAAATCCAAAGTACTTAATTAATAGTAAATATTTATGATTAATATTAAAAGCTGATTTTGATTGTATACATATTTTCTCTATGTACATATAGGTTGATATTTTGTTTGTCCATTCATATGTACCGTAGTGTATGTTAACTCTTGCACAGTCACTGTATTGCAATTTAATATTCTTTACTTTGCCAATGCAGAAGTTATCAACAAACAATTTAGTTGTTACATATATTTTTATATTAACGTCAGCATAATTCATGGGAAATTGTTGACTGCAAATTTATTGTTGACTAGAATTAATTTTAGTATATAAGCCAGTAATTTATTTAATAAAAATCTAAATTAATTCTTTTTATTTCTCAAACAAAAGTGGACATTTTGATGCTCTTTTGGAACCGCTGAAGAGCTAAGACAATACTTACCACAGTACATATCGCTCCTTTATTGCAATGTAGTCATATCTAAAAAAATGTGATTTTTGAATTTTTTGTGTGAAATTCATATAATTATCTTGTTTACTGACCGTTTGAGGGGATAATACTTTTTTCTATTTTTCCATTGATGTGTGAGGAAATTAAAAACTTTAAAATCGTTTTCTGAAGAACGTGTTTTTTGAGATATGATTACGTTGCAATATACGAACGATATATATCTTATACATACATACATATCGTCACCTAAAATGCTTTGCTACATCATATTACAGATGTATACAAATTTTCAAGCTTCTGTTAACAAAAACAAAAAAGTTATGACCCAAATTCAAAATAACATATCATCAAGTGAATGATTTTATTAAACAAATAAACGTATCATCATCAGTGTTGTCAACTATTTATATCAAAAATACGCTGTCCCTGAAAATATGATTTCAATATCTCAAACAGTTTCCATTAAATTTAAAATGTATTGATAACATAAGATTGTTGAAATTTTTTTATGAAAAATTTTTATTTGGCGTTTAGGATAAAAAATTTGTATGGCAAATAATTTTTTTTAATTGTTACAATTTTTATAAATGTCAATTCCTCAGGATGCTACAGAAAGCAGTAGCGATATATTGAGAAAAAAAATATACAATTGTTTTTTTTATAAAAAAGAAAGACTTTGAGCTTAAAAAGTAAAATTTAAAATCTATATCTTATAATAATAAGTCTTATACAGGCCATGAAATTTTTCCGACTTTAATAGATGTTAATATTATAATTGTAACTATAAAAAAAATTTTTTTAACTGATTTAAAAATTATTCGAATATTCTGTTTGAATAATTTTTTTTAATTACAAATTGGAAAACAAATGTTGGTTCTTCGAATAAAAATAAAAAGAAAAGTTATTGAAATAGTCGAATAATTCTTAATCGAGTGACATCTCTTAGCGCCTAGTGCGAAGCCTAATAGAATATTATTTATATTGAACTGAAAGATTTCCTGTAGCGGTAGAACAAACCGTTTCTAATTTTTTGGTGCTACGATTCGCCCTTCAAGCGTGTTTTATTTTAATTTTTTCAAAGTATTACTTATTTTACAAAATATTTAAAGACTAAAGTATGATATAGAAATGTAAGTACAAATATGCATAACTATACTACATATAGGAAGCTGAAATGCAAAACCACTTAACTAATAAAAAAAATCGAAATCGCTTTTTTCTTAATTATTGATATTCAAAACGAATGATGTCCTCAGAAATTTTTAAGCTTTTTTTAATAAAAAAACGGTCAAATTGTAAACGAAAATCAAAAAACGTTACTTCAGTCACTTGAATAATTTTATTCAGTTCTATACGTGATTTTGCATTTCACTTAAAGAGCTTAAAACTACGTACGAGGTATAAAGTTTTTTATTAAAACTAATGGCAGTTAAATATGTACATAAGTATGTTATTCAAAAGTTCTTTAGCAATATTTAACTAAAATGGCGTCTGCTGAAGTGGTGTGGTAGATGAGGCTGCATGATGCATTAATAACGGTGACATAACGCTGTAACCATCTGGTGTTATAGGTGAAGCTTCAATTGTTTCAACGCCGCTTTCGGAATTATGTGTTGGCATTTCGAGATTAGTTTCAATAGTCATTTCACTTGCATTGGAGAAATTATTATATTTTTCATAATTATCAGCTATTGCAGTCTGAGCCACCACATATAAACCAGACTCGTTTTCAAGAGGTAAGCATTTGCGCAATTTTGGCAAAAGCTCAAGTTCATCACTTTCAGTCTCTGCCATCTCTACAGAGGCACTTGGGAAATCTAAGCATGGCGATAGAAGTGTAGGATACTTGGAAATATATTCCACAACTTCAGCGGCTGTAGGACGTTTCTTGGGATCATTATTCCAACATGCTTTTATGAGACCCTCCAACTGTGGTTTTAGGCCCGGGGGAATGCTTAAAGTATTTCCACTTTTTACGAATTGCAAAACCTGGTTATTAGTAAGACCCTGATAAGGGAAAGAGCCAAATGTAATAATTTCAAACAGAACAACTCCGAACCCCCAAACGTCCGATGAGGGAGTAAACATTCCCAATGCTAAAGATTCAGGAGCCATCCATCGAACAGGCAGCATACCTTTGCGATTGAAACGATAGTAATCACTTTCGTAAGTCGGCCGGGACATTCCAAAGTCGCCCAGTTTTACAACTCGCTGAGCATTAACCAAACAATTGCGACATGCAATATCGCGATGCACATACTTCTGTTGTGCCAAATAAGCCAAACCCCTTGATACATCCATTGCGTACATTGTCAGACGTTTAGACGAAATATCTGAGTCATCACTCACTTTTTCATTGACCATGTGACGGCGTGCCAATAAATAGGTTTTCAAATCTCCATACAACATGAACTCCATAATTGTATAAATGGGTTCGGATTGCAAGCAAACACCCAAGAGCTTGACAATATTTTTGTGATCAAAACGCTTCATAGCTTCTGCCTCCGACAAGAAATCTAAACGGTCCTCGGTTGAGGCACCAGTTTTAAGAGTTTTGACAGCTACAGCTGTCCAGCTTTCGGTGCCAATTCGAGCTTCTCCACCGTACACCATACCAAATGCACCTTCACCCAAACGGCGATTAATTACAACATTTTCTTTGGGTATTTCCCATTTATCCAAGGTATTTGAATTGCTGCGAGACGGAGACAAAAGATCGATGCCGAAATTTTTCATAATCTTTGCAGAGCGCTTAAGCTTTCTATCGTATCTGCGTTTCCAAAAAAAGAATGAAATCAACGAAATTATCACAACAGCAAAGAAACATAAAAGTGCTGTAAATGCCACAGTTGCGTTTTTACATTCTGTATTTAAAAATTTCGCCAGTCCTGAAAATCTGCAATCAAATGTTCCATCATCCGGAATTTTGCCTTCGAAAAGCCACTCAATAGCGCTTTCGTTCAAAACCAGATCTCCACCGTTCGTTCGCAAATTCCGACTATTCCCCATTAATTGGGGTACATATTTACCCACCTCAACCGATTCATGACTACACCATTGTCTTATAATTAATTCTGTTATTCGTGAACCACCCTGACCGAAACGAATCCTTCCAGAAAGACCACTAAAGTCCGTTTCCCATATAAGATCTGTAAGTCTACTAACGACATTTTTGGATCGTAAATTTTCAACGGAGTCTTTGTTTTCTTGCAAAAGTTTATCTGCTGCCAACGCGTACACCCACACAGCATCATACGCAAAAGCCGTATATTGAGAAACACTGTTGACTCTGCCACTATATGATTCCAGCCAATTTTGAATGGTTATATTTTCTTGCATTATACTTTCACTACTTCCAAATGGGGAATGCATTATGCTGAAATGACCATCAAAAGCCTTGAAAAAAAATAGATGGAATTTTCTCATTTAAACATTCATATTTATGCAACCGATTTGTAAATTTGCAAAATAATTTTACCATTTCGAGTTCTTCACTCGTGCAGCTGATATTGCCTTCAGAGCTTGCAGCCCTCCAATCTTTCGACAGCCATGACGGTAAGAACCATACGTAGCCATGATATCCGGTCATCTGTCACAATTACGTAAACAACTTTGCATTAGCTTTACACCAAATTAAATGTATTCAAGGATATGCAAATCTACAACAAGACATTTGTAAAACGTTTTTTATTTGATGTGGGTTGAGCTTGTCTATACACATGCATTTTATTGGAGCTTACGCCAAAACATCGGTAGACTAGGTCAACCCCCAAACAACAAATAAAAAACTTTTTGATGTAAGACATCAAGCCATCATCTTTTTGTCAAAATGTATATAAAATTTAATACGCAACAATTTTTTCAAATGGAATTTGTTTGAAAGTCAAACTATTCTAACTTCTTGTGGTAGAGATGCATAAACTCGAATGAATTTACTTTGCTTTTTATTTTATTTTATTTAAATATATTACCTTAAGTTTGAAAGCTTCGCACAAAGCCATTTGCGCATATTTGTTGTGAATATCAGCGATTATTATTTTAGCTCGACGATTCTTTAAATCAATCAAATACTGCAATGAAATTAAATAACTATATTATAATATTTGTTCATATTCATACATCGTATATGAAAAAGTATTTACATATACAGTAAGTCACAAAATTGTTCGCATATGTTCATAGTTAATTCCCTACGGGAAATATTGTACCAATTGTCCTGAACGTACCTGTCCTAGGACTGCTGAAAATGGGAAAGGGGTCGTTTCATAAAAACAAAACGAAAGTGCTTACAAAATTCTCTCACTCAAAAAGATTGTACGATTTTTTTGCTATTTTTTTATTATTTATGGTGATAGATTACAATAATTAAGTATAATGTAATCTGATTAAAATAACAATGTATTTCTTGATTTGGAACAAAAAAATGTTTAGAAACTTATCTTAATCTAACTCGAAGTTATACCCAGTGAAGAGCTAATACCACCCATATAGGGTACATTCTGCTTTAGGATAGTTTTATTATCGGTTTTTAAGAAACCGTAACATGTACTATGGACACTACCACAGGACAAGTACGTAAAGGTTAAGTCTAGAACCAGGCACCGAGTATCTTAACTAGTATGTAAATTGTCACCCTCCAATGAAAAAGCCATGCAAAAGTTACCGGTACCTCTCATATAAAGTTCCGGAACTCGAACCGTTTGCTAGTCCCTGGCAATAAGTCACGTGACGCATCCTTTAACAGTTTCCTTTCTGCCTAGGGTTCTTACGCATGCAAAACCATTTTACTGTCTCTTAAAAATGGTTTAAATAAGAAAATTGTTAAATTTAATTTATCTGCGTTTTTGTAATTTTAGCGCGCTGATTATAAAGCTGGTAATATTTTTAAAATCGAGTCAGTTGTTGTAAAAACAGAAAGTCACATAATCACGTTTTTCTCTCTCTTACCGGCTTATTTTTTTTTTATTTACTTGCAGTGACGTCAAATTCTTCCCACGTTATTTTTTTTAATAACCAATAACATCATCTACACTTATAATTTTATAGGGCTGCGTTCACAAACGTCATGATTGCTACTTTATAGGCGAGAGAGACGAAGCGAAAAGAAAGGAGTACTCAAATGTACTGTAATTAAGCACTCTCATTCGTAATTTTAAGCCCGAAGGTATTTGCAAGTAAATTTCGTCAACAAGACATGACTTGTGTGAACATCAATGAAAGTTCAAAGAAGAAAAAGTAAGAACCTTGTCAATAAGACATCATGACTCGTCTGAACGAAGACTAAGTCCATTCAAGTTATGGTGGAATAATACAGGTAGTAGCGAAGCGTTAACGGACTTTTGTTTGGGTTCGCAGCTGTCATAATTTGATTGTGTACTAAACAAGCACACTTTAACATTTGTTTTAAATGCAAATAAGAAAAGGAAAAGAAACCAAATTCTTTATAGAACAGAAAATGGAACCAAAAACTCATATGAATACACAATTTTTGCCATTTTTCTTTTGTGCTGTTTGACAGCTTCGAACCTACCATGATTCAGATCAATAGCTGAGCATCCTGAGGGTGTCGTAAGGCTGTCAAATTTACCAATATTTTTTTATGGAATTTTTTTGACATTCTCAAGATGTTAGCGTTGTTGTTGTAGAGATATACCTGGTCAATTGCATTTGTTTTATTTTTTACAATTTGGAATTCATTTTCATAAGGAGATTTGTATGTATGTACATACCCTGAAGGAAGCATGGGGCTAAGTGTATCCATCTCAATATTTTTGTCAGCAATTATGGTATCTTTTTAATGACACTGTCCACAAATAAATAAATAATTTTAATATTGACATTTCCTGCATGTGGTGAGAGCGTCTATAGTGAATCAGTAGAAGCTTACTACGGACATTTCCCACAGTGTGGTGATATCGTCAGTAGTAAGTCAGTACAATCTTACTATTAAGATTTTCTGCATATGGTCTCTCAAGAACTACCTAGTCAGTATTGACGCGGTGTACTGGTATTTTGGGTATAATTAGTCAGTAGTACTGGTGACATCGTCAATAGATAATCAGCATAATTTCACTATTGACATTTCCTGCAGGGTATGTATGGCAATTATAATATAAACAATATTATAATTATTCGTGTATTTGATTGCATTCTCTTGCTTTTGCGGTGTACAAGGCAACGTACTCTCATTTTCTCAAAAGTTATATTTAAAATCATACATCTCCACCCTAACGATTTGAATTGAAAAACGTTTTTGTTATTAGCAACCAAAACCAATACAGGGATTAAAAATTCCATTTCTTTGAAGATAGTAATATAAAATTTTAGGTATTTAGACTATATTTGGTAAGCACTTGATTTTTCAGTAATAATAGTTTTTCAGCAGATTTTCGCACTCTTTTCCGATGTAAACGTCAAACGTGATGGAGCAGGATCTTGAATACTAAGAATCATTGGTTGAATCTAATCTGATATGTATCCAGTTTTGACTACGAGATCTTAAGTACGTTTGTCTTTCAAACAAATCCAAAATGTAATGTTATGCACTTTTTTGATATGTATAGAAACAAGTATTTTTAAGCAAAAAAATCGGGATGTTTATTTAGTTGTAAAAAGAAGGATATGTCATTGATAATGGAAAATAATATAAGGCAAATGTCCGCCACTGCTTGGCTGGCAGGACCATATCGTCGTGGTGAATGCAATAGGTTGTATGTCACTAAATCATACTTTTGCAGGAAAGACAAAAAACTGAATATTTCTGAGAAAAATTGTTTGTTTTAGTTTCGCTGGCTAGAACATAATAATAAATCGCCACGATTCACACTGTATCCAATGTTAGTATCCAATGCAGAATGACACAATTTATAGGTTTTATCTCGAAAGAACACTCCACGCCACTGTCAAATCAAGCGTGCGATTGACATACGTCCTTTTGCAGTAACCAAAAGAGGCGCGCAAAAGCTCTCTTCTGATTGCCTGAACGGCACGAGATAAATGCAAGTTGTAGGAGCCCCAGTTTTGGTTACAACGCTACAATAAAACCAAATTCAATTTTTTTTTGACATACAGCCTATTGCATTCACCACGACGATATTCTTTTCATGAAACTTTTCAGGACAAAAACTAGTTCTGCTTGCCCTAATTATGAAGGACACAATTATATGTACACATACCTTATTCATCTCTTCTGGTGTTATATCACTTAAAAACTTCTTATTAATAATCAACTCCTGATTATTATTCTTCAAGGCCGTTTCCATGTGAGATATATATTCGGTATATTTCTGACCATCTTCCGTTAAAGCTGCCACACGCCTCCAGCCAAAAGCTTTCATTACACTAGTGTAAACATCTTCGTATTGACGATTCGAACCGATTGTTCGGAAGAAGAACGGATATGCTTGGCGATCTAGAAATGACGCACCTTCTGCCGAATACGAAATGACAGCCATATTAGTGTGCCTTGATATACCAGCAATAGGTTCAACGGTTTCACTGCACGCGGGACCAACAACACCCAAAAGTTTCGGCACATTAAAAAGATGAATAAATGACTTCATCACGACATCCGCTTTACATTCTCCATCGTTTTCAAACACATTAAAATTGTAGTTTCTTAAAATTGTACTATTTTTGTTTACAGCACGAACAGCTTCTTTCACTGCATATACGAGATTTTGGTGACCTCTTGAATTTCTCTTTATGGGAAATATAGCGCCAATTGACAGTGTCATTGGTTCTTTCGATATCCACGAACTGTATTCTTCATTATGAAAACGAAGCCACTCGCATGACAACTCATTATACATTTCATCCGTTACGTACCCCACTTCTGAACGTTTCCGGTTAAGGTCAAGAAAAATATGCGTAAGTTCATAATTACTGATCCAAAACAAGCGTAAAGCATACATTAATCGCTCATCGGCCAAAATGTGTTTAGAGTGATACTTAAAAATTGGTGTTAACTCGTATTTGCAAAACGATTTCCACATTGATGTTGATCCTTCACAAAGTGGCAATTCAACGGGCTGATAGGTGTGTTCACCATCAATTACATCTGAAGGATACCAATGCAAAACTAGTATTCTTTTATTTCTACCATTTGCGATGTATTCAGTATAATTCGTATTTAAACGATTGATTTTCTCACGAAATCTTGATCCCAACCACAGAATATTCAGGTACATTTTCATTTCTACAATCTGTTTTTTTACAAACGATGTTTCTCCTTCATACTCCGCCAAGAGTGTAGCACATTTAAGATTTTCGCACAAAGGACTAATAAAGTACTCATGGCTAAAACAAAAAAAAATTATATGTTAAGCAGAGACATTGTTATTATTATAAATTTGATAGAAAAACTATAGACTTACTCATTTTCCTTTGTCAGAAAATCTAGTTGATTCCCGTCCATTATAAATTCATCGTAGAATTGATTTGATCGGTTCAAAAAAATCGAGTAGTGTAATCCTCTCATGGTGACATTTAGTTCAGCTGGACCAACAAACCAGCCGAATCGTCCTGGATCTAGTGAAACACCTGACTCAAAAGCATCAGCTGGTCTTAGACCATGCGCTGTTGGTGGTGTCCAAATGCCCAGGTTTATCATTGGTAAGTTTGGGTATTGAGGATGTTTTCTATAGATTTGATAAAAGCTTATAAGAAACTGGGATAGCCTAAAGGTTTACATAACTGGACTTACATTAATAAGTCAAGGGTATTGGCAAGCCTTTTAGCTTCATAATACTCGTCGTCAGGATTTCCATTATATTCAATTGGCAAAATGTAAACGTTTTGATAGTGAAGAACTTCACGAAGAAATATTGCAAATATACGTGTGATGAGTTGATGCGATGGCCAATGTGAAACTTGTAGACCAATGGAACTTTGACGGAAACTTAACTTGGGTGAAGCACTATCTTAAATAATGAAATAAAATACAAACAGTTTATATAAAAATGGGATTTCGTTAAAAAATTAAAATGTTGAAAATAATCGAAGTTTTATCTTGTTTTAAACATTTTTTAATATTAAAAAAAGTTAGTGTTTTCTACTAAACTTTAAAGTCATGTGGATAAAACTAAAAACAGTTTATTTCCAAAATCATTGAGAGCTCACAAAGATATACATTAGACCATACATCAACAAAAATATAGTCAAATTAAAATATTAGTTGTGATTTTTGTGAGTAAATAAAAAGAAAACATACTAATTTGCCATTCAAGGCATTGACATAATAGCAACAGCAACAGTAAGTCTTGGCGGGGCGGATATAATGTCCCAAGAATGGCCTTTCTGCCGCAGTGATGTTAACTTTTTTATTTCGATTTCCGTACAGCCCTAAAATAATTAATAGTTTTTAGGTGAAATTACCGTATCCAAAGTCTTGTACAAAAAATTACAAAATTTTGTTATTAAAACAGTTTTATGTTTGCAATTCAATATATTTGTTTAAGAAACAATAAAAACTTAAAGCAACAAGTAGTAATAATACAATAAAGTAATTCAAGTTTGTCATGGGGGACTTTAATGTGCAAGTTGGCAATAACAACTCGGGCCTGGAGAAAGTAATGGGCTGCCATGGGTTGGGTCGTATGACCGAAAATGGTGAATTACTTACGGAATTATGCGCGAGCAACAACCTGGTTATAGGCGGAACACTTTTTAAACACAAGAATATACACAAAGTTACTTGGGTCTCGGCTAACAGATGCGTAGAAAACCAGATCGACCATATAGCGATCAGCATGAAATGGCGGGGATCTCTCCTTGATGTACGCAACAAAAGAGCCGCAGATATATCAAACGACCACCACCTCGTAATTGCTTCCGTCCGTCTAAAGGTGGCAGCGCCAAATATATTGCAAAAGAAAAGGCCATCGAGACGCCTCTGTGTTGAGAAATTAAAAGACCCAAGAATCTCACGCAAAGGAGTGCCGCCGAAAGTGATAAATCTGATCAAAGAGCTATACAATGAAGCTAGTTGTCGGATCATTCACGACTATCAATTAAGCTCCAATATAAATATTCAGACTGGTGTTCGTCAGGGATGTGTCCTCTCGCCTTTACTGTTCAACCTAACGCTTGACACAATAATGAATCAGTTAACAACTAACAACAATGGTATTACATGGGGCCTGCATGGCACACTCAAAGACCTAGATTATGCAGATGACATATGTCTTCTGGCTCACAAGCACTCCCATATCGAGAAAAAGCTTTAGCACCTGAGTGAGTGTGCAGCAAAATCAGGTCTTAAGATAAACATTGCGAAAACAAAGATAATGAGCATTATTAACACCGACAATAGCCGACCTATTCTTCTAGACGGAAAACCGGTAGAAGTTGTTGACTCCTTCTGCTACCTCGGAAGTATTATCTCCAGCAATGGTGGAGCAAGTGATGACATAAGATGCGGCATCACAAAAGGTAAAGCATTCATTTCTAAGCGCACCAAACTCAAAATATTTGACGCTAGTGTGAAATCCGTAGCTCTATATGGGTGTGAAACATGGCACGCTGCCACTAAGGAAATAAATGCACTACAAGTGTTTATAAACGGGTGTCTGAGGCAAGTCCTACGCATATTCTGGCCCAACACCATATCCAATGCCGCATTGTGGGCAGCAACAGATCAATTGCCAATAAAAACTGAAATCCGGCGACGCAAATGGAACTGGATTGGGCACACATTGAGGAAGCCCCCAGACAATATAACTAGAACGGCGCTTGACCGGAACCCACAGGGTAGCCGAAGAAAGGGAAGACCTGCTAATACATGGAGGAGACTGGTTGATGCAGAGGGGCTAGCAGCAAGATAAACCAAAATTTAACTTGTTTGTTGAGGCCCTATGTGCCACCTAGGAATTATGGGAACTGAATAATAATAATAATTCAAGTTTGTACTTTCAGTAAAATCAAATGGTGATCATAAAATTATATGTTTTAAAATAATAAAATGAAAAAATATGACGAGGACGAACAAGCAGTATGTAATTTCTCTCACAATCTCTCAAACTTCTATTGTTTGGATATGACAGACAAAACAATAAACATACCTCAAAAAATCTTATGTCATTATGACAATATGACTTAAAAGGACACCGTTTGAATCCCCCAAATGTATACATTTTTGTACTATTTAAAGAAAGCTTCATTATTCATAAATTTGGATTGGTTTTATAAATTTTTAAATATCTTATTTATTCATTTATTATATATCCAATTCCTGTACAACAAGATTTAATCTTATATTTAAAGTACAAGAAAGCAATGATTATAAGTTACATTAGAAGATCAGACATTTATATAAATAAAATTATATTAAACTATAAATTATTTACATTGTAACACTGATGAATTACTATGGTGCATAGTAATTAAATAAGAAATTCTTAAAACTGCTTGCGTCGCTATTAAGTTGCTGAGCTTGGGGAAGACAATTCCAAAGGCGTGACGCATGTATAAAGAAATGCCATTCAGATACAAGAAGGCGGTGCATGGGAATTATGATCTTTTTCCCTCTAAGTGATCTGGCAAACCTAATTTTATCCCTAAGATATCGTGGAATCTCCGAATAAATAATTTTATGCAATAGTAAGAGTACGCGAATATTTAAAAGATTGTTAAATGAAACGCCGTATAGTTTTGAGGACGACATGTGACACATGATCATATTTTCTCAGGCCATACACATATCTTACAATATTATTATATAAAACGTTCAGCTTCCTTTTGCTAACAGATCCACAATTTGAGAAAAGTTCACAACCATACATTAAACCTGGCAGAAGATAATATTTTGCAATCATTTGTCTAATATTTAAAGGAGTATAGTATTGCGTCGACCAAAGACACCTTAGCTTTATATAAGTTTGACCGACATGTGTATTAACATGATTTGTCCAAGTAAGGTTATTATTGAAAATCTGCTTAAGGTTTTTGGCAGCATTTACAGAATTGATTTTTTCTCCGTTTATTAAAATTATCAAGACCGATATTAGCATCATGTGTTCTCTTCTGAATTATTATGCATTTGGACTTACGAGGGTTTAAACAAAGTCCATTTGCCGTGGCCCAACAGTAGATTCGATCCAATTCATCGTTGAGTCTCAGAATGTTTTCAGTGACAGATTGCACTGGACTACATAAATATAACTGCACAACATGTGCGTATATATGAAATTTGCAGTGTACAAGATGTTTTGGCAAATCGTTTACATAAATTGTAAAAAGAAGTGGTCCAAGAATGGACCCTTGAGGTACACCTCTAAATAAACTTAATGAGGAAGATTGGATATTGTTAGAATGAACAAATTGCGAACGATTTAAAAGGTAAGCAAATACAAGCCGTGTTGAAGTTTCGGAAAAGTTAAAAAAGTGCCTAAGCTTCATGGAAAGCATGCTGTGATCAACCGTGTCAAAGGCTTTTGAATGATCAAGAAGGACCAAGAAATTTAATTTACCTTCAGCAAGTTCCCGCCGTATATTTTCAGATACATCCAGTAGCGCAGATACACAGATATGATTTATACGAAAACCTGATTGCCTATCTGATAGCAAATTATTATCACTGATGTATGACGATATTTGAAAATGAATTATTTTTTCATAGAACTTTAGACAGGTAACACAGTAAAATTCAGAATCAGTTTTCGGTACAAGCACTATTTTTGCAAATTTCCATTTTGAGGGAAAAGTGCTAGTCATTATAATACTGTTGAATAAATGAGTTATACACTCACAATATTATTACAGTAACGGACTGTATGTCATTCAAGAAGTAATCCGTTCAGTCATTTTTAAAAGAATAAACATTTAAAATTGTAAGTAATTTTATTTTTAACTGATTCTAACATTTATTCACAAAACTAAGGACATATTAATACGGATTTTCGGTTACATTCAATGTTGTCCGTTGTTTACAAGTGCTGTTTTTTTCTTTGCTTGCTTTATTTGATTTATTCTGTTTGAGATTTCCTCTCCTACACAAACAAAGGAAACATCTTTTATTCTTACGGGCTTAAGTCAATTAATTTTTTAACATTAAAAATTAAATGAACTTTTGGTTTAATTTAAATGAAAAATGAGTAGACCGGTTTTTAAGTGAACTATCATTTATTTTAAATTACAATTTCAGTTAATTTTACGTACAGAATATTTTGAGTGTATATGGTAAAAGTACTGGCAGTAACATCTTTTTAAATTTTGGGTGTGATAACATATCACAGCCCACTGCATTGGACTTAATTAAATTAAAACATAAAAGGACCTCGGATTGCCTCACACAAGAGAATTGAAATGGTTTACTACTGATTACTGGGTTATTGGAACTTAAACTTGGAAAGTTGTAAAAACTGTAATCCAATTGGCATCTCAAAACAAAATGCTTGTGACTGTCTATATAAAGTTTTAAAACTTAATTTGATTCCATTAATTTTTTATGATCAAAGGCAAAATATAGAAAATGTTTTTCATTGAATTTAATATTTAAAACGCCGTTATCATTGACAAACGATTTCGCATGTAGAATTCCTTCAAGAGTATCAGTATTTAATTTGTTTCTTATTTTGGTTTTGTTTAGATTTATTATTGAAAAAGTTCGTTAACCAAAAATTTGGAAACATTATGGAGTCATCCCCTTTATTTATATTGAAGACGTTTTTATAAAACTGCAGAATGTCATTTAACATAATTTATTTGCCTTATAAATTCCTTGTCTATCTCGTGAACTTCATCAATTTGAACAGCTTCTAACTAAAGAAATTATGGAGTTATTGGTATCGAAAAATTCGGGATTTTTTTTATCCATTTTTTACAAAGGATTACATTTGATTTGATTTGATTCAAAAGGAAATCTTTTTTTAATTTCTTGAGCGCTTCGTATATAAAATATTTTGCAATCAGTTTTAAATTCAGCCAATTTGTGTGTCAAATTGAAAGGCTTGCGATTATTTTTTACTTTTGCGGCTACATAAGCGCTACTTAAACGGTATTAAGAATCACTCCTAGAAAGTTCATATGTTCTAGAAAGTTATTTATTGAAATCTTAGGTACATTTTTGTAGTTCATTGTTTTTTTGAATTTTTAACGGTTTGCTATCAATGGACCTGAACAGGAGAAAAAAACGATTTATATTTCATTTTTTACGATTTTCATCTTGAAGATGAAGATTTTTTGATTTTATATGTTCTTTATGACAATATCTACAACTTTGCCTCAGAGAGTAAATCAACATTCCGAAAGATTTGCAAGATATGAGCCTGAGAACATGTTCAGTATTTTTCAAAAATGACACCGAGGCCCCAAATCTTTGGGGGGCCATAAAAAAAGTGCATGACTTTGGGCAAAACTGGGAGACACGGGTCTTCTTCTTTTTTGTCTTTTATCACGTAATGGTGTCCGTATATGGTTATTTTTTTCGTGTTGCACTGTGTAATGTAAGAAAATTTAAGAATTATTATTAATATATTTAATGGGTGTGTTTTATAGAGTGATACAAGTTTAAATCATAATAAAACATAGTAATATATTTTTGATATTAATGAAACGGTCTTTATTGGATTATTGACATTATTGTTTAAATATGATTTCGGACATGTGGACGCCACGTCTGGCGCGTACAAGGCGCAATCTGGAACACCAATTTTCACAAACTTTTCGAAGCATTTGCGGCCGTATCTCGCCGATAACTCTTCGAATGTTGATTTCCAGGTGTTCAATTGTTTGTGGTTTATCAACGTACTCAAGTGACTTTACATAACCGCAAAGAAAATAATCCAATGGGGTTAAATTCCACGATCTTGGGGGCCAATTAATTGGGCCATTTCGTGAAATTATTTTTTCGTCAAAAGTTTCCTTGAGTAAATCAATTATAGCGCCCGCTGTGTGGCATGTGGCTCCATCCTGTTGGAACCACATATCAGCAGGATTAATGCCAGCTAATTGAGGTACGAAAAAACTTAGAATCATGTTCCTATACCGTTCACCATTGACAGTAACATTCTGAGCATCATCGTTTTTGAAGACATATGGGCCAATGACACCGCCTGCCCATAAAGCGCTAAACAGTAATTTTCTGTTGATGTAATGGTGTTTCGATAAAAGCTTGTGGATTCTCCTCACTCCAAATGCGACAATTCTGTTTATTTACGTACACATTCAACCAAAAATGGGCTTCATCGGAAAATAAAATTTTGAACCATTATTTTGATTAAAAATTTCCACAATTTGCACGCGTTGCTCTGGTGTAAGTCGATCCATAATAAATTGTCAAAGCAAACTAAACAAAAAGTAACAATCAGCTGTTAAATGGGTGGTCAAATAAAGCAGTGATGCCAACTCAAATTTATATCACTCTATAAAGAACACCCTTTACTAATGAAACGTACAATTTCCAGATACTTAGCATAAGGATGTATTTTCCAAATTATTGCTTGAGATTTTAGGATTGGTATTTCTACAGCGCGCAAAAATTTTTATAAAACATGCGGTGCAATTTGGAGTGAGATACAGGAAATTTATTTAGCACCTCCAAAACTTTGCGAATTCGCAACCATAGCGGACAAGTTTTACGTGAAAACAGGAATCGCAATTTATATTGGTTCCTGTCGATCCTATAAGCAGCATAGGTCCTCGGAATCGCAAATTTCATAGGATCTATTAATGGCAAAATCATACTCATAGTTTGTCCTAAGAAGAGCGGTTCTTTGTATTATAGTTATAAAAACAAACAATCAAAACTATTAAAATACAAAGAATTGTTGCAACAATCCTTTATGTATATTAAATTGGTGCATTTTACTTTTTTTAATTTCCCTTTTTTCATGGAACAAATCCAGTTTATGTCCAACTCTAAAAAAAATCTCTTTAAAAAGAGCCTAAGAAAAATTGTTTGTTGGTCACGGCTAGTTTGGCGTGGGGGAGGGTGGGGTAGGGGTTTGCAAAATTTAAAATATAGTCGGATATATCTTCTGAACTGTGACGAGCACATTAACGAACTATATACTATATTAAAACTTTTAAAAATGCTTTTGCAAAGGTGTAATATATATGATCTCCGCAATGCGATCATATAAAATTCTTTACCCTAAAAATGTTGCACGTTACATGTGGCTCATGGGTTGTTGCAAATTGCAAAACCATTTTTGTTATGGTAGAACTACATAAACGTATAATATATAGTATTTTTCGAAATAAACCTATTGTCTTAATTGATTTCCAAGCGCTCTCTCGTATCAATGTAATGCATATGATGCACCCAAGTATGATCAATCCCCCAAAAATCCCTGTACTATCCACTAGATGGGGATTTTGGTTAACGACTTTATAGCAATAAGCAGCGTTTTAAATGAGCACTGTGATGATGAGGCAGAGTCGATATGTAATGCAAAGGCTTAATTTAAGAATTCATCGGTAGAAACAGATTTAGCATACATTTAAGATAATTTTGAATGTATTTGCCACAGTAAAATAAAATCAGAAACCAAAAGACTTACTTTACATGAAAGTTTATCCGTCATAGAAGACGTAAAAGAAAAACTTCAGAATATTAAGAATAAAATATTTATTGAAAAACTTCACAAAGTATTTAATCGAAATGTTGGCCTTCCAACGTTTGATCGTTTTGTGCGACAATCGAAGATCCTTTCAATTTCAAAACTTTAAAAAATATCCATCGATTATCCATTTCCAATAGCTGAAGGTCAATCTATGTAAGGTAAGGTACTTCGATATATATAAAGTCATAAATGAATTAAAAAAACTAAAACTTTCATATGCTGCTGGTCCCGATAAAATTCCCAGTTGTATTTTAATCAACTGTGCCGTGAAGCCTTAGCTATCCCGTTCAATCTAATATTTTATTTATCAATTAAATATGAATATTTCTCCAAGATTTGGAAAAATTTATTCATTGTGCAGTTGTTTAAATCTGGCAGCAAATCTGAAATTGAAAACTATCGTGGCATCGCAAAGCTAAGTTTTTTACCTCAACTCTTTGAAAAACTTATTACAGAATATAAATATATCCTACCAAGTTGCAAATATCATATCCCCGTATCAACATGGCTTTCAAAAAAATTGTTCTACAACAACAAATCTTCTTCACCTTACGATTGCAATAAATCGTGGCTTTTTACAAAAAAATGCAAACAGATGTTATCTACACAGATTTCAGAAAAGGATTTGACAAAGTTAATCATTTACTTCTTATCAAGAAACTTCGAATAATGGGATTTACAGATCTAAGCATAAAATGCATATATTCGTACTTAACAAACAGATCACAGACAGTTCGTTGCAAAAACACATTTTCTAAAAGCATAGCTGTACCTTCAGGTGTACCCCAGGGTAGCCATCTTGGGCCGTTACTATTTTTACTTTTTCTTAATGAGTTGCCTAAAGCAATAAAATTTTCATCTATCCTGATGTATGCTGATGACGTAAAAGTTTTTCTAAGTTATAATAAATTTTTGGATCATAAACTTCTTTAAATGCACCTGGACTCACTTTATGAGCGGTGCAACATAAACCTAATGGAGCTTAGTTTGAATAAATGTAAATTAATGCGATTTGTGAGATCTAATCAAATTATTGCAAACTATTTTTTTGGTGATCATCAGTTGGATTTGGTCGACAGTTTTCTAGACTTAGGTATTTTACTAGACCCTAAGCTGAATTTTATCTCATATATAACATTTGCAGTAAACAAGGCCAGGGGCACACTGTGTTATATTAAACGCTGGGCAAAAGAGTTGGGAAAGCATTATACATGTCACTGGTACGTCCGATTCTAGAATATTGATCAATAATATGGGATCATTTAAAGTGATTATTTTTCGAACAAATTGGTTGTTTAGTAGTTTTTAATCCAAAGTGATTATTATTTTTTTGCTAATGTTCGTAACGTTTTTAGTCAGAAAGAATTGGACATGATACAATATTCCAAAGGAACAAGGAAAAATTTTAACACTAATTAATTTCAACTTACACGGCAAAACAGAAACAACGTTGTTTTTCGAGAGCCGCTACACTCCCATCATCAGTGTTCATGTGTGTTTCCATGTATTCGCCACTGTTTAGATGGCTCGGTTGAATGTGATTTCAAATTTGTATTTATATCATATTTATCAAATTCACTCTGATGCAATTGAATCGGTGCAAAAGCAATTCCTATTATTTTGTCTTCGAGGATTACGTTCTAACCCAGTTAACTTGCCTTCTTACTCTGCTCGTCTTGCCCTTATTAAGCTGCCTACTTTAAAAAGCCGTGGAACTATGCTGAATGTATCGTTTGTTTTCAATATTATTAGTTTTTGATCAATGAAATTTCGTTTAATGTTTTTTAACGTACATCCCGTAATTTCATTCCTCTATTAGTAAAAGTTTTTAGAGCTAATTATGCTGATGCCGATTCCCTTAGAAGAATGTGTTGCACATTTAACCAGTTGTATTAACCAGTTGATTTATAGACTTTTAATTAAATGCTAATGTAGTAAAAAATGCAATTATAAATTGTTGTATGTTATTTTATTTTATTTAATGTTGTGTAATGTAAATGAATATTAGTAATTGTCTGTAAGGAATTCAATTCCATAGACAAATAATAATAATAAATAAATAAATATGATTATACTTGGGGAGTTCCAGCCGGAGATGAGCCCAACTGAAATTTATGATATTCCACCAAGCAGAGGAATTGGCTTTATACACGGGCTGCACAAAAGATTCTTTGGGTCGCGGTGCTTATGTCCTTCTACATATATATCGACGAGTACATATCTATATTGTCAGCACCATTTTGGTTTTGTATTCAACAAAAATAGAAATTAGTTTAATTTGACAACAACGGCAAACAGCTGCATGGACAACAACCTGCAGCTGTGTTGCCTTCTTATCGTCAAAATATCGTTCTCATATAAACGTGTGTATTTTATTTTTAACATGTTAAAGTCGTTAACCTACTGTGGTCAATGTGTTTAATGCTTAATATTTTAAAAATTGTATAAATAATTTTTTTAGGTGATTTGGTAGGTGAATTTTCACTGGGGTATACATTTTATTATGCATTTGAACTTACCTTTGTCAAGGAAGCATTGGTAGTTGAACAGATTCGTTTTTGGATGTTTTCCATCAATATTGTCCTTGACTGCTTTAATAGATGACAATTGCACCAGAAAGTGTACAAACAACCAAAATACAAGTGACAGTTTCATGTCGAACGACATAAATCGGAAATGTGAATGCGGATGTTTTCGTGGGATTTGAATTATTTGAACAGTTTTTTTTTCATAAAGCGATAAAAAAGTTTATTTTGTACATAATTTTTTTCCGGAAACAGTTTTTATGTGGAATTATCTATAGTCCAGCAAAACGAAGAGCTAAAATAAAAAAAAATAAATCGATTATGGTTGGTCATATTATTGTTAAAATAAGTTCTTTTTAGATCAAATTATGAATATATATTTTACATTCAGTAGTAAGAATCAGTGATGGAAAATAGATATTTTAAAATAGTACCGAATCACGACTTAAAAATTAATTTTTCTACATTAAAAGTAGAGAAACTGCATATGTAATATGCTTTTGCCAATACGATGCCGATACCGGAAAAAAATATCGACCATACCCGATGCGTTTATTGAATTTGAACTCAAAGTAAAAAACAAGCAGAAGTAGAGTAATTTTTTTTTATTATTATATAAAATTACAGCTTAAAAGATTATTAGTATTTCAAATTGATATTAATAAGATTTCTGTTTAAAAACGATGTGTTCTCAATTTTTTCGGATAAAGACGATTTCGCAAAGCTGTGCCTTTGTGCAACTTTGTCGACATGTGGGGAGAAAGGAATTTAAAGGGGCACACAAATGAATATACTCTTGAAATTCGTTTCGTTCCCTCTTTAGTACAAATATACATAATTGAATCCATATAAAATGTCTGCGATAAAATTTTCACACAAAAGTTCCATAATGTGGACTAGCACTTTGTTTGAACGAGACCTGTAGTGACAAATAGTCTCTCAGATGCGACAGAACTCATTTGAAAATTTTACTTGTCAGTAACTGAAAGCTTGTGTGGGACACTCTATTTTCACTTAATGATTTTATTACTTGTTTTTATTTTAATCAATCACATTAGCATAGACATAAATTTGTATATTGAATTTAGAATTCTTGTGATATATATCTTCTTTAAGGCAGAATTAGTTTGTACGTTCTGTTCTGTTACGAATCAGCTGTTTTGTTTCTGTTCAATTGAAAAACTGTATGTGTGATTTGTTGTAACTTTTTCGTTCTGTTCTCTTGCGGACTATTCTGTAGAAAATAGAATACAACGTTAAGTGACAGCCAAGAGATTGAATGTATTAGTTTTTTGTAGAATGAAATATTACAAATTTTTTTTTAGAAATCAGTATTTTTTATTTTAATTCAAATTATTAAAGATTTATATATTTTTGTCAAGTAAAAAACATTTTGCAAACATTTACAAAATTCTTTCATATAATTATATCGTTCAGACACAGAACAAGTAAGTAAGAAATATTTTCTACAGAAAAGAACGGCACAGAACTGCAACGAAAAGTAAAAACTAATGAGTAAAAACTTGAGTAATAACTTTTTCTGTTTAAATAAATATTATTTTTAATTTATATTCCTGACAATGTTTCTGAGCTTTAAATAAAACAACAAGCTTGAGTATTCTTTTACTTGGGATATTGAAGATTCTTGCTAACAATAAAAACTGGATTTCATATAAAAAATTGTTGTCCTGAAAACGAAAAAAAACTTCTGAACGTACAGCGAAAAACATAAAAACTAGCATTGGAACAATGTAATTTACAAAATATGAGGTGGAGTTTCTTTAATTCACTTTTAAGTTTGTTATAAATAATATGCATCGCTAAGACTAAGTAACATACTAGTGTGATCGATTATTCAACCTTTTTCCGAAACCGCTTTTCGGTTTTCGAAGTTCAGTTCGTTTTTTATGTAAATTGAAAATGTTTTGGAAGGCCAAGGTCTGGATTTCTATACGATTGTTCGGTGATAGAATTTGTATAAAAAAATTTAGTTTTTAAAATCTTTTTCTTTTTTTCCTCGTTGATTCACATTTTAGAAAAATAGACACCTTAAGTTGCACTCCTTTCATTATTAAAAATAAGTTGTCACTTTTAAAGAAAAAATATTAATTTTCCTAATTATCGGCAGGGTTGTCACATTTATTTCACAAATCGTGTAAAACACGAAATTACGCATGTGTTTCTTCGTAGAATCGATTTTTTCTCAGCGTTCGCAAAAAAAACTCAACACGGAGAAAATTAACAGCGATGTTATTATATATTTTAATAAAACAAAACTTTTTAATTGACACAATTTACAAATCAGAATATACTCGACTACTCGAGATTTGAAAATCGACATTTCGAAAAACGTACCGCAGAAAAAAGTGGTTGATACACTGCGTCGATCGCTATTTCACATACCCATTTAAGCAGCGTTATAAATAATGTTAAAATAGAAGAGAAATGTTCATTGTTGAATTCAAATTTACATTTCGAAAATTTTCCGTGTTGAAAATTTTAAAAACCACTAAAAATAGTGCTAAAAATACTGAGCTGGCAACGCTTTTTAACATTTTCAAGAACTGAACTACTGTGAATGTTAAATCAGAAAAAAACCTAAAAAAATATATGTACATAAAAATATCGATGTATGGAAAATAAAAATGTTGGCGATATATCGGTTATCATTACTGCCACGAATCTTTTAACAGTCAAATTTGTATTAAAGTACAAAACTATTCCATTTGATTTAATTATGAAAATACAATTCTGAAAGTAGGTATCAAACTAGCAAGAACAGTGAAAGTTAAATGACCGGTCAATTGACGGGAAGTGGTGATGGATATCTATATCTAAGTTTCTATCTGTTTGTTAAGGGCATTGTGGAAAAAGTGATGTAAACTTTTGTGTACGCGGGATTTTGCATCTTTGTCAAACTAATAAAAAATATCAACTATTGAACATATATATCTGGCCTGCTTACTCCCCCGTATTTTTACTTGTCGTTGATGATGCATGTGGTAGTCACGTCCGAATGATCACTCTTGATGTAAAAACCCGTCATGACAGAAAACGGGCGTAAAATAGGTGTATTAGAAAATATGATTAGTTTTTTTTAAAGATTAGGTTATTTTATGAACAAATAGAATAATTTACAAAGTCTTTTAAAATAGTTAAGTTTTTGGAAGAACAAATAAAAAATTTAAATAATTATTGTGTCATGCCTAAATGGGTTTCCTTTGATAGTTGCTTCAGAAATGCCCGAAATATTTTCATGTTGGTATATGCACAATATTTCTTTCAGTCTAACATATATTTCAGAATGGAACAACTAATGAATTTTTTGCATGTAACAATCAGTGTTACCACCAACAAAAATTTTTTCTCATCACGCACATTTTTGCAAAAATCTCCAAAATTTATCAAAAGCAATTTATATATTATATAATTTTTTATTATAGTTAATATGCAATCAAAGGCTCTTTTTGCCTTTCAAAATATGTTCTACTTAAACAGATATTATTTATAAAACTTCCGCTAACTTAAATATTATAGGTTAGGGTATACAAAAAGTTTTAAAATTAAAAAATAAATAAAAAATAAACAAAAACAAAAAAGAGGACAACGACACAATACAATACAATACAAACGCAAATTATTCGATACTTTTACTTTAGTTTTCTGTGATAATAATTTGTGAAAGCATAAGTAAATTTAATTACAAATTGAAATGAAGATTAAATATTAAATAAAAAACATCCCTGAGGAAGTTGGGAATTTCCAACGAAACGTAGGATAAAATAAAAAAAAATCTTTTATTTTTACATATCAAAGGTCAACAATATTAAAAATCAAATATTAAAAAAAACTTTAACTCATATCAAAATCAACTAAATTACTCGTAGTATCTTAATACGCGAGCAATTCACAAAATAAAAAAATTTCGTTTAATTCTTATTATATAATATAATGTATATTAATATTATAAGATATAAGGTAAGGTATAACTTAGCAATGGCAACGTTGGTATCGAAAGTTTCATACAAAATTCTAGCAAATGTTTAGTATAAAAAATTTGTGTGTGTTAGTTTCGGTCATCAATTTCTTGTAGGGAAGTAACTTTGGGCAAATGTTGCTCCCTCATATGTGAATAGCAACTGAAACTGTTGATTTTATCTCCGAAAATATCGAATATAGAGATTTTTTTACTACTCAAAATAGATTAGAAGATATGTCCGGTTGACAGACATCTGGTGGATATTGCAACCTGAACATACATAAGTAGCGAAAGAGTAGAAAAAAATATACAGAAGTTGGAAAAAAGAAGATGGTGAATAGATTTGATTTAGAATTGGCAGCAAAGGGCACCACAGAAGGAAATTCAGCGATGAAACCATGTGCTTCCCCTAAAAAATTAGTTTAAAAGTCACCCAAAAGTTGAAGAGCGCGACAAATGCTTAGAAGATTTATTTATTTAATCACGGTCTATGGACTAAAACCCTTACAGACCAATAACATAATGTACATACAAATAATTAATGACTTTCATTTAAGAACAAAATAATGTTACGTTTTAAAATATTTATATTTATAGAGTAATTAATAAAATTATAGAAATCATTAATGTTTTTACATAATCTCCTCAAGGGGTCAGCGTTTGCATAATTTGTTTGAAGACACTTGAGATGAAGCGGTATAAAGTTCCGAGTAGATCTAAGAGGAATATTAAAGTTGATTTGCCTCAGCAGGAATTCTGCACAAATTGAACCATTTAACAAATTTACTAAAAAAAACTACGTTAAGCATTATTCATCTACTTTCTAAAGTTGGCAATGTAATTATAGAGAGTCGTGCAGAATATGGGGGGAAGATTTGCATTTGGATTCCATGTTGTATTACCCAGACAAAATAAAAGGAATTGTTTCTGAGCAGATTCAATGCGATTCTTCTGAGAATCGGTGTAGCGGCCCAAACAATAGATCCGTATTCCATAATAGGCCTTACTAAAGATGTGTACAATCGTTTGGTCATTATAGAATCCGTAACTTCCTTAGCCCAACGTTTTATGAAAGCGAGCACGCCACGAGCTTTATATAGCATCATGATAATGTGCTTGTTAAAATTTAATTTACAATCAAGGAGAACGCCTAAATCCAGAAACTACGCAACTAATTCCAGCTGATTTCCACCCAACGAAAAAAGGCCATCAGTATTCCAATTATTATTTAAATTAAGGGCCATCAAGTTGATATTGCACCAATCATAAAATTTATCAAGATCACGTTGTAAATAATTTCTCTCGTTGATATTATTATAACTTAGAAAAATCTTCACATCATCGGCATACATTAAAACATTACAATATCTTATTACACTCAGTAAATCGTTTATAAAAATGGAAAATAACATCGGACCCAAGTGGCTCCCTTGAGGGACTCCAGACGACACGATAATATTTTTAAAGGTGATATTATTAAAAAAAACACACTGGTTCCGACCTGTTAAGTATGATCTTATCCAGTTTAAAATATTTGTAGTACATCCCATACTCGTAGTTAACCGCTTATTCTTCATATTCATATTGACAGTACCTTATACGATACATATGTACGTGAAAACCAGCTTTTGGAGTGAATTTCCACGCAGTTGCGCTATTGAAATTTTTAAAACTTATGTTGTTCGGATACCATTAACAATAGGTTCGGGGTGTTCCCACTGTAAGACATGTTGACTCAGTGTTGCACATAGTGTGACCCATTCGCAAGGGCTTATCATCGATACGCTCCCAACCGACTGAGAGTAAAAATCGCTATATCCTCACACACAAAAGCATAGTTTTCTTTTTGCCATTCATTTATAGTTACCACATCATACCAGTGTTGCCAATTCCGCCATTTCGTGGGTAATTTTAGAAACTTTTCACCCGGTTTAGTTAGTAAAAATCTTTTAATTTACCTTGAAGCCATTTTTACTTTTCTTCTTATTTCAAATTTTTAAGGGAGCCCGTCCATCCTGTGTCACACTACTCTATATCAAAAACCATAACAGATAGAGAAGCGGTAAGTTAGTAAATTAATAAAATAAGTTGCTAGTGGGCCGCAAATATTTGAGGACTCCAGCAAACTGCAACATTCGACATCGTGGGATAGAATTTTAAATTTTTCTTTATATATTTATTGACAAAATTAATAATTAAAGTGGAAGGTTGGCTTAATTTGAAATTTTGCTTTATTGGTTTCGTTTTCATTAGGAAAGTTGTAATAACGTCAAATTATTTTTATGAAGAAAGTAGTGTTAAAAGATTTTTAATCATCAGATTAGCAGACCAGATCAGCATTGATTTCGAGTTCGCTAAATCATTTTATCACAGTGGGTACAGGAATATCATCTATTTAACCGCATTATTTTAGAAATTAAAATACGAAAATTACTTCTATTCATTCAGAAATTCCCATCTCTGATGAATAATTATTTTATATATTAAAATATTAAAAATAATATTTATTATTCATTAATAACATGAATTCAACAAAAACGAATAAAAATAAAAACGGAGAGATGTTTTTTTTCTGCGTCCTTTAAGGGGTTGAAAATGGGTACAAACTTAATTTTGATACCAAATTTATTTTCCAAATTAATAAATTAAATTCAATTATTATTTGTCATTTAAAAAAGTTTCAAATACGTTTTATACCTTTTTGAAAATTCGAATATATAAGGGATTAAAATGTTACCCTTTTGGGTACTTTTCCTATTCAAATACATTTTGCGAAGAGAAATTTTATGGAGAAAGTACTTTTTGAAAAGGTATTATTGAAACAATACCTTTTTGAAAAAGTTCAAAATTTTCTTAAAGGTATTTTTCTCTGAAATGTTATTCCCTGAAATAGTTCTTATTGAAAAGGTAATTTTTTAAAAAGAGTTTTATTTATTTGCAAAAGGTACTTGTATGAAAATATTCTTTTTGAAAAATTATTTTCTGACAAATGTACTTTTTGCTAAAGGTACTATCTTTTAATGATATAGTTTTCTTTTATAAGACAAAGGAATTTAAAAAGGATATTTTTTAAATAGTATTTTTCCAAAAAAGTACACGACTATTTTAACAAATAGTTGATTTTTAGTAATTATTTAGTTATAAACCATCAAATTCTAATTAACACTATTTTTTCATTTCAATATAATTAATTTCACACGAAAATATCAAATAATCAATAAGTTTATAACCGGACTTTTAAAAATAAATTGAAAATTAATTTAAATCAATATATGTTTATCGCATAGTAGAGTAAGTTCGTATATTGTAGTGTAGTGTTCGTATATTGTGGTATAGTAGATTATCGCGAAAAATAAAAACTAGAAGCTGACAAAACCAAACTTGAATGTGTGAAATATGTTCCAAAGTGTTGCAGCATATTTAAGCCTAAAGATAAATATGTTCGAAATAGCTTTCGAATCAAATCCTGTTGACTTGTGTTCAACATTTCAACGGACTTTTTCAAAATTTATTATTGAATTCTATTTCAAAATATAATTAGAATATCTATATTGAGTTTGTGAAGTTTTGCACAACCCAAGAAAATTCAAGTTTGATCATAAATGACCAGTGAAGGGTTATTGGCTAAAATGGCCAAAGTGGCCAAATGAAGAGAAATGAAGAAGGCTGCAACGCCACAATATAAGGAGTGATTATTACAATAGTCACTACTACAAAAAATATATGACCAAACTTTAATTTTCTTGAGTTGTGAAAATGTTCACAAACTCAATTCAAGGATCCGGCATATTGATCTTCATTCACATCAAGGAATGATGGTTTCTAGATCTCAGAATAAATAATAATTACGCATAAGAAATAAAATAAATATTTGCAACTTTTTCTCGATTGTTTTCCCTCATGTTCATACTTAAGGATAACTTAAGCATACAAATATTAAGAAATAAATATATTCTAATGATACATTTACCTTTTCTTGACTGCAATGTTTACACGCTTCTGTAAGTAGGCTAACTGATGCTAATTTAAAAAAATTTTACTTCTTATTTTTTCCCGTGATCGAAATACTGTGCACTAGTTTGGTTCCAAATATTTAATTGAAAAAACAAAATTTAAGCCAACTAAAAAATGAATTGAGAAAAAACTTATTATTCATATAGTTGCATACACATGCATCTATATGCATATACAAATGTAGATACATTACATACATACATTCATTACATTTGTTCATACATATGTATAAAGTAATATAAATAATGCGCAGCAGACTTGGAAAAAACTTAAATCTGCTGACAATAGCAAAAGCATTTGCAAACATTCCAAATTTAATATAAGAAATATCCATATCGCACACTAAATCCTAAACAGTCACAACTCAAAATGAACAAATGTTCAGGAGAGGCAAAATACTATTTCTAAAAAGATAGTTGTAATATTATAATAAAATTGAGTTCCAGAGTAAAGACAACCATCTTAGAAGAAATTTTACATCATTTTTTTAATTCTGTGCTGTAATTTTGGAAGGAAGGATTAATTTTTTAATTTAATTTTATTGTTAAGTAGTGTGTATGATATCAAATAATGCACGCGATTTTACTCACTTTTTTTCAATTAAATAGACCCAACTCTAAATGCTGCATAATAAAATTTAACACTTTTTTCATTAATAGCGTCACAACTCGAAATAATACCATATAGTTGAAAAAAACTCAATTACTCAAATGTGCGCTGGCACTACTAAAAATAGTACTATTTACTAAATAGTATTTAGTTAATGATGTACAAGCGAAACAAGTAACATGAAAACAGACATAAATGTAGTTAAAGAAGGCAGTGATGCAAATGAAATGTTTGTGGTCATTAAAAATTTGTTCTGTGCATTGATTTGTGTAATAAAACCGATTTGGAAAAATTTTGAATTGTGACTGTTTATGATTTAGTGAGCGATATGTACATTCATAAACACAAATTAGCGATGTAACGAATATTCGTATTGGCGAATCAAATTTTCTTTGAAATTTTAAATTATCTATCACTTTTTTTACCAACACACTCAGACTTTTAAAATTTGACAAGAATTTGCTTACAATTATCTAATACTTATAAGGAAAAATAATTTTAAGTTGTTTTCTTGATGGCATCTTGTTTGTTACAAATTTTGCTTTAAATTCGCGTCACAGCTTTCAATTTTTAAAATTTGACAAGAATTTGCTTACAATTATCTAATAATTGTAAGGAAAAAATAATTTTAAGTTGTTTTCTTGATGGCATCTTGTTTCTTACAAATTTTGCTTTAAATTCGCGTCACAGCTTTCCATTTTTATGATTTTTGACAAGCAGTATGTGTAAAAATCTTGAATGAGAATTGAAATAATAAAATAATTTGATGGTGTGACTGCACCGTAAGGCCTAGCTTTATATCAAATTTCAGATTTCTTGCTATTGTGAAAGGGCCTAGTTTCAGATTTTTCTTATTACTTTCACACCAAGTCCTACCAGGTTTCTAGCAACAATGGAAGTTCCCCGTACAAATAAGGAACATCCTAGTCTTAGATTAAAAATTACCGTTTTCAGATTTCTCTGATTATTTCTTCACCAAGAGTTACCTGAGTACTGAATTTCAGCTCTCAGTAAGCCAGTGAATGAATAGGTATTAAATATGCACTTTTTACAACTTTGTATCTTGGGAAGCTTTTATGGTAAAATTTTCAAACTTTACCTATGAGGTTATCTGCATGCAGTATCCTTATATTTCAAGTTGTATTTTATCAATAAGAGAAGCACAATTATGAAATGGGTAAAAGAAGCGCGAATGGTTTCGTAGAATATAGGTACGCGTGCAAAGGTAAACTTGCCCTGTCGCCTTAATTTTAAATATCAAACGGATACTAAAAAATAAGTAAAAAAAACAAAGTAATTTTTTAACATTCCAACCAGAGATGGGCATCGCTCACGTGATTAGCGGGAATCATGCTTGATCAGGTTTTTGTTTCAATCACGTGCGTGCGTGAGCGTGAGTATAAAAAAACTTAATGTGACTGAGCTTCCATGAGTAGAGTTTTTGCGTGATTGTTTCGTGATTTTTTCGATTTTGGAATTTTTAATAGGTACGTGGTTTTTAATTTTGTCATGAAGACACAAAACGTTGTGCCGGCATGTTTTAATGTACTGATGTGAATGAACGAGTCAAAATAGCAGTATAAGACCGAGTTTCGACTGGCGAACATTTTGAAGAAAAATATCTGTAATTCTTTTTCGATTTTTCGTTCGCGTTCACACAGACGAACAAGACCTACAAATTTTAAGTTTTTGGAAAAAAGTTAAAGGTCTTCCAATTCTACAAAAATTGGCTAAACAAACACTGTGTGTACCATCCAGCTCAGCTGCAAGCGAAGGAGTTTTTTCAACGCCAGGAAGAATACTTGGAGAGATGTGAAACAGACTTCTCAGAAAAAATGTTGACAACATTTTATTTTTGCATAAATTTATTTATATATTAACGTTAAAGTACAAGATCCTACTTAATCTTAATATTTTACACAGATTGCTTATGAGCAAGAAAAATAATAATTTTATACCAAATATTTTAAATATGTGCATAATTTTAAATTTCACTTCAAAACTTTAAAATAAAAGAAAATTTATATAATTTCTTTAAGAATTTTTAATTGTATTCAAATTAAATTTTAACTACAAAGTTTGAAATCGCATGATACATATGTACATACATACATATGTGTAAATCCTGCGTGAGAACCCTACATTCGTACGCGTTTTCACATTAATATATAAAAATTGTTTGGTCAAAAAAAATTTTGTCGTTTTTTGTCAGAAGACATGAACCCTTTGTAACGCACCCTACTTGACTCACTTTACATTTTTTCTATTATATTTCTATTCTGAAATTTCATACCAATTTCAATGTTTCCAAAATCGTAAACACAAAATTTTTTTACTAAAATTTAAGTGAATTCAATGTATAAAAATATGGCTTTCGATCGGCCCTCTTCACTAACAGTAAAGTAATGATATGAATACCTAAAAATGGTTAATTTCTGGTATGAAATTAGAAGATCTGAGGTGGGGTAGGATTTGGTAATCATTTGTGCATTAATGATCTGCGAAATACATTTATTTTATTTATAAAATTATATATCTAGTCTAATATTTCAAAATAATAATAAGTTGAATCACTTTCAAAAATTTTTGTTTGGTGGACTGTTTCTGGGACTTATCCATATATCAAAACTAAAAAATTATATTTCAAAACTAACAAATTCTTTCAGTAAAGTATATTTCTCAGTTAAACATAAATCTTTTATTGCAGAATTTTCTAATTGTATATTAGATTTTTCTATTTGCATTCAGAAATTTTAATGTATAAATACTTATAGGTTGTATATTTTCGTGAGCGTGAGTTTTCGTGATTGTGACTAAGTTTTTTTCCACTCACGTGAGCGTGAGTGAACGTGAGCCAAAAATATGAGGTCGTGCGTGAGCGTGCATGAGTGAAATTGTTTTATCATGAGCGTGAGTGAAAAGTCACTCATGATCCTATCTCTAATTCCAACATATGTGTTTAATCAATTAACCTGAAATTGTGAAATCCTATCATAAAATGGCTTCTTTACCTGCATGTGTTTTAACCGAAAATTACGTTTTATTTTTTACAAACAGTGAAGCTCGGTTATAATGAACTCCGCGGAATGTGAAAAAATTTCCGTTATAACCAAAGTCATGATCCAATAATAATAAGGTCTATGCAAGTCTACAACAAACACAACAATAAAAAACCCACCATCATGAGTTTGTCAAAAACAGCACGCACAAGACTGATCACGTACAAAACCAATGCTTGTTTAAAAGGTAAACAAATAAAAAACAACAATGGCGCCATAAAAATGTAAACAAATTTTGACTACTTCATTATGAAAATGGCATGAAAGGTAAATGAGCAAAAAATAATCAGCTGACCATGAATAGACGTTATTATTGGATCATGACCAAAGTAAATATTTGTTCTTTGAATAAATAAAATTAGGCAATACTACAAACAATTCATATTTATTTTTTTTTATCTCCCGAGTTTTTTATAATTCATATCACATAGATATGTACATATGTATCTATTGAAAAATTTCAATTTCGCTTTTTCAAATAATAGTGACCCATTATTTAAATACTTTTAAAAGTCACATTTTCATTTTCCGTACTTCAAACGCTATGAGCGAAAGTTCGCCATAACACAGATTCGTTATAACCGTAGTAGTTTGTATGAAATATTAAAAGAAAACTAATGGAATCGGAGAAGTGTTTCGTTATAACTCCACTGTACTATTTTTTCAAATGTGAGTGGATATTAAATTACGGACTTTTTAGTTGTTTCGCAATGTTGTCTGGAAATGTTAAATGTTTATGAGTGGAAGTTTTCGAAATAATCAAATGTGTATGTTAAGTATGTATTTGTAAAAAAAATTATTAAATTCATTTGTATATTCATATGGACATTAGTGGTGTAACGAATGTTCATAATCACATTGTGTATGATATTCGTATATGTCAAATTCATATTCGCAAAAAATTCATAAATTTAAAATAACATTCGGAAAATGAATTAAAAAGCAAGTTTTCATTAGAAAAATGAAAACTTTTATTAGAAACTCTATATTTTCAACGACACTACACATTCAATAATAATTACAATCCTAAAATATTAATCGACATTAACCCATCATGATTTTTCGAAATAACTTTTATTTTTATAGAGCGATAGCTATAAAACTCACTATTTGGGCTTAGAGTTTTTTTTTTCCATTTTCCGTTTGTTTAACTAGTTTTGATAGAAGGACGATTTTTGACTTTATTTGACATAAAACAAATATATTTTTTCTTTTATGTGATTAATTTTAAAACGAGTTTAGTTTTTAATTTACACATACACACACACACACACACACACAGTATTCTCCCCTCAAGAGGTAAGTACACAAGATATTTGTATAAATTTTTTATACAAAATGAAGAGCGATACGACAAATATTTTTGTATCCTTAACTCAAAAATCACGTTTTTTGAGATATGAGTACCTTGCAACAAAGGAGCATGTATGTATGTATGTATGTATACATGTATGTATATCAGGCGTGCCGAACGTGGCGATTTTACGTCATTTTGACGATTTTTTTATAGCGAATTTCACAAAATGACGTTTGTCGATTTTTGTTTAGTAGCCCTTGTACTCGTACTTTGACGATTTTTTGACTTTGCTACTTTTTGCTTAACATAACCTACGTAGAGGTAGCGGAATGTCAAGCTCTAGAAATATATTTTTAAAAATTTGAATAACATTAACGAGCTTTACTTTTGTTTTTTAAAATATGTGCTTAATTTGATGAATAATCTAAACAAAATTGAAGGAATTCAAATTCACAACTTGCACTAGAATCAGAGAACACGGCAGAATAGATCAGCTGAGCTCCTGCATATAGTTGATTAGTCTTGGGTAGTTCACGAATAAACTAGATCAATTGAACGATTCAATAAATTGAACTAGTCGAACTAGATGAAATTTTCATTTTAAAAAGTTCAGTATGATGCCCCGTACACAATAACTTGTATAAATCTCGTTTTTTGAATTTGAACCAAAGGCAACGGATGCAAGTATATTCATTATAATAATAATTGTTTATATGTCCATGAGATGTGCCAAAAATTCAGCTTAAAAAATTCTTATGCTATCCAAAGTCAAATGACTTTTACTTTGAATTTCCTGCCAAATTGAAGGCAGCTGGTGATTATTTTATCTAATGCGCGTACCTGTATAAATATACAGGGAATATTCAGTGATTTGAATTTAAAACAGTTTTTTTGCGTTAATTTTAAAGTCAACTCAAAACGAATTTTAATATACATATAAAAATACTTTAATAATAATACTAATAAATAAACAAAAAATATAAAACAACAAATTTATATGTATATCCCAGGAAAAAATATAGCGACATACGGCTGCGTTTTACCATGGATGGTACTGACTTTTTAAAAATTTAGCTGTTATAAAATACATACATACATTCAAAAATATGTTTTTCTAGAAATTTTTATACGAAAACAACTAAATCTTTCTAAAATTACAAGAAATTTAATAAATTTGTTGTAGTGCAAATTTCATTCGTCTATAAAATTGAAAATATGAATTTTACTAATCCAAATTAAACAAAAAATTTGATTCGTAAAGATATTTTTTTTTCGGCGAATTTAGACAAACGACATAAAACATGTATTTGCAGGGAAATCATAGCCCCAGTAATTACTATAGAATAAAATTTCTTAGTTGCATGTATTTAAAACTAAATAGGTAGATTAATCGGTCTGCGATTATCCGAAATATGCCGGACTATGATTTGATTGGAGAATTGAAAAATTTAATTTTAGCTACAACATAAATGTTTGGTTTTGCATGGCCTAAGCGGGTTTAGTTAGATGGCCGCGATTCGTTGGTTTGGTGTCATACCATAAGCACTTTAATGTGGACCAAATGAATGATTTTGCCATTATTAAAGATTCATCCAAAATCATATACAAACTTAAGGGAACATTTGAAGTACGTTTTATAAAATCATGCTCTTTTACATTATTTAATTATTATTTTATTTTAATCAAAATTTTCTTTGTTCGTGTGTTTGATTAACGTCAGAAAAATTGCTAATAAAAAGTAGTTCCTTTCCGTTCTAGCAATATTCATTCGTAAATCTCACTGGATTTTACCGCCATCATTAAGTTTATTTATCTCAATAGTATGCAAATCTACAGATAGTTTAAAAGATTAAACTAGTATTCAGTCACTCATCTAACCAAGGCTAACTTACGCCCTTGACCATAGTGCAGCAGTGGAAATAAATTTTACATTAAAATTCATTATCCTTTACCATTTCGTGTGAAGTGCGCTTGTGGTGAAGACATGTCTGTAGACTTAAGATTGTTTTCTTAGCTGAGAAATACAAGGCGGAAAAATCAACGCTAATAAATTAATCTACACAAATACTGCTATCTTTGTTTTTTCTAAACAAAATACGAAACAAGTCACATTAATTTATTTTATTGAATTCAGATATTAATTAGTTATAAACAATGAAATGTAAACAAAATTTTGTGATACCATCAAAAATCACCTGAGTTTTTAAGGTTACCTAGTTTTCTTATGGCTCGACAAATATTATGCACTCAGTTCAACGTTAAAAAGAGCGATTGAACAAACTTAACGACATAGTTCAATTTTAAGGATTGAACTAAAATGATCGATCACTAAAAGGAACTGAGATGGCACAAGTCTATAGTTGATATAAATATTTTTATATGTACATATAATTTCCTTTGATTTGAAATTCTGTGTTTTATGTCAAATAAAATCTTGAATATCTAAATTTAAGTTGTGTTGTTAACCTAATTAATTTTTAAAACACTAAAGTGTGCCTTTCTTATTTTTGTATTTGTGTTTCTTAAAAAAAATTATTTAAAATTACTGTTTATGCCTCAAGTAATGTTAAATTAACAATGTATTGAGATGATTGATTCCATTCATTCACTAACAGAAACTTAAATGAAAATACAAATTTTTTTTATTTGAGGCATAAAAAATATTTTGTCAAATTTCCATAAAAAATTCATTTTATTGAAAGCTTATAAATTTAAATATTTTTTTAACCATTGAACCTACCATTCCAAGATTTTGAGAGAGAGTTTGGTTCGATTGATCGGTATTTTCCCTGGGCTTTTCTTGACATATTTTATTCCAGTGAAAGCGATTCACAGAATAAGCTCGATGCAAAGGACCGCGGGCTGAAACAATGCTGCGTACTCTCACCACTATTGTTACTGCTAGTTATAGATTGGGTAATGACAAAAACAAACTCCGAGGCAAATGAAGGCGTACAATGGCATTTAAGCCAGTGGCTAAATGATTCGGGCCACGCAGACGATATATGTTTAATGTCGCATTCAATAAATGTCATACAGCTCTAAATAAATAGACTACATGAGAACAGTAAGAAAGTCGTCCTGAAAATCAATCTACTAAAGACATGAGGATTGCAAACGCCAATTGTAACCCAGTGTTATTAAATCGCAATACCTCGAAAGTATAATCATCAAATATGGAGGGGCGGATGTCGATGTTACAAGAAGTATTAACAAAACTTGGCACGCATGTGCTTCACTAGGAGGAGTGTGGCGATCCTCGCAACTCTGAAGAAACCACAAGTTAAGAATTTTTAACACAAGTGTCAAATCTGTATTGCTTTATGAGAAGTGAGACCTGGAAAGTCACCCACACAATCTCAAACAAGCTACAGGTCTTCCTAAGCCAATTCTTGAGGCCTGCGTATATAAGCAATCAGGAAATGCTCCAGTTATGCAAGTTAGAGCCACTAAATGTCAAAACAAGGCGACGTAAATGGAGATGTATCGAACACACACTGCGGAAAGATAGCAGCGAAATAACCAAGATACTCACCTCCATTCTTCTTTGCCTTATCACCATCGAACTCAAGACTTTTAAAAGTAAACTTTGCCCGTGGAAAAGGGCACTGTTATAGATGCTCCAATAGGAGTAGCGTTCTTAGTAATTAAATAAAAGACGTTAACTATAAAAAAAAGCAAATAAATCGATTTGTTTTTACATTGTTCGTGTATGTATACTTATGGTGATGGTGTTCTAATTGCCGTATCCAAGTCCCTACATTCGGAACAGCTAGTTAATCAATCGTTAATTTATATTGAATTTACAAGCTGTTGTCCTTAAAATAAAGCATAAAAATATTATAATAACTTGCTCCTATATTCCTGCATCGTCCACGCAGTCTTTATATATTCAACATACCGAGGCTATTAGATCTGTTGCGAACTTTTATAGTAAACTGACTCTTTCATAATCATAGGTGACTTTAACATGCCTTTAAGTTGTTTTCATGAGTTATTTAGTTAATGACAATTATTACGTTTAAACTGAACTAACTGATTGCTCGAAAGATTTTCTTCAACATTTTATACGATATGAGTCTTTTTCAAATACATGGTATAATGAATGATTATTCAAGAATTCTTGATCTAATTTTTGTAAATGATATTGATGGCTTTATGTTAAATGAGCTTATTACAAATACAAACTGGTGTGATATTTCACTACCTCCCTTTAATTTAGATATTTTTTTTTGAAGACACTTTTGGCGTTTTTTATCACAAAATGTTCTCCTTTATGGATCTGTGTATACCGAAGCATATAATTAAACCATTATCGGCAACTCCGTCGTGGAATAATAAACAATTATGTCGTGCTAAGAATAAACATAATAATTATTATAATATATTTAAACGAACTGGTTCTTTCCGACGATTATCTTTGATGTTCTGTGAGCCATTCAGAATATACAAAATTAAATAGCATAAACAAATAGCAAAAAGTGCTTATCAAATAACTAAAATTCATTTGAAATAAAATTTAAAGTCGTTCTACAAATTCATCAATTCGAAGAAACAAACTTCTGCTTATCCTGCTATGATGACATATCAACAAAATGAATCAAGTGATGATGCTCTTATTAGTACAATGTTTGCTGAGTTTTTTTCTACAACTTATTCGGTTAAAACGTTTGATGATTCAATCGAGTACCCATTCTCAATAGCTGAAGGTCAATCTATGTATATCCTTACCTTACTTCGATATATACAAAGTCATAAATGAATTTAAAAAAACGAAATTTTTGATATGATGCCGGTCCCGATAAAATTCCCAGTTGTATAATAATCAACTGTGCTAAAGCCTTAGCTATCCCGTGCAATCTAATGTTTTATTTATCAATTAAATATGGATATTTCCCCAAGATTTGGAAAAATTTATTCATTGTGCCATTGTTTAAATCTGTCAGCAAATATAAAATTGAAAATTAGCGTGCCATCGCAAAGTTAAATGTTAAGTGTTATAAGTATATTTTTATAAAAATAAAATTATTTTTGTTTTTATAAAAATGAAACATTTGAATATGGCACCACTAAAATATTTTAATGTATTTAATACATTTTGGGACATTTTTATTTTGATTTCCTTAATTGTAGCAATTCCAGCAACAACTTGTTGTGTATAAAAGATAATATCTGTTCCAAAAGGAATAACAACGTATTCACGAGTACAAACGTGCGAAAATTTAAAAACCAACATATTTTTACGACATTTGTTTACGAACGACACATTCGTCGTATTGAACAGATTTGTCCATCACATCTCCGTCGCGGTCTTCGAAAAAATAGTATAGACGTTATTTTGAAATTTAACAAAACTGGTAAGGAACTCACCACACGTTACCTGTAGATTTTTCTTTCATCATTATATCTTTATTTTCGAAATAATGCTCAAGAAACAAACTACTCGTAATAATAAAAGCGTATAAGAGCATTAAATAAAAATTATGCAAAACAAGGAAATAAAAAGGTAAAAAAATAACAGCAGCAACAATAACATGAAGACTAACTCTAAGCAAGTGTCATAAAATTGTTTAAACTGCAAATATTTACACGTTGATATGAATCCAGAAAATAATAAAAAGACATTCGTAATCATATATTTTCTAAACGGTGGGCAGCATTGTCAACTCATTGCTTTTATCTCTGTTGTTTCTTTTTTAATTTTTGACGCGGGAAATTGTCAGTGCTTGTGCTTTTAATTTAAGTGCTTTTTTTAATTTTCGGTGACACCAAGTCTTGATTTAAAATAATAAAGGGTCCGCCAGATAACTTTTTTTTTTTGAAATGCTATAAAAAAAACTACTGAATATTTTCTCAAATTTCTTTTTTTATTTGAAAGTACAATCCTTCCGGTTAATAATGAAAAATAATTTCATTCAAATGGCTGCCTCGGCTGACCATGCAGTAGCCTACACGATCGGTCCAATTTTTAAGCACATTATCGATTGTGTTCAGTTGTATTTCACCAATGGATTCACGAATATTGTCCTTTAAAGCGTCAATTGTCTCTGGCTTGTCGGCGTAACACTTATCTTTGACGGCACCCCACAAATAATAGTCCAACGGTGTCAAAACGCAGCTCCGAAAAATGGCCCAATTATACCTCTGGACCGAAATCTGCACCAAACAGTGACTCGTTTTGGGTGCGTCGGCTTTTCAATGTATGCGTGCGGGTTTTCTGTTTAGTTTTCTTCGACTAACAGAGTCACAGTTTGCAAATAATACACACCCATACAGTAAGGAAGGAACAGGGTATGTCTTGGCAAGCAAGATTCTAATTCTGAAGGGTGTAAAGTATTGCGTAGACCAGAGCGCTCGTAACTTAAAATACGACTGACCAACCAATGAGTTTACATGATCTGTCCATGTCAAGTGGTTATTAAAAATTATACCGAGGTTTTTCGCTCTATTAACGATTTCAATTTTCTCACCATTTAAAACGATATCTTCAGAAATAAAAGGAGTTATAATTTTTTTGCAAATTACGATACATTTAGATTTCTTAGGGTTCAAACAAAGCCCATTTGCACTAGCCCAGAGATAAATTCGATTTAATTCGTAATTTAACTGTAAGATACCTGTAGCAATGTTTTCGGCTGCGATACTTAAAGTAAGTTGTAAGTCATCTGCATAAAGATGGACATTACACTTTGAAAGTATTTCTGGCAAGTCATTTGCAAAAATTGAAAATAAAAGCGGACCTAAGATGGAGCCTTGGGGTACTCCCCTTTTAAGTGTCAGTTTATCAGACCAAATATTGTTTACAAGAACCGGTTGTGTTCAATTCGAAAGGTATGATGAAATAAGGTTGATTGAAGTAGCCGAAAATCTGAAAAAATGTTTTAACTTGTTAATTAATGTGGCATGGCCAAATGCCTTGGAGTGGTCAAGAAGTACCAAGAAATTTATGTTCCCATTCTGCAATCCCTGCCGTATGTGTTCACTTACTTCAACAAGCGCCGTAACGCAGCTATGACTCTCGCGGAAACCAGATTGTTTACTAGAAAGCATGTTGTTAATATTTATGTACGAAATCATTTGCTTATAGAAAATTTTTTCCAGTATTTTCGAAAGAAAACACAAGATGGCTATTGGTCTATATTCACCATTTTCTTTGGGTAATGGAATAATTTTTGCATGTTTCCAATTTGTAGAATACGTAGAAGACATAATAATATTGTTTAAAAGGTAAGTGACGTATGGGAGAATTCGAGGCATAATTATTCTAATAAATTTGGGATGGAAATTATCGGTTCCCAATGCGTTTGATTTTATAACTGAACACATGGACATAATATCAAATTGTGATATATTCTATAAGTGCATGAGAGGGTTAAACAGGGCATGGAGTCAAAGCGCCCTTTTTGCATTATTTGTAAACAGCTTTTAGTGAACCAAAAGAATAATTTTTCTTTTGGCTTGGTTTTTAACAGAAGTCAATCTCCTTTCACCTTGGCAGCATACGAAAGCCAAGTTTGTTAAACTTAACTAAACTTGTTTACGAGTAGTATACATGAAAACATGTATAGAAGAATATATAATGCAACTGCATATGTTATGAAATTTGATAAAAACGGATTCTTTAATAAGCTTTTTTTTTTGTTTCAATTGTTTTTTTATTTGGTTGTGCTTTTTTATTGATAAGAAAAAGTTTAAAAAAGATGCGCGAGTTTTATTTTCTCAAACGACTTTTTTGTGCGACTTTATTTTTTTTAAACGATTTTTTAAAGTTTGTATGAAGTTTGTCTCACATATTTTTGCAGTTCACAATTTTAAAGTATTGTCAGATAAAATATAATTGATAGTTTCTAGTGGGGATAGTTTAATATTCAAAAGTTACAACTTAATATTAAAACAGTACAAATTTAATTTTATACGAAACGTAAAATTTTTAAGACTCTAAATTTCTCATCTTGCATTATCTTAGCACGTGTCCCTGTTCACTCTGGCACCGAAGCATTTCTGGCATATCGTTTAGGCGACATCGATATCATTGTTTAGGTTAAAACAAAGCTCAACACACTATGAATGCTGCAGGTGTAAAACTAAAACCCATAAACTTTGTTTTGATGCCGCCAAATAGTGAAAAATGTTAAAAGAAAAAGTTTAAAAAAGATGCGCGAGTTTTATTTTGTCAAACGACTTTTTTGTGCGACTTTATTTTTTTAAAACGACCTTTTGTGCGACTTTTAAAAAAATCGCAACGGTAACCCTGGCCATAGAAAGCGTTCATTGTTTTCCGTTTAACTAGAATACTGTATATAATATTAATTGCTGTATTTTACAAATACCAGTTGAAAAATATTTTATTTTAATTTCATACAAGTCTAAGGTTGTAAGTTTTTTGTATTCCTTTATTTATTCCACTTGGGAACATAGCGCTTCTGCAAGAAAATCCATCTACATAGTTTTGTCATTACAATACATTTTCACTTCATTTCACGTTTTATTTTCCAATGCAGCATAAACTGTTCTTTGCCATGTTTTATTTAAATGTCCTCGACTACGGCTGCCCTACGGGTGCCAATCTAATAAACTTCTTGTTATGATATCGGGAGGTTTTCGCAAGCCACACACTGCAGGACGTGGTTATCCATGTCCATTTTCTTCATACTATCTGGCGGTTGCCGGGGGTACTTCTTTGTTGCATATCCTTATATGATGTATAATAGACGTACCCCACACAAACAGGATGCAGAGTGCTCAGCCTAAAAAATGTCGTTCCAACAGATGTTTTACATAAGCCTTATGCTTGAAACTAAATCAAACTCTTAATAGAAGAATCAGTGGTGCGATTAATCTCCGAGATTAATCGTGATTACGATTTTAATCGATTTGTAACCCCTGTTCAGAACCGATCAAAACCATTTTAATTTTCGGTCGCGTTCAAGAAATTTCAAATTTATTTAAAAAAAATGTAAAAATATGTATTAGCTTTTATAAAATTACCTTCTAGTAAATAAACAAGTAATTTGCTTACTGAGCGGTGCTTGTCATACAGTAGATAAGCGGTTCAACGCCTAAAGACTTAAAGTGATTTTTCTGATAATTGGGTGTGAGTGTCGTCTGAAAACAATTGTGCAATAGACGACAGAATAAAACACTTTACATCAAACACAACAAAAACTTCAACAGCATGCGTTCAATACCCGAATCAAACTTTAAAAAATCAAAACTGCACTAAGAATTAGATTTTCTTGAAAAGTTCTGAAAAGTTGTTATTATTAAGAAATTAATAACCGGGCACATCAAGACTTTTATAAGATAAGTTAACAAATGTTTGTTTAATCTAATTTGTGATGCTTTTTAAGAGAAACCCGAAAAAATATTTATATTTTTAGTCTTGAAATCTTATCTAATGTAGTAAAGTATGATAACGCAAGAGATTTCCCAGCAAAAACTTTGATGGAAAAGTAATAATAATAACTAATGCTAACTAATAATCATATGAAGTTCAAAATGTTCACTACTTCGACTTTGTCATTTTGACTTATTACTTTAACATGGCGGATATCACTGGAGGCAACTACGAGTACTTATCACCTTCGCTTACAAATAACGACACAAAAATGTCGATGTTTAGTAGTGCATTCGGAGAATCGAATTGATGCTATTGAAGTCATTTGTTTTTTCTTAGATGTCAAGTGTTTCTACTCACTCAAATGTTTACACAGTGTAAAAAGAAATTACATTAAAACAGCTACACTGGGACTGAACCGCTAATCGACTGTATTAAAAGTTTCCGTTCTATAACGGCTCCACTCAGAGAATAAATTACATACTCGTTTATTGTTGCTTGTGTTGACAAGTTTGTTGTTCTTAATTAAAGACATTAACAAGTTTTTGCTGGGTATGGGATGGTATAGTTTTTGATTGCTCTTTTTAATCATATCATTTTAAGACAATATAAAAATATTATATAGTTTTGGTTGTGTACCTTTGATTAATTAGATCAAAGTGCTTCACACATTTTGGATAAAAAAGAATTGACAAGATTACTATATCATCTAACAAGTATCATCTAACAAGTATTGTTTAAAAAATTATATTAGCTGTTATATATGAAAGTGGTTTAAGTCCATTTTCTTATGCTTCGAGATATTTAAGGGTTTTCGTTAGAACACTTTTAAAAATATTGGAAAACGTATGATTTCGTATAAGTCTCTCAGCATTATATATGTTGAAGTAAAATTAAATTTTAATAAGAAATAAAAACAAAATTAATGGTTTCTTTAATCCAAAGTGATTATTATTTTTGGCTAAAGTTCGTAACATTTTTAGTCAGAAAGAATTGGACATGAGATAACAAAGCAACAAGGGAAAATTTTAACACCAATTAATTTCAACTTACACGGCAGAACAGAAACAACGTTGTTTTTCGGGAGCCGCTACACTCCCATCATCAGTGTTCATGTGTGTTTCCATGTATCCGCCACTGTTTAGGTGGCTCGGTTGAATGTGATTTCAAATTTGTATTTATACAAATAATGTCTAGAAAAAGGATACAAGAGTTATTTGTATTATTATTTGTTTTTACAGTAAACACTGTTTTACCACTATCAATATTCAAATTTTACCATCACTAATTAACGTTAAATTAACCCATTGTTACATGTTGGTTTTATCTCATGTACCATTTTTCTTTCTAATTTTTGTTTTTACTTAAGACAAACTTTTTTGGTTTGATTAATACTTAAGTGTTATTGCTTTTTTGTTTTTTTTGTCAACTAGCTGAGATTTTTTGATTTATTTGATCAATTTTAACTAGTTATGTGACAGTAAACATTGCAAGGCTCATGCCAGTAGCTAATTTGTATTTAATGTGATTATTTTCGAACAATTTTGTTGTTAATGGTTTCTTTAATCCAAAGTGATTATTATTTTTGGCTAAAGTTCGTAACATTTTTAGTCAGAAAGAATTGGACATGAGATAACAAAGCAACAAGGGAAAATTTTAACACCAATTAATTTCAACTTACACGGCAGAACAGAACATATAGAACAATTATTTAACAAATCAACGATTTTTTATCATTCAAATTGACCTATACCACTTTCAAAAATAGTATATAAATAGTAAAATATGAAAACAAGAAAAAATTTATAAGTTAATATATTAAACTGCTTTTCCACAGACTAAATTTACTTTGACTAACTGGCAGTTCGCCGATATCGAAAGAAAATTTTCTTTCGTACAATTACATTTAAAACAAAAACAAAATTTTAAAAGTTGTTATTGTTTCAAATGTAATAATTCGAAAGAAATTTTTCTTTCGATATCGACGAACAGGCAGTAAGTCTTTTCATTTTCTTTTAAACTTTGTTTCACTTCCAAAGCATCATCATTTCGTGCGAACTGCTGTCAAAAGTCCTCATAAAAAAATTCACGCGAAATATTTGCAAAATGATATCGACCGCTGTGCGCGATCGTATGTTCCAAAAACTAAAATTTACAGGACACCGTTTTTATTACTATTTGTATTGCTATTATATACTACAAAACGATAAAATGTACATTGTATTATCTCCACAACTATTAAAGTTATCGCTATAATTTTTTGTCAACAGATTAATTAATAGATTTAGAACCGATTTGCATAAAAAAATCGATTTCATAAAAAGTGTAACATACAATAATATCGCGCACAGGGGTCGATATGGCCGAAGTTGTACTCTGTTCATCTTGTGAAAACAACAAAATGTTTCTGGCAACATATTTTTCAACTGCAAAATAATGTAAGCACCCACTTATTTCGTGCGGAATTGCAAACAATAGCTGATCAGATATTTCTTGGCGTTGTGGTTTTAATTTTAAGTTTGCTGCCCAGAAATAATTAAAATAATGGAAAATAATGTAAATATAATATAAAATGAAGGTGAGTGCTTTTTGCAGAACGTGTGTCTTCAATGATCTCCTCCGCAGCAGCTGCGATTTGCATTAATTGATACATTGCAGCACAAGTTCCTAAAATTATTTTGTTGTCCATTTGTTTTATTTTTTTTTTTAAATAAACACATTTTTTTGTTTTCATAAGAAAACCAATGTTGCTCATTTCAAGGCAATAAAACCGATAAATTTATTATAAATCGTGGTATTGTCGCCACTGATCAGTTGTCAAAATTTTCAAACGAAGTAATCAATGTTGCTCAAAATTTTGAACGGAGGACTAAGCTTAAACTGAAAAATTTACTTCGACAAATTTTGTGTTCTTTTGTTGGATGAACATGCAAACCAAACACACACTTGCAACCAAACACAAATATGTTTTTTTCCGGGAAATTTAAAAAAATTTCCCGCTCTTCTGGGAAATGAAAAATTGCGGGAAAAAACTCTAATACCAATATCTGTTTACTCACCGCTTAAGGGGATAATGCATTTTTATTTTTCCATTGATGTGTGTAAAATAAAAAATTTAAACTCGTTTTCTGCCCAACGAGTTTTTCTTTTGAGATATGACTACGTTGCAATAAAGGCGCTTCAAAAAAATGGGTTCTCCATGAAGTAGGCGTCGCCTACCAATTTGTTTAATGCTATTTTCTTGATTAAGATGCAAAATAACTTAATTATCCACACCAGTCATCACTCTTAATGAAATAGACATAATTTTTTTTTTTTGCAAAAACGTAAAAATTATTAAAGAGAGTTTTGTTGAATTCAATAGTCCCTTCAAAATTAGTTGCTGATGACCAATATGGATCGATCAAATAAGTTTTTTCCTGAATCGAGCTTGCCAGGGGGGCTTGATTGTCAAGCTTGTCAAGATTCAAGCTAAATAAATAGCTTTGTGCCAAGCTATAAATGAATTTAAATATGTATGTTTTCGATTTATTTTTATAATTCTACTCACTTTGACAATTGTTTTTGTAATATTACAGTCAGCTTATTTATAACTATAAAGTTGCAACACGCTCGTTCGTTTGATATTTGATCGTTTAATTTATTGTTGATTAGCATTAAAATGCATTTTTAAAGGAAAGGAAAAATAAGTTGTAAAAAAGTTCTCTGAAATTAGCTAAATTCGTTACCAAATATACATATGAGGCAAAACAAAGCGACTTGGAGTAGAAATAAGAGTTGATTTTTTAAGAACTTTCGGATTTGATTAAAAAAATCACATAAAATTTAGAGAAATGTATGAAATCTTTATTTGAGTCAATAGAACGATCAATATAATTCAATGTTTAAATATGATTTCATGTATGTAAGTATTGACCGCGGCTACGTCTCAAATGGTCCATACGCTGGGTTCAATTTTGGCATACTCTCTCTAACATATCGGCCGCTATCTTAGAATAAATTCGCCTCCAGTGCGTCAACCGTTGCGGGCTTGCCCCTATAAATCGAACGTTAAATCCAATCATCTTGCGGTCAATTGGCCGGCCCCGAACGTGAAATAAACTGTTCATCGAGCCCGCCTCTCGCTCGGGCTAAATTTGTAATCATCGTACGGTAGCGTTCGCCATTCACAGTAACGTTCCTGCCGGTCATCAAGAGCACTGGCGTATGCAGCTGCGTTATTTTCTCTGTCCGCACTCTAAGTATGCGTTTTGGTGGTTTAATGTCCCATAATGTACATAAATTTGGTGCGCAATTTAGTCACAAGATTCCGAATAGCCGCCGAAACTGACCATCAGCCAAGCATGAATTTTGATAATAAAATTCAATAATCTGCAAGCGTTGTTCGTTTGTAAGTCGATTCATGGTTAAATTATAAACTAAACTGAACATGTTTAACAGTAACATTTTACACAAAAACAGTTGAGCAGCCAAAAAAGAGTGAAATTTTTCTTTCTGAAAGTGTTAGTTTGTAGGGGTACGGGGAGAAAAGATTGGGAAGGGGTACACTCTTTCATGTACTTTGAAATTCTCTTGTGTTTTGTTATTCGTAACTGTCAAACTGAAAATGGCTGCAGCTTTATTTTTGATTTACAAAAACTTTCCATGTGTAGACATCAATGAAAGTCCAAAAGAGAATTAGAGAAAATTTCAGAAAGAAAACTTTCATAGTCTGAACCGGGACTAAGATCACATGAAAAAAACCTTTGGGGATGCATGAGAATATTTTTCAACTAGTTTGTTTCACGTTAACGATTTAAATAATTTTAAATAAATGAGACTGAATTCAATTTACATATATTGTAAGGAATTGTAACGTTGTTTTTTTACAAATGCATTATTTTTGTTGAAAACCACTTACTTTTTATTGTTTTGAACTTGTTAAATTTATTGACAAGCTTTTTTCTGCAAATCAGATTTTTTTATATAAATGACAAGTTTCTCACTATTTGGATCCGGCAAGCCTATTGCTGTAGCTGTATTTACAATTTTTTAAATAATTTTTTTAAAGTTCTTGATATTGTGGTGGTTATGTTTATGAATTACTTTTTTATTTTGTAGATAAGTCTATTTATTAGAGCCCTAAATATTGACGTACACATGGACATAAATTCTTCTTAATTTTCTTCTCCACTTCTCTGAAATCACAAAATTATTGGGTGTATATAGAGTTTTTTCCTTAACTGTGTGTATAAGGTCCTTCAAGATAGATATCTTTTTAGTTATTTCGTGTTTTTGTGTTCTTTTCTAAAATGGGGGTGTAGGGTGCACGAATATGTACTTCTAATATTGGTAGGTTTTTCAAACTTTGTACTTACACCAAAAATTCGATTAAATTAGTAAGTGTAAACAAAACGGCACAGACTTACGCATAATTAGTTCAATTTTATAAAACATGAATCCGCTGTCATTTATCATGACCCCGATCATAACAAATGATTTGTTTTGTTTTACTCATTCATTCATGAACTTCACATGCGAGAATGAAAATAATAAAATAATAGTTTTTTCTGTTTTTGTTGTTTTCTCTTTATTTCTTTCAATTCGTATTTACGTTTATTGATCGTATGTATGTACATATGTATGTATGCTTGTACATACATACATATTGCTGAATTTTTTAATCTCAAGTTTGTGTGTAGCAGCACAATAGAAATGCCGGCACATTGCATTTGTTATTATTTATATGTATATATGTATGTACATATGTACATACATACTTAGGTAGGTACACACACATGTATTTGTTTATATTTTTTCTTTATTAAAATTTGAATAATTTTTTAATTTATAGAGCGCAATTGTGTTTTCTAACGCACTTCTTTAAAAAGCAATTGTATGGCACTTCTTAAAAAAATTTTAGAAATTTGTTTTCACTAACAATTTTATTGATATAAAATATTTTAAAAATATATGTATGTACATGCATATGTATGAACATATCTATAAAATGCTCTTTACATGTCGCTCTTTTGCTGCAACGTCATCATAACTCCAAGAAATTGCTTTACAGAAAACGTGCTTCATGGAAAAGAAAAAGAATTTTCTTCTAAGATATTTTTATGATTTTTTTACAACAAATAAATTACGATTTGACGATTATTTCTGCGTTGTCAACCCGAAAATTCAATTTTTTGAGTTATGATGATGTTGCAGCAAATGAGAGATATGCATGTTTAATATCTATATCTCGTATGTACATACCTACATATGTACTATGTTGTATGTACGGTATGTATGCATATTCATGGTTGTAAAGAACTTAGTCGCGTCCGGGGAGAAGAAAACATTTATTTACAACATTTATTCAGTAGAAAACTAAAAACAAACGAGTTAAATTTATTTACGACTACTTCAAACAATATTAAGCGAGCAACTAAATTAAAATTGTGTTAAACGCATTTCACACGCCGTCAAAATGCTCGTCATCATTATCACCTTACTGAAGACTAAGCATAACGGAACTACAGACGGTCGAAAGTAAAGTGGAAAAGGCCGAACGACAGAACAACGATTCATCTGGCAACTAAAGAATCTTAGTACTTTGCACCACTTGCATTAACGAATATATGAATTCGTCAACGGTTATGGCGACGCAGAGGCCCACTGAGACAGCGACGACGAATTAGAATTATTTAATTATTTTAGCAACGACAGCAAAAAGATACTTATGTATATTGTACATATGTATGTACATAAATATCTGTATATAGCATCAGGGACGGAAAATTCAGTGCTATTGTATTTTTATTCTTAACAAAATCTTATGCTTAGTTCAGACTGGACAAATATATGACCAAATAGGCGTAACCACTATTTTTGGCAAGTGATTGCTCAAACTTACATGTTACATACAAACATACATATCGCTCTTTTATTCCAAGGTAGTCATATCTCAAAAAAACTTAATTTTTTTTAGTTAAGAATACAGAAATATTCGTTGTATCGCTTTTTATATTTGGGGTATTCACATATCATATCATATCAAGTCATATGTCTTAAAATAATAACACGAAAAAATATGACTGTTGTGAACAACCCCTCATAATTTAGTGTGCTATTTTAAATTTGAGTCAGCTGATAAAAAAAAACCAATAATGAAACGGACAATCGTTACAATCATAAAAATTTTATATTAGAATGCCGAAAACAATTAAAAAAACGAAAACAATAGCTAGTTTGTGCAAAAACTACACTACTGTTTTGTTATGACAAAACAAAAACACAACATAAATAGTCTTATTATTTTAGGACTTTTTTGTTTGAAGCACAACTACATTTTTTTAAGACGTCATAAAATAATAAGACATTATGACAATATGACATGATAGAACACCGTGTGAATACTCCAATTGTGTGTAAAAATTTATATAAAAAACATCTTGAGGAACGAATACTTTTTTTATTTTTCATTGATGTGTGCGTGAAATAAAAACTTTGAAATCCTTTTCTGACGAATGAGTTTTTTTTAGATATAACTAATATGCAAATAAAGGAGTGATACGTATGTATATATAAGTTAAATATGTAATATAAATTGACCAATTCAATTTTTTGTCAGTTACATTAGTTTTGTCTTCTATGTACATATACATATATGTATGTACATTGTCACAGGTTATATTGAAATGCGAAATTAACATAACCCACAGAAATCTAATTTTACAGGAGAAGTTTTTCAATTCTTAAACAATAATTTTATTAACATCAATTTGAAATACTAATCATATCTACGCTGCAATATTATAAAATAATAAAAAATTAATGTAGATACTTGTGTTTTGTTAATAGTACCTTGAATTCAAATTCAAAACCCGTTCGGTATCGTCGATATTCTTCTTGGAGTATCGTATCGGCAAAAAAGCGTATCGATGCCTCCCTACGAAAAGTCATCCTATGTTAGTTATAGATTAGATTTACGCTAATTCCCCCTATTGAAGAAGTTTTATTTTAACAATAAACAATTAGTCTGAAGTGGTCCCCGCTCCTACCAAATTATTACGTTATCAACCAAACTGCATATCGTCATATGAATTCATAAAAGCCCTAAGTTACATTAAAAATTTTTACAGGACAAGCAAGAAACTTTCTATTATGAAAAGTTAACCAACATTTTTCAAAAATTTTTCAGTTTAAGCTTATTTCTTATGAAGGAATTAGTAAAATTTTAATATAAAAAATTTTCTAGGGACATGTATTTTATTATGGTGCATCGTAATCAATCAAGAAATCGGTTTAAAATTTTTTGTAACTTAGAGCTTTTTTCAAATCATATGACGATATGTACGTATGTATATGTACATCTAAAGTTTGATTGCGTTACAACGATTAGAAGGGGTGTAAAATTGACTTTCAAGATTTGTTTACATTGTTATAAGTGAAGCTAATAAAAAAAATTTAATAAATATGCCACTCAAACTACATACCGTCTGCACTACTTTACAATTGTTTTACAGGTTGGTACAGGTAAACCTCATTTAACAAGGTTACGTTCCACGAAAATGCCGTGTTAAACAAATCTGTGTTAAGCGATACAAGACACCAGTGTAAAACGAAGGGTTACGTTCCACGATTTCCAATTTCAGCCATATTATGCAAATTTTATTTAATTTCAACTTAATACAAAATATATATGTATGTATGTAGTACATATGTATATTTACATTTGTGCATAAAAACAAAAACATAATATTAAATTTTTTCAATAAAATTAGTAATTAACAATAACTGTGTCCTTTGTTGTGGCTTGAGCTAGTCTATATACAAATGTATGTACATACGAGGGCAGATTCATATTGAAGCTACCTAGCGCTAGATGGCAGCACAAACAAAAAAACTTTTTTTTTAGAAATTGCGATCTATCAAACGTCAGCTGTTAAAATTTCACCGAAATTCATCGATTAGTTTATTTGTTGTAATCGTTTGAAGTAATCAACTTTTACGTTTCTTGAAAAATGGAAAAAAGTGAATTTCGTGTAGTGATTAAACACTACTATTTGAAAGGGAAAACGGCGAAAGAGACAAAAGAAAAGCTCGATAAACATTACAGTGAGTCTGCTCCGTCAGATTACATGGTAAAATATTGGATTCCTGAATTTGAACGCGGCCGCACAAGCACTGCAACAATACCATCAACAGAAAGGCCAAAAGATGATGGTTACTGAAGAAAATATCAAGAAAATCCTCGATATCGTTATAAATGATCGCCGAGTCAAGTTATGTGAGATTATTGAAATGGTAAACATATCATATGAACGTGTGTTCAGCATTTTGCATGAACATTTGCATATAAAAAAGCTATCGGCAAGATGGGTGCCGCGTTTGCTGAGTGTCGAACAAAAACGAGTTCGACAGACCACTTCAAAGCGGTGTTTGGACATGATACAGCGTAATCCTGGCGTCGACTAATAACTGTTGATGAAACGTGGGTCCATCACTACTCACCTGAAACTAAACATCAATCGAAACAATTGGTGAAAGCTGATGGAAGTGCTCCGAAGAAGGCGAAGAAAGTGAAATCGGCTGGCAAGGTTATGGCCACTGTATTTTGGGATGCACACGGAATATTGCTCATCGATTATCTTGAAAAAGGATCCACAGTCACAGGAAAGTATTATCGGGCATTATTGGATCAATTGATTGATGCAATCAAGAAAAAACGACAACATTTAAATAAGAAAAAAGTTCTCTTTCTTCAAGACAACGCACCGGCTCACAGCGCATTAGATACGATACTAAAATTCGTGAAACATACTTCGAATTGGTTGATCATCCACCTTATAGTCCAGATTTAGCTCCTAGTGACTTTTTCCTGTTTCCAAACCTTAAAAAATTACTCACAGGAAAAATATTCATATCCAACGAAGAAGTGATTACCGAAACTAACGCGTATTTTGAGGGGTTCCCAAAATCGTATTATTCAGATGGTACAAAAAAGTTGGAATATCGTCTTACTAAGTGTGTTGAGCTGAAAGGAGACTATGTTGAGAAATAAATGGTTTTTAAAAAAAAAATGTTTTTTTCCTTCTTAGGTAGCTTCAATATCAACCCGCCCTCGTACATATGTACATGCATTTCATTGGTGCTTATGCCAAATCATCAGTAGACCTTTAGTCGGAACTCGAAACCCAACCTTTTTGCTGAATAGAAAACATTTTAATTTTTGTGATTTTGTTACTTGTGTTACTTTAATATTTTACGGGTTCAAATTTTTGGGTATCTTTGATGAGATAATTGAGGTTAAGGTTTGGATATCTATGTACATACATATTTGACTTGATTTTAAACTGATGAAATAAAACTTCACTCAAGTCAAAATATTGTTACAAAATTTAAATATAGATTCAAATTTAACGAACATGAAAATAGAGCGGTGGTTAAGTACAGATTGGCAGCACTAAATTATGCAACAACAACATGAAATTAAAAATACCGGATATATAACTTTCAGGAAAGTTACGAGAATTTTCAAGATTGTTCAAGAAATCTGTATGACAAATATTGATAGCAACTGTAAGCTTCAGCGCCATCGATTAGTGCGAATGAAAATAATATGCTGGTCTAATTGATTCATTATCAAAATTTGCGAGCCATCTATGTGTATGCAGAGGAAGTTCCACTGTTATACTACATGCTTATACATCCTAACTGGCAACACTAACTAAAATATATGTATGACGAAGAAGCTATCTAGTTCATCCTCGAAACTGCTAGCAATGTGAATGGCTTAAAGTGTTAAAAAAAAATGAACAGTACTAGTCTTTGAGGGCACCCATGGTCATGTGGAACTATATTTTGATTATATTTGATCACATTAAGATGCTTGCGGACTACGCATTTTTTTATTAAACATTCTGAAAACTACACTGATTGACAAAAATGAACTTTTAATTTGTCACTTGAACTTTTTTGGTCTTTTTTTTACTTTATTTTGACTTCCTAAGGTGGAAAACAGAGGTAGAAAAAATTTGACACCCATATTTTTTTTACAGGAATTTTATATATCATAAAAATACTGATACTTTGCTTACAATTTTTTTTTAAAGAAGTAACACTCAGGCAACTAGTATGCCTACCAACCCGTAGCTGTGTTACCTTCTTTGGGAAAGGGATAGTGAGAGAGGACAGATGGTGAAAGTGAGAAAGCTTAATTTTTACATCTCTGATATTGCGCGCTGTGTTAGTTTTTAGATCAGTGTTGCAGCGCCTCTGATGTCAAGCAGGCGCATTAAATGTGTTTTAAGCTGTTGTAGCCATTTTATTAATTATTTTACTTCACCGGCTATTTTTATACATTACCGACGAAGGAGGGCGCTGTGATGTCCGCTAGCATACACCAGTATCAATTGCTGCCAGTACTGTTCAGTGACCAGTGGGCTATGCCTTCACCACTTAAACACTCCGACAACAACAAATACAATGGCATACCAATACACATCTGAAAAATGCTGGATGTTATGACTTGTCTGAAGCTGGGTTCGAACCCACGTTCGTAGACATTATTTGCTTTGTAGTCAACGCGCTAACTACTTCAGCCAACAGCACCCAAATAATATGTTTTTTAAAACTAAAAGTTATGATTTTCTGGAGTATTTGACCTGAGGGTGGTCTCTTGCAAGTGTCCAACAATAATCTGCCAACATTCGAGGACTCCATTTGCCCTGGTATCATGCTGGAAATATTCTGATGGAACCTTTCGCAGTGTTCGTCGCTAACGGCTACTAGGTTCTCGGGAAAAAAATCGAGGTGGGAGTGTAAAAAGTGTATTTTGAGTGACATATTACAACCCAATGCGTCATACGTCGAAAGTAGTTCTCCTATCAGATCTTTGTAGTTACTTGCTTTGTGGTTGGCCAAAAAATTTTGTGCGACATTTTTAAAACTTTTCCAAGCAGATTTCTCTAACAAACTTAACTTTTCTTCGAATATGTTATCCTTTAACAATTCCTTGATCTTCCTTTATTTTTGCGTCACTAACTTTAGGAAACTTTTCTCTCAAATACGTAAAACCTGAGCCATTGCAATCCATAGCTTTGACAAAATTTGTTATCAAACCTAATTTAATATGTAGTGGTGGTAAAAATGAGCCCTCGCCCTTTTTTAAATGAAAACTTGATGCAATTAAACCGTACGTACAGTAGTATTAACGGAAAATAAGGTAAAATCATAAGTGGGTGTCACAACAAATCTGTGCGTGACAGCAACAAATTAGTTTGTGTTTTGCAATGAGAGTACATATCGTCATATGATTTCAATAAAGCCCACCGCATCAAAATGCATGTCCCTGGAAAATTTTATTTATTAAAATTGTACTAATTCGTCAATAAGAAATAAACTTAAACTAAAAAAATTTTGAAAAATGTTGCTTAAATATTCATATTAGAGAGTTTTTTTGCTTGTCCTCTAAAATTTTTTCAATGTAACTTAGGGGTTTTATGAATTCATATGACAATATGTAGTAAAGTAATAATTAGCATACAGAATCCGTGTGACAAAAACCTTGTTGATGAGTGTTATTAGACTTTAAAAATTTTTAAAGGATTTTTTTTAATTGTCATAACTTAGGTACTTTTGATTATAATCAATTTTCTTACAATATTAAGAACTAACAATTTTAACTTACTTACTTTCGCAGAAACGTTACCGACACTCAAAAAGAATTATCGGCGATACCGATACGCATTTGAACTCAATTTAAAAGCTCAAGTAGAGTAATACTTTTGTCATAAAAAATTACAGTGTGAGAGATTATTAATATTTAAAATTGATAAATATTAATAATCTCAAAATAACAGTGTGATTATTAACGATGATGGTAAAAGTGAGAAAGCTAAATTTGTACAACTCTGATTTTTGCTACAATACCGACGAAGATTTAAAAAACAATGAATTGAATTTGAGATCATGGTAAAATGAACTAAAAATAAATAATTTTTTATAAAAAAAAACATTGTAAGTGATAAATAATCAAAACTGATATTAATAAAATTTTCGTGTAAAAAACAAAGTGTTCTCAACTTTTGCGGAGATAGACGATTTCGCAAATCCGTTTGAACCGGACCTGCAGTGGAAAGTAGTCTCTCAGATGCGGCAGAACTCATTTGAAAATTTAAGTATTTCTGCTCTAATTTCGTTAAGTTTGAGTACGATATGTAATTTCACCAGTAAACAGGAGAATCTGAGTCTCTAGAAAAATTAGGAGTTCTAAGGTACCTCTCGACTTCTTCTTTAGCAGAACCATAACTTAGGATGGATCACCATCATCCTCTTTTTCACAAACGCTCCAAAGGCGAGTATCTCTCGTAGACTTATCAGAGCTTTTACGAGGTGTAGGGGGCACTGTATCTTGAACACTTTCGGAATGGAGAGTCATGTTAAGTACCTCAATAAGACGTTTTTTCGATAGGATTAAAGTCGATTGTCTTTGATATATTCGAGCTTTCCATCGAGGGCTAAAACTTGTAAACAAATAATAGGTTTCATTATTCTCTAAACCTTCAAATCTTTCGTTAAAAGCTGATGCTAAGTTAGTGTCACATTGTTGGGACTCGGAACTAATCTCCATCTCCATTGATTCATGTATTATATTTTCTAATAATGTTCGAAGACTGTTAATTAGCGGAATAGTGTCAGACAACGTAGCAGTGGCTTTGAAGCCTCTTCGAAGTAAGTTAAAATTTTCACCACCTCTTCCATCATTATCCATCCATTCGTCTTTTGGAAGTTCTACCTTGCATTTTATACGAGGTAGATAAGCTTGTAAAGCCTGACGGGTTGAGTCCCAACGTGTAGATATGTATGTCCTTAGTAAGGTCATGATTCAGAATATTTTGTGTATCTTGCATTTCTTTTAAAATTTTAGTGCTGCTTGTAGAATGGCTAAAATGTCCTGTGATAGACGTTGATTTGGTAATCATTTCAAAACGACTAAGAATTAAAAAAACCCTTTCATTATTCTGTTTTGATTTCACGTTCTGCTTTTATTATTATTTCTCTTAGTTGCTAAGAAAAAAAGCGGGTTGAAAATTTAATTTTTTATTCGAAAATATCGCCGATATCGATATATCGCACAACCTGAAGTATCGCCGATATATTCGTATCAGTTACATCCCCAGTTTTTTTCATCTTCAGATTTCTCATTTTATTCCCCGCTTATCCTCCAGAAAAAAATATGAAATTGGTGATGCATTTTTAAAGAAAAAAATATATATATGTATGTATATCATTCGTGATCAGTACTTAATTTTATACAACAAAGAACAAATTTTAAGATCATAAGCAGCACCGAAGTTAAAAAATATATATTTATAAATTTTTTAAAATCGAATGCTTTTGAAATTTTTTAATTCCAAAAATAAAATGTTGTTTTCTAAATTTTCAAATAACTGAGAATGAAATAAAAATAGTTCTTATGCTGTTCTAAGATTTCTTGCCAGTAAATCTATTAAAAGCCAACAAATAAGTGAATAGACCTTTTTTGTTGACTTTGATCTCAGGACTCCAGCTATCACAATAGCCAGTACACAAAAGAGTTTCTCCACATGAAAATGACTTCCAACAGTGCAATAATATTGATTTGGTATGAAGTACTGGGTTGAACTTAAAGCCTTGAAAACATAAACACGAGTTATGGTTTCTTTGATCTTGTCGGAATAGTATTGTGATATAAGAAGAGTTATCTTGATTCTACTAAGAATGGTTTGTATATCTCGGTGAAGAGTATGATTTCTGTTTTGGTTGGATGACGATTACACCGATCTCTAAGTCGCAGTTGGTTCGCTTATTTCAATTTAATTTTCAGTCATTAAACAGTAACATTAATTCCAAAAATAAATAACTTTAATGTCTATAAAATCAGGAATCACAAGAAAACTTTATTCCTTGATCATACCATTGGCATGAAATTTGCTTACCGTTTGCTAAAAATAAGTGGCGTCTCTAATTTGATAGTAGCTGATAGAGCTACGCTCAAAGCATCATTAGCGATATATAACAGAAACAAAATTTTTTTTAGCGATTTCAGAAACTTTGTTGTCATATCTGTCATTCCTGGGAGTCAGCAAGATATTCCGATGTACCTTGATATTCCAAAAAATTTACATTCGTTTGGACAAAGAGAGCCAACACATGCAATTCACGACCATATCCTTGCTTACAGTATTTATCGCTTATATGCACGTCGGTTAGTTGCATTTAACGTTTATATGCACGAACACACGAACAATTTTCTATTTGTATTTAAAAAACATGAATTATTTTTTGTATTTGCATTTCTTTTATGTGCTTTTCTTGCTTTTATACACCGTAAAAAATTTAAGTTTTTTTATTAAATGTATTAAAAATATATGTACTCATATATGCACGCTACATATTCCAAAAATCAAAATTTGTGCAGTAATTTTTCGACCGCAAACAAAAAGTTCCATCTCAATTTAATACTTTAATTTTATATCTCTGTGTAACACCAGCTGTCAAACTGCAGTGAAAAAATTAGAAAAATATTTCTCAATTGTATTTAAAAAATAAGAGAAGATGAAATAACGATAACGACTATTACTAATCCTGACCTCGACACCAATATCGAAAATTTCGTCGATTTTGACAATGATTTGCTATGCTTTGCACCAAATGAAGCTGAAATTATATCTGAACTTTTTTCTGGTGAAGAATCAGATGATGAGGTGGAGGAAAGTTATACATACGTATGTGCCAATACCACCGCTAAGTAATGCTTTGGAATCTTTAAATACTCTTCGTACTTTTCTCCTATCGAAAAACGGATGTGTTAGAAAAAATTGAACAATATACTTTTTTTAAATGCTGCGGAAATGTACAAAGAAAAATAACCGATTTTTTCAAAAAGATTAACTTGAGAATATACAGTTAAAATCCCACTGAGTTAAATTTAAAATTTTTTAATTTTTGTTTGTGCATTTCATAAATCAAATTTACGTTTTAAACTATTTTTCAAAAGTGTTGAAATGTATCTAATTGCCAGAAAGACTGAATGTAACGTACCTTTTTATTTAATTTACTTTTTATTACTTATGTTTTCCTTGTGTGTACAAAATAATAATTTTAATTAAATTTTTGTAAAAACTAAATTTGCGGTTTTATTTAGTCATTGTAGTTTTATTTATACATGCATCACTGAAACATATAAGCGTATTTTTTATAAGCACTGTCAATGCATATAAGCGAGTTTTTATAAATTAATTTCTCGCTTATAAGCACCAAAAGTCGTCCAAAATTTGAAATGCATATAAGCGATAAATACTGTACTCAATTATTGTTTATATGCTCATTGTTAAAAAGAGAAAATCAAGAATTTTTTTTAATGAAATTTTTATATTCATGTTTGCTACTTAAAATAATGTTTACAAAAAAGGTTTATTCATATCGAATGTGCTCGTATGTTAACAATAAAATCATAATGTAAAATTGGAGGGAAAAACTCAATTAATATTGATTAACTTTTACGTAACTGGTGGCATGGGCATGACCAAGACCGTGATCGTAGCCCAAATCGTGCCCATGATGACTGTAGTCGCCTTCCCAGCTGGAATGATGAACAGGTTTGGCATATACTACCGGATGATGAGCATGACCTATTTTCTTGACTACAGCATTGAAACCATTATGATCATCAGCTGAGTATTCAACAAGACGGGTAGTGCCATCGGATTCCTTCAAAGAATAGCTGCCTAAGTAAAGGAAATGAATGAAAATAAATTTTCATCATAAGATTGATTATTTTTAAAGACAAAAAAAGTTTGTACAGAGCTAGTCTACTCACCAAAAAAAAGAAATAGTTTAAGTTAAATATCGTAGAATAGCTCAAATAATTATTATAATAAATTCAGTAAATGATTTTTTTTTAAATTTACCCTTAACATGATCACCATCTCTGTGCTCCCATTGATTTTTAATATCGCCTGTCTTCAAATCCTTGACGCCATAATCAAATTCGTATTTGGCATGTTTATTATAAACATCATGTTTATGCCAATCTCCATGATCATAATCATTAGCAGCCACTATACTGGAGGCATGAGGTAACCACTCCTTATCTTCCCAGCCGTGATGTGGATCGGATTCGTGTTTGGTTACCACAGCATAACTAGTGGCATGTCCTACATCATGATGGTGCGAAGGCGCTGCCTTGGCCAAACCACAAATTAACAAAAATGTTCCAACTGCTAAAAATTTCATTTTATTAAATATTTGATTTTTACACGCTTGATTAAATGTTGGTGCTAAACTGTTTATACTCGTATTTGCCCAAAGCAAAAAGAACTGTTATAACTTTTGTTAATTATTTTCGGTATTTATAGCAAATTCGTTATTAATTTTTCTGTTTAAATTAAAATTTTTGAAGAATTAAATAAATACATATATTAGAATTGCACAGCCATTCCAATTCGTTTCATTCATTAATAAGGTTGTTGTTTTTAACCTGACTAATATGAACTCAATCAGACCTAAAGGAATTCCCATGCAATGAAAGATTGCATGTGTTAAGTTTATTTGTTATTAATAAGTTAATTATTAAAAAATGTGTACAAACATGTAAGACTTTACTGTTTAAGAATCTTGAAACACAATAATTTACGCTTTTCTTCGACAGAAGAGATATGTGAATTATTAGCTCGTATATTTTGTGATAATCACACACATTCCTCTCAAGCATGAACGACTCAGTGACTGAAAATTTTGTGAAAACCAGCATAAATGAGTTCAATTCTAACTTTACTGCAAGAGATATTTGTGTTACGTATAAAAAAGTTTCTGATATACTAAAAGCTTTGAAAAGTAGGAAGACCCCTGGTGCAGATGGCATAAATATTAAGGACCTAAAGGCTCTTCCAAGAAAAGGTGTAAAGTTTTTTTAATTAATTTTTATTAATAGCTACCTTAAGTTAGGCTATTTTCCCGTTGAGTTTAAAGAGGCCAAAGTCATCGCATTTAAAAACCCCAATAAACCTTCTGATTCCCCATCTTCATACCGCCCCATCAGTTTATTATCGACCATCAGTAAAGTCCTAGAAAGGATTATCAAAAGCATAATTACAGATTTTTTAGATTCTAGTACTATATTACTCCCACAACAATTCGGATTTCGTAAAGCGCACAGTACCACATATCAATTAGTCCGAAACACGAAACACAGTGAACTCTAACTACAACCAACAAAATTAAACAGCTGTGGTACTGCTGGATATAAACGCTGCATTTGACAATGTATGGCACGACAGTTTAATATGTATATAAACTAATACGATTTAACTTTCCATCAAATATTATTAAAATAATACAAAGCTTCTTATCCTCCAGGTCTTTTAGGGTTCTCATTGGTTCCAAACCTTCTGATGATTTCCAAACAGACGCAGGATGTCCTCAGAGATCTTGTCTATCCCCAATTCTGTATAATATATACACTGCAGATATTCCTTCCATAGACCACTGTACAATATCTATGTTCGCGGACGACACAGCTGTATTGTGTTCAGGTAATCTTTCTGCAGAAATATTAACAGACCTGCAGTTGGGTATCGAAATACTACTTAAATATTTTACAAAATGGAAAATAGTATTAAACTGTAATAAAAGTCGGGCAAGCTATTTCACCAGAAAGAGAAAAGCATGCTTTATTCCCCAGAATAAAATAAGGGTAAACAATACTGAAATCCAACAGGAATCAAAACGTATTTAGGAGTAGTTTTAGATATAAAGCTGACCTATAGAGATCATATACATATCATATATTGTTAATAAATGTAATGTACTTATAAGAACCCTTTACCCTTTCATAAACAGAAAATCAGCTTTAAACATTGGCAACAAAATGCTAATATTTAAATAAATATTCCAGGCAATTATGTTTTATGCAGTGCCTGTTTGGGTAAACAGTGCAAACCGTCACTTGAAATGGCTACCGATTCTCCAAAATAAACTGCTAAAGTTAATGTTTAATCTTCCTAGACATTATTCTACAGCGAGACTGCACCAAGTTGCGGATGTTGATTTGGTTGCTGTCAAGATAAACAGATTGTGCGAAAGATTTAATATCAAATGTTCTTACACGGAATATAATCATATAGCTGAGCTAGCCCCTCCCTTAGATTAGTAAGTAAATTAAGTAGCTTAAGTTTTGACATAAAACTTCGTACAGGTTTTTTGAAAATTTTTACCTCCTCTTATTATATTAAATAAAAACTAAGTATACCACGAAACAAAATATTATATTTTTAGGCAGAAAAAGGAAAAGTCCTTAAACTCTTTGTAAATATACACATATACATATATTTTATATTAGTACCCAGGAAAAAATAGGATCATCCAAAGAGTAACCTTGGAGCGCTCCTTTGCGAGTAATGGATTACTCCATCAAACTCCGGACCGCATTGGATTTTTAACACAGCATGTCCGCAGACACGAGTACTCCTTTTAAGCTCCTTATTGAGTACTCCCTTTGATCTTGATAATGACGACAGAGGGAGTAATCGTTTTTTGTCTCCTAAAAGAGCACAAAGGGAGTCATCGTTTTTGTCTCCTAAAAGAGCACAAAGGAAGTCATCGTTTTTGTCTCCTAAAAATAAATAAATCATATAATATACAAATTTGGTTATTTTTTACAAAAAGGAAAATATTCATTTATTTTTTAAACGACGAGGTCATAGTTTTCGACGAGTAGGTCTGTCGGTAAACAGTTGCTTTACATTTACGAAATGCCAGCTTGAAAGATTTTTCATAATCCGGGTATGTTGAATACGTGTCTTTCACTTTTTAAAACTAAACTGACTAAATAGAAAAACAAAACGAAAACATCAACAACAATTACCAGTTATGACAAAGAAAAAAAATCAAAAACGAACTGATGCATCCCTCATTGATCCATTTGGAGTATTAAGCGAGGCATAAACAACAAAACAAAAAAAGTTTCGATAGTTCGCTTATTACTCCAAATGGATGAACAAGTCGTTACTCCTATATTGCTCTATTATGGATTAATCCATCAATTTTTCTGGGTGTATGAGAAAAATTTCTAAATACCATGAAAGCAATATTGAATATTGAATTGAATTGAAATTACTGTTTAAGAGTTTTTCTTACTAGTTCTTTCTTTTAGCAAATAGTAAATGCTGATGATTAGTTTAACTATGCGGATTAAATTTTTGACTCATTGACAACTTTCAAAAGCCTTTGTTTTTTCCTTATTGAAAATGTCTGAGAGTTTAAACGGAGCCATGACCTACATATATTTTCTTATGATATTATTATCAATTACATACATATAACCAGGCCTGTCCTATAATTCACAAGCATTCAAATCACATGATTTCAAAAAATTAATTGTATTAATTAATAACTGATTGGCGGTTACAAATTTTAGGAAGTCATGTGATTTAAGCTTTTTAGATTTACAGAACAGGTCCGTATATTGACACCTGATGTAATGAGCATTATAGGAATGCTCTATTTAACCATGGTAGTGAAGCTGAGAAGAGTCTTTAGATAGAATAGAACTTCAGACTGAGTGACTAGCACGCCGTCAACCAGCCTACCGGGGAGCAATATTTTTTTCAAGCAATGAACTTTTAATAAATTAATAATTAAATTTAATGAAAATTTTTTTTAGTTGGGTTCGAACTCAAATCCTTGCGTGACCTTTTAAAATTCTTAGAGTGGTAATATCATTATCAATGAGTAAACAACTTTTGGCAACTATATTGAGATTTCCAATTCAATTGTCTGAGACCGAATGGAGCTCTGCGTACATTCTGATTGAGACCAGGAACAAGTTCTCCTTCTGACAGATCCACTTGGGATACCAAAGAAGTGTTCTAGGAAATTGTGTAAAGTCCTTGTGCCTTAGCCGATTGTTTATAAAATAAACTTCTAACTAACAATTCACATGTTTCAGCTTGCTTCAGACCGGATGGTGATGCAATTAAATTCTGCTTAAGCTAGAGCCTTCTTATAGATCTACCTGGGACACAATAGATGCGTTTCTTCCCTGTGAAATGACTTCGAGTACTTGTGCTAGTTAAACAGTTAACGCAATTGCTACAAAATGATCCCAATGACAAGATACTTAACATAATATTAAGTTATTTTGGGCAGTGGTTTCATTAACATATGAAGCACAGCTGACAATAACTCCCGACCTTACCTAAGAGTTGCAGATAATTTTTCATAATCCTTAGCCTTCCGCTTCCTCTTCTTCTTTCTCTTTCCTCTTATCCGTTCCTTTGCCCCAACACATCCTATTCTTTTTTCCCTTCCCCTATAACAAACCGTAGTTGACCTAATATTATATTATATTAATTATATGTAATATAATGTAATATAATTAATATAATATAATTATGAGCTGCATATTATAAAACATTTGCTCCATTGTGCTTGTGTGCATTCTTTTAAGTATCACACAGACATTTTTAGTTAATTTAAATGTATTAACATATTTAATATAACAAATTAGAAAGGGAAATAATCAAAACAGTTAAAAATATTAAAAAAAAAACTCAAACCCAATTTTTTGTAGTGCAATTAGAAAAAAAATAATGACTATATTTAAACGAACTTTTAATAAATTTTTAATTACTGTTTAACTAAATTCATGGCAACAAAATTAAACACAAAAAATAATATATAAATACCCCAGCTCATTTAAACGTTAAATATTTTCTATTACTAATTAATGTTTGTATGTTGACGGGAATTCTTTGGCTTAATTTCAAATCTGAGTTTACCGATTTCTATTTTAATTTTAAACATTAAAGCGCAACAGCAGAAACCTGCCCCCGCTCCCAAGAGGCCAAAGGCCTGAAAGGCAATATTCTGCAGAGGAAGAAAATGTTGCAGCTCATCAACACGGGATAAGGCGTCCTAATCCTGCTCCAATATCGGGGCAATCTCGATTAATATAAATTTAATAATGACCTGATTAAGATTTTATTTTCCGTTTTGCCTTATTAAATACTTTCATTGGCACCCAAAGGGCGTCTAATTGTATAAAGGTTGTAAAGAAAATAAAATAGATTCATATCGAACATAATTTGTTTGTTTGTTGGGATTTTTGAATAAGTTTCAAAGCCTACTATGCTTATACTATTGTAATTTTTATAATTCTCAATGAGTTTTTAAAAGTTTTTGTATAAGTAAAGAGGTTTGAAACATTTAAAAATAAGGTTTAAGGTCTACTGATGATTTGGCTTTAGCACCAATGAAATGCATGTATATAGACTAGCCAAAAAAAACCCTCAACAAACAAAAGTTTTTTTTTAAATCTTTAAAAAATGAAATTTATATAATCGAGATTGCCTCGATATCTTTTTTCAAAGATTTAAAAAAAAAAATAATTAAAAAAAAATTATAACATAAAATTCCCAAAAAGATACTGACCTCTATGAGTACCAGGCATACTTTTTGTGCCTTATGTTATTATTTAAATCAAAATTAATAGTTTCTTTATTGCAAAAAGCGTTAGGCGAGAGATAATTGGTGTTACTCCAAATGAAAACTCTCTGCTCCTTATAAATTTCCCTCATAAGACAATTTTCATGACTTTCTAATCTACTTAAGATTTTTTTTAAATATCGCATAAATAAAGACCAATTGGAGTTATTTTCGAATTACAGTAAATAAAATAGTTTGAATAACGTTTATTTTTATGATTCGAAGTTTTTCTGAATACAACGCCTTGATATTTTTCGTTCGAATATTTCCATCTCTTTAATGACAATAGGTGAGACACTAAACCATATTGCAAACCCGTAAATGAAAATTTTTCTGATACTAGTCTTGTATAAAAGTAGCTTAGTTCTCTTCGAGAGGTTTTTATTATAAAAAATTGAAATTATTGAAAAAGTGCCCATAATCTTAAATGATTTTTTTTTTTAAATATTTCTTGCATGTCCATTAAATTTGAAAAGATTATTAAAAGTAACTCCAAGATATTTAAGATTATCGACGAAAGGTATCTCTATTCCATCAAGGCAGAGCGTAAGCCTTTTACTTTCTGGGATAACAATGTATTTGCACTTTCCCGAAGTATTCCGGATACAAATTGCTTTACATTTACTGCCTGTTCGCCGATATCGAAAGAAATTCTTCTTAGTTAGAAAAATTTATTTTAACATCCCAATCATCAAAAAACTGTTTAACTATTTGAAGATGGTTCGAAACTTGACTTAGAGCATTCATGGGGGGGATTCACTATGACAGTAGAGAAGCGAATTGTCAGCAATAAATCAGACCAGTTGAGTTGGGAAACATGTGAGGAAAGTCATACATAAAAATGTTGTAAAGATGCGGCGCCAAAATTGAACCTTGTGGCACATCACAATGAACACTTACAAGATTGTATAAATAATCTAGAATATTAATTTATTATTGCACTTGCAATTATACACAAAATGCAACAGCCTTTCTAAAGTCTTTTGAAAAAAACGTAATGCCTTTCCCATGTCCATTGTAAAGATGTTGTCAAGTTTTGGTTTTTACTTCTTCGATAGTGTTTTCGTATGTCATGTGACGAGGCAAATGCATGATGTTGCCATGTCATATAGGACAGATAGAAAAACCAAATTTGACTACTTGCTTTGGAAACAAACGGACGTTTTCGGTACCGCAACACACTTGAAGCAACCACTTGGGCAGACATCATTCAAACACCATTACTATTTAAACTGGCAATCAATGAAGAAAGAATACGCGACTTGTAGTTCTTCCTTTATCGAACATATTTTAATTATGAACGCAGTTTATACAATCTTCTGTTTGATGTGTGATACAAACAGAGGTGGACATTAAGTTACCACATGATAAATTTAAAAGCATATATTTTTTCTAATTATTCAAATTAATTAAAGTATTTACTAGGGCTTGGGATTTTCTGGACTCTTTCACTTCCCGGGAAACAGAAATAATAAAATCGCATGCCCGGGAAAATATGAAATATATAAATTAAGTTAATTTATGAACAGAAAATTTGCAAAAAAAAAATATTGTTTTTAGAGTCCTGCCGAATGTTTGGCTTGCTGCTCGGTGTTCGAAAAAATTCTCGCTGAACATCGCACGGTGGATAAAATTCTAATACATGTTTTTATATCATCAAATTTAATCAACAATTAAACACTCTAAAACATATTAAAGTACAAAAAGTACAAAGTTGTCAAAATAAAAGGATCTTATAATTTTATTTTATTAAGTAAAAAAATCACAAAAATTAAAATTGTTTATATTAATGGAAAAAAGTTCGGGTTCGAGTTCGATATGACCTTAAAACAATGTTATACAAATTTAAATAGTTTACGTTACATACAAGTATATTAAAGTTTTAGTTAAATATGCTAATATTATATAATTTCGAGTGCCTGTAGCACAGCTACAACGATACCCAATTTACATCACAATTTAAAAGTAAAAAAAACTTTTTTGTATAGAACATAGAAATACTCTACAACACTGCAAATCAAAATTCATTTGTCGTTTAGGAACGTGTGCCGCTGTTGCATTTTCAAGAATATGTTCTTAGCAATTCAGCCACGCATTTCATGTTCATAATTATTACAAGGAAGGCAGGCCATCAAATGTTATTCTCAGTTTTTTTAAATGCCGCTTTTGCTTTGCCCCAAGAGGGTTTTCAGTTATTTGGGAACTGGGAATACAGAATCAATCCACTTTTTTAATGCGATCTAGTTTTGTTCTACGTTGAATATCTTTCAAATAAATAACCGAAATACCGTTTCTTTCATAACTGAAAATTATTTATATATGACCACATAATAACAATAAAAATTCTTTTTATATTTGCGTTTTTATATTTCAAAACTATTTGATATTTATAATTAAACAATACTTATTAACTCTTAGATTATGTTAATAACAAAGTCTTTCAAATGAAATAAATGGAAATTTAAAAATATATAATATGATATAAAATATAATTGCATTTAAAAGGAAGAAATAAAAGAAATTCATTACTTAGTATAAAAAATATAATAAATATATAATAAATACTAATTAATTATTAGGCTAAAATGGTATAAACAATTATTTAAACCACAAAAACAAATAAATTACAATGTACACCGCATTTTATTTCTTACAAAATTAAAAAACATTAAATCTTTCATTCCATTATTTCGATAATGAACCTTAAGTTTAAATGCTGGTACAAAAAAACCCCAAATCAAAGTAAAAATTATTTTAAGAAATGAAAGCTAAAGCAGGAGTCGATTCTGATTCTGTGATAATGTGAAATGAACAAATATTGATTCATTAAATTTTTGGTCAGTTCTTTTCATTCTTTGTTTCATTTAATTTTTCATCAGTTCTTTTTAATTTACCTTTCACAATTACATATTTTCTGATTCCCGCTTGAGTAATAAAAAAATGTTTCTTTACAAATGTAGCTATGAAAACTTTTCCTACGCCAAAAGAAGTCTACATACCAAATATTTCAGCGATCGGACCATATTTAGAGGATGCTACATATAGTTTGCGACTTTTATATAGAACTTGTGTACATGCATACTAGAGATGCTAAACAGGATATCCCAAAATCCCTGAATTTTTCGGGGAATATCAAAAACACTTATATTTTCTGACTGCCAAAGAAATTCCATACATAAAAAATATTGTTTACGTTTTTTTTCATATTGAGTTTGACATTCAGGAATATGTATCGTAAGCGATCATCTGCTTTAACGAGTTTACTTTGTTTATTGTATCATGAATCATATTTATTTTTGCCGATTTACAAGTCACGATTATTCAAAAAGAAATTGAGTTTTGAAGATCATAAAACAAAACGTAATGACAAAAGTTCTATATGGTAAGCAGGAACCGAAAATAATTATTATAGCCGAAATTTTTTATAAAAAAAAATTTAATATCGATCCGAGAATATTAAGAACATGTTGTTTTACAAAGAAGTTATTATGAACATGAAATAAAATTATATTTTCTATTTATACTAAAAAATCAATTAATAAGAATTATTTTTGAGTTTATTTTTTTTTCAATCCTAAATAATTCTTATTTTTAATTTTAATTTTTATTGGCAAATAATAATTTTTAATTTTAATTTTTTCGTTTAAAATTCATTTCTTGATATTTTGCTTAAAAATTCATTTTTCACTCGATGAGGTCAAGATTTAACTAGGTGACAGCATTAGGAAAACAATTACAACAATACAAGAACAATAGGCATTTTTGTTTGTGTAGTTTCATTGCGTATGTCAAAAGCCTAAACCATAAAACAAAGAAAACAGATACAGAAAAAAAGTAAAAGTATTTTATACGTATTTTGACATTCGCAACGAATAGTCAGCTGCTGTAATGCTGTCACCTGTTTAAATACGCCTTGGATGAGGTAGTTATACTTATAAACAAACTTTATACGTGTATAAATCAATCCTTTATTACAAATAACATATCAAGCTTGTCTTAAGACGAAGAATCAAAATCCCGATGTACGCTTATTAGAAGCATGATTGTAAAACTATTTTTCTGAAGGATTATTCTATAAACTTATTGCATACTACATACAAATATTATTATCGCAAGGATTCAGTTTTCATTATTAAATGATTTTTAATAAGCCTTTTACACTATTATTCACAATACTTTTCCAAGGTTAAGCTTTATGTTGGTACAACTAATTTCTAAATCATTTTATTTTGTTAAGTTAGTATACTATGTATTATACTATGAAACAATACATTTACATTAAGATTGCATTTCGTTTAAGATTGCATTGCAAACAAGCTCTTTTCGTTAGATGCATTTTTCCAACTTAAACATTGCTATAATTTTTTCCCTCATAATAACCATGAGCCATGCCTATTTATAACCGATTATTAAAATTTAGTTGATTTAAATTGGTTTGTGCAAAGTTCGTACTTTAAAGCAATTTTAACTTCTATAATGTTATGTGAACTATTCTAGTGCTTTGAAGTTCTGCAGCTTAAAAATTTAAAGACTCTTACCCAACATGTCGGTATCCCCAGAATAAATATCCACCGGTGATAAAAATATATTTTAAGATTATTGAATTGTTAATGTATTGTTAATGTAAGTATGAGTAAAACCTTATTTATCGTTTGAACGGTTAATATTCTTTCCTTAATGAATATATATTAACTTCCAGGCCCACTATGTCCCATGTATTCGTTCTTACGTACAATTAAATTTAAAACAAAAACAAAATTTTAGAATTTGTTAAAACAAAAACAAAATTTTAGAATTTGTTTTTGTTTTAAATGTAATTGTACGAAAGAAAGAATTCGATCGACATAGTGGGCCTGGCAGTAAATGTTTTTTTCACATAAGGTTTTCCGCGTATTTAATTTATTCATATAAAAAAAGTTTTTGATATTTATTTCCACTGTTACACAGAACGAAAAAAATCAACAGCGCAGTGTAATTGTGAAAATTTGTTGTTTCGATGCAGTTTTTTTTTATTTAAAGATATGTTGACATCTTTCACCAAACGTGAATCAAAACTACTATGAAAAAGTGAAAACAAAATTTTCATTTCAACGTTTCACAGAACTAGAATCGACCCCCACCCTGCCCATGTTTTTTGAAGATAATTATAATATTAAAATAATGAAAACCCTATCATCCAACCTGAATGCGGAGGTGTTGCACACCGTATAGATTTTAACATCGACGGCAGCCAGTTCAGATTTACTCAGCTAATTCCAGTGGACATATATTGATTTTTGTAATAGTAAGCACAAAGGCCAACTAGTATCGAAAATGCCGATGTTACAATAAATGACTTTGGTGTCAGCAATTGCGGCAATAAATGATTTATCAAATAATTCCCATTTGCTCGGGAATTTTTAACGATTTTCTTTCGTCTTTCTAATGCAAGTTGGTCCTCTATAATTCTTTGTTGTTTTCTAAAAATAAAGACAAACTTATTAGATTTGCACTTTTCTAGAAAACGGTTGCACAACTTACTCTTGTTGAATTAATTTTTGAACTTCTTTTTCAATAAGAATCAATGGATACTTCTCATAAAGCTGGCTCGACTTTTTTAACAGGGTTTCAAATGGCAAGTCATCTGGTAACTGTTAAAAGCATTTAAAAATTACTCAAAAAAAGATTAAAAGCAATGTCGCACACTAAATAGAAAAGGTGTTAAACTAAATGGATCAGCAACTATCTGGATGCGAGCTGAAGCAATCACTTAAAATTGTTGTTGCAAAAAGCCGATTTTCGTTTTTTTTCTATTTACTGTGAGATATAACCGCTCAAATCCTTTACACTGCTAATAGCTTACCTTAGACAGCAGACAATGTATCATTGCCATGTCGCAATCTTCAAGCAATATATCATCCGCACGGTGCAATATTATCGATGCCGTTACAAATATAGGTGAATAAATAGGCGAGGCCAAAAAGTAATCGTAGAGACGTACGACTGCTTTGTACGAGTTCAAGCTATGTCCAAACCATGTTAAATACCACGGCAAAGCAAATAATGTACCGACGGAAGATCGTTGCAAAAACCTAAAGAGTTTGGGATTTTCAAAATTAACAACTGGCCATATGAACATCAGTCTTTTTTGAGTTGCATCCATTGTTTCCTGCATGCATTCGGAAAAATGATTTGTCGAAAGTTCTTCCATTACGGCAAATGCAACCTCCTCGCCAACAACAAGTAGGAAAGTTACAGCCACGTCATGGTATCCCTGGTAGTAACGCAAATTGGGATATTTGTTAATCACTCGTAATATCAGAACGGTCAATTGATCTTGCAATGCAATACGTTGTTCATATGGAATACCAGGTGGAAATCGTTTTAATGATCTGTTGACATCTAATACTACTTGATTATATTCTGGATGGTTCTGTAGATCACTTAGTTTAGGAGCTGGTTCTAGACAAGAAATATCAACACCTGCCAATTGAGGCCACAACTTTCTTCGCATGTCATCTGTAACAAGGCCATGATCAGATCGTGCTAATTCTTTTAATCTCTTTAACTCGATTTGCCCATTGCCATCCTTCAATAGTTGTTCGATTCGATTTCGTTTTTCTTGTTCCTCTTGGCTTTCTGGATCTGTAAGGTATCAATAAAATATATTACTATTATTATTTCACTAGGAGGTTGTTCAAATATCTGTTTTTCTTACAAATAATGAGGTAATTAAACAAACATTTTCCCCCAGCTTGTGTATGTCGAAGTTGAATTCGAATCTTCAAGAATTTGTAATAGATTAAATGAAAAATGCGGAAGTTTTCTGTAAGCTAGCAGAAGTTTTCGCGGTCAAATATTCGACTTCGGCATACATAATATGGGTACATATTTCAGAAAATCAAAAACAAGTTCTCTTTGAAATTATTACTTCAGTATGAAATTTTTCAAAAATTTCAAGTAAAATGGCTGACATAAATGATGTCAAAATGTGTTCAGAAAATGTTATTGGTGAAAATTATTGGCATAAATATAGGAGTTATGATGTTTTGCAGAACGATGATATAACCAATATGTGAAAAAAAATTATTTGTTTAAATTCGTAATTTTTATGAAATAACATTATACTCGTAATATACATATAATTATTACAAGGTAGTCGCAATAGGAAACACATGTATGTATGTAAATATGTATATTGTTTACTGGGAATTTACATGTAGACTTTCAAATAAAAAACAAACAAAAATAAAGCACATTTATTTAAACATGTGCTCCATGGTGCAACGATTAGGAATTAATGGTGTGTTTCCAGTTTCTACAATATGAAAATAATTAATTTCATTTATTCTGGAGCAAAATTTGTGATATGTAAAGATTTTTTTTTTATATGTGCATACACATTGTTCTCTAAAATTACTTGCAAGAAAGAGTGCCTCTGGAAAATCCCACTGCAAGAGAGGGATTCTTCTGCAACTCTCTTCCACTAATTTTTCAAACTGAGTTACAAACAGATGTTATTTTAAATTTTTCAGTTTTTTCCATTTTTTAATTTACGTATATTTCAAATATAGTCAAGTCGTTATGAAAAATGGCGACGACAAATTCAAAGTCGTTTCAAAACAATATCGCCGTCAAATTTTATTGTAAATACAAATTCTATGTTGACAGTCATCGATAATATCCGATAACGACAACTGGAATAACAATTTGAAGTAAACAAGGCAAAACAATATCGTTTTGTATTTATGTCGGCAACTGGAATAAGGATGATTGACAATAAAATGACGCTGACTTTGACGACGACAATTAGAATAAGGGTGATTAATTTATTTATTTTTACGTTTGAAAAAGTCTGGCATCAGTGCATAACCATGGCCCCTTGAAATGTGATCAATCGCCTAGCATACTTTAAGGCTGACATTTTTGTTACTATTATGTTAGGTTGATTTTTACCAATCTTATCATTACCGGTACAAAATTCGCGACACAAACTACCCCCTAATAATTGTATATGGATTAGAACATGAAAAATAACCTTTTTAATTTTTAATCTTTGCACGGGTTCAGTACAATTAATACCAGGTAATACAGAAAAAATACATGTATGTATATTATATACAACTCGATTTCACTTGAACTCGCAGACCTTACCGAATGCAATCTGAAAAGAATAAACCAGTTTATTCGGAAAACGGGTTGGTTCAACACCCACCACAATATAGGATATATGGAATCTTTTTTGAACTGTCTACATCAGGCATCACAAAGGGACCTATTTTCTGGGACCAAGCGGGCCGGTTGCTTACAGTCGGCAATCTAATCTATGTGCAATCTAACCTAACCTTGTATGCTAGTCTGCCAGTAAACTCCCAGGAAAACAAAAATTAAATTCACAATTAAATTGTTTATTGCTTTACGATCCGTCTTTCTCTGAAATGCATATTTAACTTTTCTCAAATCTGAGGTTTTTTTATAAAAAAATGAAAAATTGCATCTATGTATGTTGTATGCACTATACCTACATTTTTCGAAGCTCAGATCTTGAGGTTGAACGATTTTTCTGAAGTCATCCTCGGACATTTTATTTACTTTCGATTAACTTAATTTAATATTTAAACTTTGTCCGAACTTTTTTTTAAAAAATTTTATATACGTATCTTTATACAAAAACAATAACGAATCTTATATTTCCAATTTTTTGCATTTGAGATTTTCTTTATTCTTTGATGACTACTATGTACTACTTTGTTGTTTTTTCATTATCAAATTAATTTCTTTTTTGAAGGAACATGGTGGAGAGAAATACAGTTGGGTGACACAGATAATATTATTACAACAGCGGTGTGACAGTGAACTAATTATCAAAATTTAACCAATATAAATATTTTAGTTTTCAGTACTAACGATTCTCGAAGCGTGAAAATTTTCTCATGAAGTGTAAAAAAAATTTCATCGTATTTCGATTAAAGAAAGACTTTGTTTAATGTTAATGAAATGCTCACAACATCATGACTTACTTCAAACTATAAAACACCATATACATACGTGTTCTGTTTTATGTCATGTTTGACGAAGGCAGATTATCTGACTAGATATCAATTGTGTAAAATTAAATTTGAGTGGATAATATACTCATAAGAACTTTTTAAAAAGTTGTATCTGCGCTGGCAGTGCCACCCGGCTTAGATATGTTTTGACAGCTAGTCAGGTATTTCCTACAATAAATTTTGTATTGCTGTAGAATCACTACTACCTGGTTGAACTGTCTTCTATTTGACGTTATCTTCAAGACTCATCTGTGTTAACGGTGCCACCCGGTTTTAATTTAATTCACAATTAAAAACGTACAACAAACCTTGTATTGGTGTAGAGGCGGTACTACCTGGTTGAATCACCTTGTTATTGATACTTTTGTCGCACTACGGTCGCTCTGTTTGTAAATATTTTTTTATAAACAATGAAAGAAATGAAGGAACACCAATTTCTATTAAATATAGATAATAAAGAAATTTTAATCGAGGTGTGAACTAAAATTATATTGTAATGCATAATATACTTACTCTTTGATTATTTAGATACTTAACCATTCCATTGATTATTTAATGGGAAATCAAGATGAACAACAAACATTGCGATTGTCTCACAAGTACGGGTTTCTAAATCCTGATGATTTCCTGTTGACCACAAGAAGCATTGCAAAGTTCTACCGTGACGTTTGCAGTACTGATGTCAACAGTATTCAACATCTAGAATTCGCCAAGTCGGAATTAGCAAACCTCACGCCAGAATTTCAAAAAATAGTAACGTCTGCTTTGCAGTCTAGGCGAAATGAAGTGTTAAGTCACTTAATAAGAGAACAAAACGCTCTCGAGTGCCCGCTTATCGAATCATTTGACTGGGATACACGTCTGATCCTAGGTGATAGTAGCTTTGCACAAAACAATAAGCTACTGACAACCTTAACTTTGAGCTTGCGTTGTAATCATAAACAAAATTGTAAGCAGCAACTTCATGTAGAAATGGATTATTCAAAATTAAATGAATTTATTAAAACGATTGAAGATGCTGTAGATAAATTAAAATAACATATTTTTTGTGAAAAGTCAGGAGCAGCGCTTGCAATTATAACCAAAACATGAATTACCTTAAAGCACGCTAAATAAAATTCAAATAGAAAGTGTAGAATGTTATGTACATAAATAAATTACATCAATGGTAATAATATTACGATCGATATGTACATGCATACATATTGTGTTGACAACATAATTAAATGTTTTTTTATGATGGGAGTGTAGCGGCTCCCGAAAAACAACGTCGTTTCTGTTCTGCCGTGTAAGTTGAAATTAATTAGTGTTAAAATTGTACCTTGTTCCTCTGGAATATTGTCTCATGTCCAATTCTTTCTGACTTAAAATGTTACGAACATTAGCCAAAAAATAATAATCACTTTAATATTTAAATAATAATTTTTTAAAAAATGTTTCTTTTACGGAATTTGTGTTTAGGCATGTTATATTTGCTATTATACGTACTTAAATAAAATGATGCCGAGTAGTAACGAAGTTCTTACGTTTTATAAAACAAAAAAAATTTCAAAAAAAAATTATAACAATTTTGCACAATAATACGTAATACCAACATTAAATGTAAAGATGACACGCCACAACCAGTCAAAAAAGAAATTTAAGACTTTCTTCACAATGATCTGGAGAGCTTCTTTTGGCTGTAAATTTGCAGAATATAGTTGCACAAAAATGGCGCCGGTAGCTAGACCATATGTCCATGATGTTATTAACAGTATTTTAAAAATGTTTTTGTGACTAACTATACCCGACCTATGCCTTCACATAGGAAGAATAACATGCTTTTAACGAAATTCCACAAAAGAATCCCAAGACTATATACGGTTATCCGTGGCAAATCAGTCAACCAGTGCGAGCGGGACGAAAAAATCTCGAAGGACAAACAACACACGCAAGCCTGACCGCACTTAAGAAATAATTACGATGACGCGAGAGCTGTTCTTCAGCCCAGAGCTGCTTAACGACTGTATTTAACTTTAAATACACCTTGACTACAAAAAATTTCTGCTCTTGAACTCATTTTTTTTCTTGAAGTTGGGGTAACGAATTCTATCGAAAATGAAACAGAACTAAAATCAACAGTAATTTTTTTTCTTAACAATTATTTTTATTAAGTGCAACTTCACAGAAGTTCCAGAAGATTTTTATATACCTACATATTTCTTTACTTTTTTTAAATTTCAAATATACTGCTTTAAGTTGATGGCCCGGCATCGCGAATTCTTGCCTCAAAACTTTTGGCATTTTGTATTTATGCAATTGTTAACAATGTAAATTTTTAAAACTCCCTGATTGATTCCACGACCTCTGCTAAGCAGCGCGATGTTTTCCTTTACTAAATCCACAAATTTTCGAACAGTAGATTTTTTAAAGCGATATTTATCTGTGATAGAGAATGGGTATGAGCTTTCCTAGTACACTTTTGGTTGCCGATAATTTGATATTTAAACTAAATATTTTAATTTGTTAGTCAATTTTTTTTATTAATAGTCGTTTCCTATTAGGCAAATTGTGTTTATCGAATCTATAATATTAACTAAATAACTTTTTCAATAATGTCACCGAAAAATGTTTTTATAAAATGTAAATATATATGTTAAAAAAATGTCAAAGTGTCCTTTTATTTTTGGTTTAAGGAAGGGTGAAACCAATAGTAAAATTTCAGATTTTATAGATGTTTTATTAAACGTTTAAAAGCCTATTAATCGCTTATGAATTTAACTTTATTGAATTTTGCTTAGAAGCGGTTTATAAACCTAGTGCAAGTTTTTATACATATGGCTGTATAATTACCACTAGATAGTAAAATTTGAGTGTTTTTTCCTCTTTCAGTATTGGTTATAGTTTTCATGGAAACGCCCATATATGTGCATGCATATTTATCTTGCTTGCTTGAAAACAATTGCCAAAGTTTCCATAACAGGTACGGAAAACAAGTAGATTTTAAATATCAAAAACAGTTTTTAAATAATAAAAAAAACGTTTTAGTTCGGACCTGGGACCCTGTACATACTCGTACCTGCACTGTGGCTGAAGGTGCAATGAAAATAATTATGTTTTTATTTAGGAAAAAATAAGTTTTATTGATAAAACTTGAATGATGACTTATTTACATTTAAATTATTTTTAAACGTGCAACGTAGAAAAATCTTATATTTTATTTATTTAAAAAAAATTTATTTAATAAAGTTTATTTTATTTTTTGAAATTATGGTATTAAAATAGAAACAAAAAGCAAAATATGGATTGGGAAACATATTAACAAATAAATTAAAAAACACGATTAGTTTAACAGCATTCGAATACACTTCTATTTGCGAAACTCATAAAGAAAAGTTTTGTTTTTTTTTTCTTAATAGAAATTATAAATTTCATTTATATGTTATATTTATGGTAAATATAAAAAAGGTTAAATACATAGTATTTTGTACATTTACATAAATTAAGTTTGATTTCTTTGTAATTTCGAGGGAGAGTCTTACAGTTTTATTATCAATAAATATTTTTATTATTAACTGCCTGTCTCACAATATCGAAAGCAAATTTTACTTCGTACAATAACATTTAATATAAAAACAAAATTTTAAAATTAGTATTTTTAAGAGAAAATTGTCTTTCGATATTGTGGGATAGACAGTCAATTTAATATATATGTATATATATTTTTTTTGCTTAAGATAATTTATTTTTATTTTCTTGCTAGATAAATTTATATTCATGTATGTATGTATGTACATTAGAGTGGGTCAATTTGTATGTATGTATTACAAAAAATTCACCAACGATTATCAAAATCGTAATCTACGACAAATTCTGGGAAGGTTTGACCAAGACAGAATCGGTCTAAAATCAAAATTGTGATTCCGGTTTTTAATGAGTTTTTTTTAAATATGCTATAAGATTATGGGTAAACAAAAAGCAAAACTTATTATTAAATAGTATACGAAAAATTTTAAAAACGTTGTTTTCTTTAAAAATAAGCTAGACATTTATAAAATTGTTATATTTAAATAGAGCTTAAAATTATATTAAAAAATTTTATCAGCAAAAACTAACATAGTGACCTAAAATTATTTAAAAAAAAACGCATAATGAGAAAAGCAACCAAGCTAATGTCATATATGCAATCGGTTGTTTATTTGATTTAAATTTTGTTTTTTATTCATTTCGGTTTGCTATATATAATTCAAATATTATGGAGTCTGATACATCAATTGGTTCTTCTTCTGATAATTATAAGCGCGTTCGAGTACCCAAAATTCTTTACAAATTTTTACTGAACTTTATTACATTTTACTAAATTGCGTTCGTTTAGCCAAAATACCGTAAATGAGAACACAAATTGAGAGCGTAAAGTGACAGTTCACGGCTGAGTATTTACAAATTTTTACTGCAGAATTTCTTGTAGTAAAATTTAGTAGGACCAAAAAACAAGCATACATGTGATTCAAAAGGTAAACAAACAAAAGTAAGAAAAAAAAAGTATACAATTTGTGAAAAAATTATTTAAAAAAGAAAAATTTAAATAACACAAAATCAAAAGTGAACAATTATTTTTAAACTATTCGTTGAAGCGAACATTTTATATCCAATTTTCATTTTTTGGGCTTCATAACAACTTTTGAACTTTCTTTTCGTTGTGTTATTTAAATTCTTTGGAGTTGAGAAAGTGCTAAGTATATGGTTACTTTCCATTCCAAAGAAACAAAAGATACGTCTACATCTGAAAAATTCACCGCATTTGTCGAAGCAATGAATTGTTTATTTTATATCGGAAAATGTAAGTGCAATTTACAAATTTATCGTTGTTCATGTTGTTTGACGCCTGAATTTTTCACTGATCGGCATACCGTAAGAAAGCTGACAATTCTAGAAGTCCTGGCGGATATTGTTGATCTGGAATAGGATCCGACTACTACTAGGGATTCATCTTACCGGCCTAAAGCATCAACCATGGACGTTGATGATGATTTTATGTTCAAAACACTAAATTTAAAAAGGGCAATTGCTCTTAAGCGCGGTTCGTATACGAAAAAGTTTATATTTTCTATCTTTTCTCGTTAAAAACCGGAAGCTTGATTTTGGCTTTAGACCCATAGTTTCTGTGGAAAACCTTCTTAGAATTCGACCTAGATTGCGAGTTTGACAACCGCTTGGTCGTGCAAAAAATTTACCCTCTTTAATGTACATATGTAAATAATAGACGTGTAAATACAGGTATGCACACGTGTAAATAAAATATACATATGTACATACATACATACATGTAGTTAGTTTTTATATGTGCATTTTATATTCATATTCACTTTATGTATTTTTTCATATATTTTATGTTTTAAATAAAGTTTACGATTACATTTACGAAGGCAGGTTGATAAATGTTTAATATTAATTCGAAAGTTACAGTGTTTGTATTGTAATTACTCGTAGAATAAAAGTTCGTTATCTTGCATTGTTTCTTTACTTTAAGCATGTTTAATTTATAAAGAAAATACATATTTTTAATAATAATGGGTAAAATTATGTTAAGCATTTTTGAAACTGCGAGAAGAGAACTCGTCACAAAACTTTTTACGTTAACCTTTCTGAATTGTTGGCCACTATTGGTGTAATTCACAAACTAACTTTTAACAATCCTTTAAAATCTAATACTCGTATTGTTGTTTGCAGTAAAAATTATGTGAAGTTACTAAACTTCTTAACAACTTTGTTTTAGTTTAATATCTTGTAGCATCTCTGTTGAAAAAAACGAAAGCTCAAAAAACAAATGAAATTCTGTCTTCATAAACATATTTTGGTTTACAAATTTTTTTAAATAAATTTTACGCAATAAAAAAACATAATAAAAAAACTTCCAACGAAGGTTATACGAGTATTGCTCAAGAATATCTTAAACATTCTTATTTTCCGCATTAATGGAAAACAGCTAAAATCGTCTCTATTTTTATTTTAATTTTTTTAAAACAAACACAAACCGCGAAGGCAGGAATCGAACCTGCTACCCCCAGACTAATAGTCTAGTACGCTATCTACTAGTCTGCGGGGGTTCCCAACAATTTGAAAACAAAAGTAAAATTGCGGCCAATTTCTTTGTATTCCAATCTAGGAAAGTTATTTGCGAGGATAATCAGATAAAATGTATATATGTGATTTTAAACGTAACTCTACGATACATACGATATCATTAACTCTTGTTGTCGAAAAGGCATTTCGGAAGGCATATCATGATGATATTATTATAAAAAATTATAAGAATTGGGTTCAATCCAGCTATTATTATACATTTTCGATGATTTTTGGATGACAGAAGTTTCTGCGTACTCATTGGTAATGAACTATCATTTCAGGGTAAGACCTCTTGCGGCGTTCCTCAGGGTTCTGTGTTGGCCTCCCATTTATACAATATTTGTATACATGATTTTCTTCATGTACTTAATGGCTCTAAAGGAGTGTTTATTGCTGATGACACTCTTCCTTATGCCCATGATGTGTCTCCACTGTTTGCTCTCCAACGAAATGCTTCGAGGAAGTGTAAATATACTATTTTCCTGGAGAGTAAAAATATAAATCTTCTGTGAATGGCAACGATATAGAATTTTAGTGACAACATTCATATGTTTTTGAAATTCAATCAATATGTTCTAAAGGAGTTTTTGCAAGTTTTTTAATAATACGATTTTTTCCGGAAGGGGCTATATTACTTTTATACAAACTAAGCTTTTTTTTAAAAGATAAGTAACAACTCAGGCAATTAATGCCTACCAAAAATTTCAATGTGTTACTTTCTTTTTACGGAACAGGAGAGTGTAGAAAGGACAGATGGTGAAAGTGAGAAAGCTTAATTAATTCTTTTACAACTCTGCTATTGCACGTTTTGTTGAGTTTTTTATAGCAGCTTTGCTGCGCCTTTGGTGTCCAGTAGGCTGTATTAGCCATTTTATTAAATAATTTTGCTACAACAGGGCCCTCCTTCGCGCTATGATGTAGACAAGCGTTCGAAATATAATATTGCATTATATGTATCTCCTTAGGTAATATTTTACGCATATGAAATAAAATATATATTTTTTAAAATATATATGTAGTTTAAATTGCAGAAATTCATTGCTCAGAGGAAAAAGTAAAAATTAAGATTCAATTAAGAAAAATTTAGATTCAATTAAGAAGTGGAATTGTTTTCAAACAATCTTTAAAATGGTTGTATTAGCTCAACAGAATTAATTGTATATATTTTTTGATTTTTTCAATTAAATCAATATTATACTCATTAAAAACTTAATTTAAATGTTTAAAAATATCAATATTAATTTTCTTAAAACAATGTCATATTTATTATATTGAAATGATACACGTGTGTTTGCTGGATAATTATGGTTGACAATTGTACACTTGTCGCTGTCTCATTGATGACTAAATGAAAGAGGGTAAGAATACGTGTAAGTAATCTCTGCATAATTGTGCTATGAAACGGTCACCACTGATGTACATGTTCATTACGTATGGATGTGTTAAGGCAGAATTAGTTTGCACGTTCTGTTCTGTTATGAATCAGCTGTTTTGTTTCTGTTCAATTGAAAAACTGTATGTGTGTTTTGTTGTTACTTTTTCCTTCTGTTCTGCTGCGGACTATTCTGTAGAAAACAGAATACAATGTGTGACAATAAGTGACAGCCAAGAGTTGGTATGTATGTTTTTTTAAAAATTTTATTTTAAAAATCAGAAAATTGTATTTTAATTAAAATTTTTAATGATTTATATATTTTAATGATAGTATATATATATATATATATATATTTTTTTCAAATAAAAAATATTTTGCAAACATTTACAAAATTCATTTCTATAATTACATCGTCCACATCCGAAAGTTCAGACACAGAACAAGTAAGTAATGAATATTTTTTACAGAAAAGAAGTTTTCACATTATATACGGTTACATGTTTTGTAATCATGACTAAAGGCAAAAGTAACAACATTCCTTCTCATGGTACATTGGACTTGAAAAGGGCAAATGGCTTGTGTTCATTTTTTCAGGCTTCTATTCTTTAAGTTCTCTTAACAAGTATCTGAAATTTTTTAATTGCAAGTAATTGTATTGTAATCGTTTTATAAAGGTGTTTACTTAAATAATGTAATGCTCGCTTGTTATTTAATACTTGTGTAATTAGAAAATGGTCCGTGTATAAAACTAATTGTATACATATATATATATATATATATATGTGTATATGTGTATGTATGCGCTTTAGAGTATCCAAATAATAGATTGCTTGATTTGATTTTACTCGATTGCGTAGGGATTTTAATTTACTTGTTTTTAAGAAATCTTTGTAATCCGAACACTCTCTAGTTCGGATTATCCAGCAATCCGGACAGTGCAATGTTTCGGGCAGCTTAAAATTTTTGCATATATAGTACGGACAACAGCTTCTTTCTTAGTAATATTCATTCGCTATTTTACTACTAGACACAACACACAATTAAAACAAAAAAATATGTACGAAAAATATGTTCCTCCGTAGAGGAAGCGGTGATGTCATGGCCCATTCAGTAGCGCAATTTTCATGAGCCTGATTCGACAGACATTATACAAAGTAAAGCAAAATATTACAAACAATGAAAATGAAAGTAGAACAGTAAACAGAACTGGCAAAGGGATTTGAAAAGTTAGCTTGAATTTAATTTTTATGGCCTCTTGAAGTTGAGCCATTTTGACCATTTTTTCCACTATGAGTGAAAATAAAAAAAAAACGTTTATATAAAAATATATAATGGAATGTAATTGAGCGTACTTATTGCTGCATTGAATCTAATGTAAAATATATATTTTTTCCTTTATTTCAACAATTGGTGGGCGGTATAGTCGTGGTCAAACATAATGAAATTATTAATTTTGGATTAAAATGCACTACATGGCATTCATTGTCTTTTTCAGAAAAATTTATAACTATTCAGGATCAAATGTATCTCAAATTCTATTGAATAGTACAATTTATTTTCAGAATGTGATCTGAATATTTTGAAAAAAAAACAATTTTAAGATTTTTTTGTTTTATTAAAAAAAAGACGTGTGGCGCTCGGGGGCTGCCGCGGGAAAGCTATTGCATATCATTTTTTATCAACTTATGCAATTATAATTATTTATTTATTTCTTATTTATGCAGTATTTTTTTCTTTGATATTAATTCAAGTTACACTTTTTGAGCGTTGTGAATTTCTTGATTCGGTCGCCGCGCTCATAGCCCGCGATAAATGCTATGCCTTAGCTTAAAACCTACGTATTGTGTGTTTGTTTGTGTATATCATTTTTTGTCAACCATGATTGCTCGCAAGTACGCCATTTCGTGTTTTCCTACATGTAAAAATCTGTTCTGGCAATACTGTATGTTAATGAAATCAATAGCATACTTTAGGGGTAACATACGCTAGGCAATTCAAATACTTAAAAAAAAACAAAAGACTTAAGAAACAAACTTAGTGTTAGGTTTTATTTTCGTTTCGGAATTTCTTAATAAAAGCTATGCTTAAAAATGTGTTTAATTCCAATATTTTTAAAATATGGCTTCGCATTTATTAAAAATAATATAAAAATTTTATTAAATAATTTATTCAAGCTTTAAGTCCAGAAAATAAATATAAATGATTTATATAATCCGATATTTCGCTTTCTCAATAGAAAGCTTCTTCAGGCATATGTATGTATATTTAATTAAAAATTAATAATAACAGTTATTGTTTTCACATGAACTGTTTTTATTGGTTTGTGAAAACAACAACTTGATAGTTCTTACTATAAACAGGTCATCGAAGCTATTGAATATCACTGGAAAAAGTGTATCGAGCTAAAAGAAGATTATGTTGAGAAATAAAGAACAATTTTCCCAAAATATATTATGTTTTCTTTGTCAGATCGGTTAGTTTTGGAATCGGCCTCGGACATACACTTGCTTGTACATATATCCCCGCTTGTGCCAAATCATAATGCAATGACAAAGTGGAACAGCAAAACGTGGCGTTACTCGATTGTCCACCATTATCTATAGACTTGAACGCAATATGTTTGATGATGGTTAGCAGGTGTGGGACTGGAAAACAATATGACACCAATACTTAGTTGTTTGAAGCCATTAAGAATGCGTGTTATCTTTGGATAATATAAAAACTCCATTCCTAACCGTTATCCAAATAATATGAATGGGGTTCATGTGGCAAAAGGCGGGCATTTCAAAAAATTGTACCATGAAAACAATATATTATTAACGTTTTTGTTAATCATATCATTTTTAAAAATTTCTCTCTTTCGCCTCAAAAACGCCAACCACAATAAGGGTGTTTAATTTTCTGGAAAAAGTGCTAAAGTATGTAAATGTTATTTTGCACTTTAAAGACGTGTGTCGTATTTGCCTAAGTTCTAAGTTATTATTTTGATATTTCTTTAGTAAACATCTAATCTGAAAATTCCATTGAAATCTTATACCTACATAAGTATTCGCATAATGTAATATCTAAATAGAGCGAACAAGAACGAAATTTCTAATATTATATATTCGCAACATTATAATCGAGAAAACTATTTATGAATGTGTCGTATTCATGTGAGCGGCAGTGTATCCATGTATTTCCGAAAAAAATGGTTTACTGAGAAATTAATAATCTATTAATTAATATACGAGTACATAGATTTGTTCCAGTTATTCGAAATTTACTATTTTTAATTATTCGATCAAACAATATGCCAAAGTTTTTCGCTTAATCGAACAACCATTTAAAGTTTGGATACTCTAATGTACATACATATCCACATATTATTCATGTACTATGTACGTACATATACATATATATATATAAATATATGAATGTACTTACAATTTTGTTATCATATATGTAAGTATATATATTATACGATTTAAACTACAATTATTATTATAAAAATTTTGCTTGAAAAAGGGAGAGATAAAGATAGATAAATAGTTTTAATTATTATCGAATAAGTTGTATTAAGATACTCGTAATAATATATTATCAGGTGAGACCGTAATTTTATATTCTCGTAATATTGATTGTTTCAGTTATTGATTCGCTTCTCAGGAGCTGTTTGGTATCGTTTTCTATTTCGATTGGTGAAACACCAACACTACCATTATTAAGATATGAGTTGTCTTCTTCGACTATTTTTTCTAATAAGATATCACCGGAAGTATTTAAACCTGTGAATGTAAAATAGAGTTTTTTTTCCAATTATTGTATAATAATAATGTTTGTTTATTTCATTTGTATTACGTCCAACTATGGATCCATTTGGAACATTGTCGGAGGCTGAGCTATTTACTACTGCAACATCGGTAGTTGAACCATTTCGTATATTTTTCTGCAATGCGACAGCTTTTCGTGCATGGCGTGTTGTTAATATACCAGTCTCTACATCACGTTCTAAACGATGTCCCGATCGGGACCTTGTCAGTTGGCGTTGTACATAATCTTCTAAATCTTCCTCTTCCTTTCGACTTATCAAGCAATTTAGTACAAGTAAGAACAAACCTAATCCCAAAGAAAATAATCCGGTACATGTTACTTCATTCCACCATGCCGAACTTGAGCCTGAAATTATGAAAAATAAGATTTAATTTTATTGTCACTATCAACTAAATTAAATATCAGGCACTTTTTTCTAATTGTCTATGCCAGTGGTGCCAGAAATTTTCAGAGAAAAATCTTCATTTTAGAAAAAAAATCTTCATTTTTTTTAATTTTTATTATGTTTAATAAAAAATAATTCATGTTTGTTAATTTTAATAAAGTTACTATATATACCATGCATATATCTATCTATGTATACATAAAACCAAAAGTTCAATTCAAGTTTCTTATAATAAAATTAATAAATAATTATATCACGATAAAAGTAGTCAAAATTTTATAAATAATTTAAAATAGTTCACAAATTTTTAAAACGCGTACGAATGTAGGGTTCTCACGCAGGATGTACACATATGTATGCATGTACATATGTATCATGCGATTTAAAACTTTGTAGCTAAAATTAAATTTGACAATTGAATACAATTGAAAATTCTTAAAAAAAATATAAATTTTCTTTTATTTTAAAGTTTTGAAGGGAAATTTAAAACTATGTATGTATGTACCAAGGTGAATTTAAATACGCTATTTAAAATATTTTGTGTAAAATATTAAGATTAAGTAGGATCTTGTACTTTAGCGTTAATAGATAAATGGACATATGTATGCAGAAATAAAATTTTGTCAACATTTTTCCCGAGAAGTCTGCTTCACATGTCTTCAAGTATTCTTCGTGGCGTTGAAAAAACTCCTTCGCTTGTAGCTGAACTGGATAGTATACACAGTATTTGTTTAGCCAATTTTTGCAGAATTGGAAGATCTTTAGCTTTTTTCCAAAAACTTAAAATTTCTAGGTCTCGTTTGTCTGTGTGAACGCAAATGAAAAAACGAAAAAGAATTGCAGATGTTTTTCTTCCAAATGTTCGCCAGTCGAAACTCGGACTTATCCTGCTACTTTGACTCGTTCATTCACATCACTAAATTAATACATACCGGCACAACGTTTTATGTCTTCATGACAAAATTGAAAACCAAAAATAATTAATTAAAAATATGAAAAAAATTCGAAAATCGAAAAAATCACGAAACAATCATGCAAAAAATCTACTCATACACGCTCACACATGTTAAGTTTTTTTATACTCGCGCTCATGCACGCTCACGTTATTGAAATAAAAAACTGCTCATGATCATGCATGATTACGCGTGCTCACGCATGATTCACGCTAATCACGAGAGCAATGCCCATCTCTAATTTATTTACTTTCGGTTTCACTAAGGTTTGTGCAATTGTATCACAAATATTAACAGTGTGTGTGTGTATACATGCTGCATTTCACCAGTGCTTGTGACCATCAATCAACCATGATAGATACATATATCTAAAGTAGTTCCATTATTTCTTTCTTTTTTTAAAATACATGTATTTAAGTATACAGGGGGGTGGGTCCAAACACCATTATGTTTTTAACTCATGTTATTTCGACACTGATATAATTTTGCTGTCCGAAATATTGACAATCATTTAACATCATACCTCCCGCGGACCAAACTGAGTCATTTTACACTTGAACAATTTTGGCAAATATTGAAAACGTACTATCTAGGGTAATCGACTTTTTTTACAATACGGTTGTCGTTTTTTTCAAAATGCTGATTTTTCGAATGTCGAATAGTGTGGTTTCGTATAGTTAAAATACCGGCTCAGTCGAATACTTTTCGTTTTGTATATTTTTTTAATAAAATAAGTTCTTAATATATTCCACGAACGTTTTCTGTTGATTTTTCATGTAATTTTTTTTTCAGTGTAACAGTTCCAGATGTTTCTTTTTTGCTATGGCTCATTTAATTGGCCTAGTGGTAGGCAAAGGATGTCAAACTCCATAAGTAAAAAATATTTTTTAGTTTTGTTGACATTTTGCTTTATATTTTATATAGAGTGGGATATCCATCGCAGACCAAAAAATTAATAAATGAACATCCCCTAAGAGTTTTGAATAATTTAATACTGTATCTCTGTACTGGAAACTTCCCCATAAGCGAGAATTTTATAAAATACTCTTTCATGAATGAAACAAAGAAATTCGCCTCTTCGATAATGAGGAGGACTAACCTTCAGATCTCGATCAACAGCTAGACTCTGAAGACTCGAACAAAATTATTGAGAATGAATTAACAAATACAATTGAAAACATGCAAAATCCAAAAAGAAACATTAAATGTTATGAAAGCATTTCATAAATATAATGTTTTGGTAACTATATGCCCAACAAGTACATTGAGTGAATAAGCATTTTTAATTTTATAAAAGCAAAAGAAAAGAAAGAAAGAAATTATTTAAAATGTATTTTATTTTTGAAATATTATTTTAATAAGATTAATTAGACTATATTTTTGCAATTTAATTATTATATTAACAATATTATGGGCTTTAGACCAAGTTTTTTTCAGGAGCACAAGCAAATAGAATATACAAAAATGTGTAGCACCAAAATCACTTATTTTTCTATACATAATTTTCTCACTAAAAAAATGGTTGACTGATATTTCCTGAATTTCTAAAAACCGTAACCGGGTTTTAAAAAATTTCAAATTTTCGAACTGTTCAAAAACCGGTTTGTGGAAAATATCGAGTAATCGATCACCCTGCTATTATCTATTTTGGCGATGTCCATTGGCCGCATCAGACCTTTCTATTTGACATTTTCTTGTGGGATGCTGTAAAAGACCGATACTATACGAATAATCTAGAAATATCTACACGCTAAAGGTTAATATAATCCGAGTCTTTCGTGAGAAAGAAAAAGTCAACGAAACCAGCCGCGGTAGCCACATGAATTAAAGTGTGTTCCATAAATAAAGAGAATATATTTTATTTCTAATAACGCCATAATAAATCAAAAATAAATTAGATCGTTTTGTTTCATTTTTTATTTTAAAAATATAGTTTGTATTTTTAAAGTATTTCAATGGTCTAAAAAAAATGACTTCGCCAAACTTACTGAAAACGTTCCAGGACATTGTTTCATCGGGTATGATTCCAGCACCACACAAAAATAATCCAAATACGATGAACACAATGCCAATGTGCAGCATTCCAATACTCGTTACAACCTTTAAAATAAATAAAATAACATAATTTTTATTTGTTCAAACTTAAGGTGACGTATTTTTATACAAAAATAATATGTATTTACAGTAGATACCGGATATAAGCACATCGCATATAAGAAAAAAACCGCTTTTAAGAAAGTGGACCGAAAATACCATGTCTTTTTCTGTACTTTTCATACACATAATTTTCTATTAAAGAAAATCGTATATAAGAAAAAAAAACCTGATATAAGAAACTTTTTTCAAACACCAAAGATGATGAATATGAAAAAAGATTTTATAGAAGAAATTTTTTTTTCGGCAACACTGAATATATCAAAATTTAAAATTTTTCCGGAACAACAAAAAAGATAACCCCAGAATGGCATACATATCAGCTTAAAGCCCCCTTTTAAAATTATATTGGGCCTAGTGGAATACCCTGTAGCTGATAAATAACTATATCGTAGATGGAAACGGCAAAGCGGTTTCATATATATTGGCGATGACAGCTTCCAAAGTGAACGAAGTGATGAGGGAGCTCCATTACGGTCTCAACAACGCTTGATGTTTCTCGCCCAGAGCTGCTTTGCGACTGCAATCATATAATCCTTGAGTAAACATCTGTTTCGACAAACAAAGCAATTACTCAATTGTGTGTGCTTGTGGTAAATAAACAAATATGTGTGTGTTTTTATTTTAATTTTGAGCAATTACAAGAACCTTTAGGAAACGCTTAAGAAAAGGTATAAACGAAACACCAAGAAAAAATAATAGGGAAAAATTTTTTCAAACTGGCTCTCTGATGATCTGAGGGTGTTCCAATTTTCTGGATACAAGGAAGATAGATTATTTGGATATACTGCGGGTCAAAATGCTCCATTTGCTAAAGAAGAAATGCTATAAGGGTTTTAATTTATTTAGGATAATGATCCCAAGCACTCTGCCTGAAGTGCGAAATCGTGGTTTGAGCAAAATCAAGTACCCCTTATGGAGTGACCATCGCAGTGGCCGAATTTGAATAAAATAGAGAGAGTCTGGAGAGTTCTAAAAACCAATTTCGAACGTATAAATCTGCAAAAAAAACAGTTAATGAGGCATAAGGTTCAGGGAACTAGGTACTCCGTTTCCCCGGATACCTGCGCCAATCTTGTGAGTTCAAAGAAGCGACAATGCAAGGTTATAATTAAAATTAGAGGAGCTTCTATCAAATATTAATATAATATTTGGATTAGATAGCGAAATCTATGTTTGTTTTGTAAACATAAAATGTCATTATTTTTTCCAGACACATTTTTTTAATTACATTAATTTTGCAAATACTGCAGGGCTAGATTTTGTTTTATTTTTTTATATAGACGAATTGGATACCATTAGTTTAATATTCACTTCATTTATGTTAAACAAAATAAAAATTTTAAAATATATTAATAATTATATGTGTTACAATTATTACTTCCGCAACTGAATGTAAAAATTTTTAAATTTAGAGATAGTTGTGTTATATACACACATATGTACATATGTATGTATATATATATAACAGGGGGAATTAATGGGCTAAGGGATAAAAAAATATTTATAACTCACCTGACTATCTAGGCCCGGCCCTGGCTTAACTGAGTTATGGCCGTGATGAAATTTACGCCTAAATGATCCACTTGGTGAATGAAATGTTTCTCCACTTTCAGAGCTCTGTGTGCTGTAACGTCTTTCTCTGGCACGTTTTTGTTCATCACGCCTCTTTCGCTGGCGCTTTATCGCCATGGCAGAATGTATACCCACTGCATGCATTTTAAATCTAAAAACAAAATAAACAAATTTATATGTTATTAAATTACGTATGGTCTAAGTTGAAAACATAATCAAAATATTGCTTGCATATACAGTGTAGCCTCGTTGTACGCAACCCTCGATATGCGCAACTCCTCGCTTAACGCTACACCAAATTTCTTAACATTGGGGACTCTGTAAACGCAACTTTTCAAAAAACAAAGCCTCAATTAACGCAACTTTGCAGAACAAGTAAGGCTTTTTTGTTTTTTCTAGTTTGGTTTTTGATAAATAAATTCAAAACCAAAACGTGTTTGTAAAATCTTATGCTTAAGTGCAATAGTATTTTTGATTTACCGTTATTCTAAGAATGACAAATATTTTTTTCTTTCTTTTTCTCTTAAAAACATGAATCTTTAACTCGATAACAACCATCAGTACAAATTAAGATACATACATTTGAATGTGTACTTTATTAATTTTTTATTAGATGTATATTTTGTTTTTCTGTTTTTATTCATTACTTTAATCAAATAAATACGATTATTAAAAGCTAACCTTAGCTATTTTTTATAAAATTCTTGATTGGTTTAAATTGAGCTTTTAAATAGAAAAATATGACTAGAAATTTGTGACTTGGTTTGCACAACAACTCAGTTATCGCAACAGCCCAAAATTTCTATTGGTTGCGTTCACCGAGGTTGCACTGTACCTACAAATATAGTATGTAAAGAATTTCGTAATTACAGTTTCCAAATTCCCGACTTATTTCTATTACCGGGAAATGGGAAAAATATTGTTTGATTACCGAAATACCCGATAACATTAAACAATGTTACTTTTGAAACAAAGTTGATTATTTTAAAACAAAGCAAAAATAAAATTAGAAGTAGCTCAGAAATAATATGTTTAATTTACAAATAACAAGGAGTTGGTTCAAATCTATCTGTCTTTCAGCGAATATCTGAACACGCATGAGCTTCTGGATAGAAACTAGCTATACCCCTCCATAATCAATTTTAATAAAACAATTAATAAAAAAAAGTAAATTTTAGCAATTCCCACAAAAAGCACTATTTATTGACCTGAAAGCAACCGGTCAGAAGAATTCTACGGCACTCAATGTATAGCTGTTGTTGTTTTTACATTTATTTTCTACATGTGTACCTCGATGATCCAATAAACAATGATTAACATCCCTGAATGTCAATCTCAATATGAAAAAAACAAACAAAACAAAATTTTGTATGTACGGATTTAGTTTGATTCAGAAAAAATAAATGTTTTTGTTGTACCATCAGGTTCACCTTGCTTATTATATCATGTGGACCTCTTACAAAAATAATTAGAGTTGAAGTAAATGAGCCTATAATGTATAATTAAAAACTATTGATTGATTATTGCGTTCTTGTTTCAACTTTGACATAGTTTAAACTTTACATTTGTTTTAATGAAGGTTTAATATGGTTAGTGGTTCCAAGAAATATTTGGGTAAAGGTTCCCCGATGATCTTCATTAAGCGCCGCTATAATCAATTTCAATATGTTTTTATATCCCTCACCAAAAAATTTGGAAAAGGGATATATAGGTCGGTCATTCCATATGTAATTTCTTCATTATTCATTTAAGACCCCATAAAGTATATATATTCTGGATCCTTATAGGTAGAGAAGTCGAATGAGCGATGTCCGTCTGTCCGTTTGCTATATTTTGGTGTAAGTGCCACCAAGGCTTTACGCAACATAGAGACCTCAATTTTGCACCATTCTCTTGGAATTTTTCCTAAAATTTTTCGGTTTGAAAATAACAAAGCTCGGTTCAATAATTTATAAGATATAGCTAAAATAATTTTTTTCGTTATGTGTCCTATTCTGTTGTTTTTTATGGCCCCATCTGTCCTACTGTCGGTTTTATGAAACAGATCTCTTGTGTACAGTTCTGAGAAGGTTTCTGTTGAAAATAATGAAAGTCGGTCCATTAACGGTTACAATATGGGCAAAAAAAATGGTATTCGAAATAATTTTTGCTTTTAAATTTTTGTTTTTAAAGTTGCTTTGGGTTTTATACTTACAACGTACTGATTGTTAAGTAACCCATAGACTTTGCCACCGTTGGTACAACATGAGGAGGTTGTGCTCGAGATTCTAACGTTTGTGGACTGGTTGTATTAAGTTGTGTCTTGGTTGTACGAAATATCAAAAAGTTTCGATTTTTTGACAAGTTGTACAACACTGTCGCAACGTTTGTGTACCTGTCGCATACTATTTTATGTAGAATATGTGTTTAGTATTGTTGTGGCCATCTTGCAGTAAACATTGAATATTATTATTATTATTTGCGGACGGCAATGATGTTGTGCATGAGATCGCACAGCTAATTGTATCGTTTGTGCGACAAGTATACAACTTGATTGATTACCAACGGTCGCAACGTCTATGGGTTGCTTTAGTCACAAGCACTTCTTATACTCCACAAAGCGCTTGTAGACTTCATAACATTTTGCGCGTTTAAGTAAATAATATTTCTTATTCATTATAAAATACTTAAACTTAAAATTCTTTATAGAAATTGGTGTGATTGTTGTAATCCGACTCTTCTTTAGCTATACAATCACACATGCATTAATGCTGCCATACGTTCATGTGCACGTTAGCGTGGCCGTTTTTTTTTTACGCTGCGAATGTCAAAATACTTACAAAATACTTTTGTATTTTTTAACTTCTTTCTGTATCTGTTTTCTTTGCTCGTAAGTACGTCATTTTGTGTTTTCCTACATGTAAAAATCTGTGTTGGCAATACTCTATGTTAATGGAATTAATAGCACACTTTAGGGGTTAACATACGCTAGGCCAGTGCCATTCAACCTATGGTACGCGTACCACTTGGTGGTACGCGAAAAATTTCCAGGTGGTGCGCGAAATCTTTTAAAATTTTTACGATTTCTATTTTGCAATTGGAAACAAAAAGAAAAATCATCATAAAAGTATACCTTTTTTGTAAAATTTTGAATTTTTAAATTTAAGTAACACTCTCATCTACATACATTTAATAAAAAATAACAAATGTAAGCGAATGGTAACCATTAATAAATAAAATGGATTAAAAATTTTAAAATTGTTTGGTATTTATTGATCTAATTATTTTTTCAGTACATTATATTTTTTTTGGTGGTACGCGAAAAGTTTGTCGTGAATTTAGTGGTACACGAGCCAAAAAGGTTGAATAGCACTGCGCTAGGCGATTCAAATACTTACAAAAAAAACAAAAGACTTAAGAAACAAACTTAGTGTTAGGTTTTTTTCGTTACGGAATTTCTTGATTCGTTCGCCGCGCTCAAAGCCCGCGATAAAAGCTATGCAATAGCTTAAAAAAATTAATACTCTGCTAAAATTATTAGACTACGTGGTCCATTGTAACTAAAATTTAGTGATTGCATCATAGTTCTATGTAATGTATTCATTCAATGACCATCTGATTTGCAAATAACGCTCTATTGCCACACGACAAGTGTTCCTGCTTTAGCGGTCGTACTCTTTGTGAATACACTGCTTGTGGGTCGTCAATATATCAATCACATGAAGTTTTTGGCTTGGTCTGATCAAGCTGGAATATATGGTCCAACGCAAGGGCACTGCAATACTAAATGACCAAGTTCGTGGTTCCTTGTGGTGTATGTGTATGGATGTATGGTATAGTCACAATTTATGCAGGATATGTACATACATATGTATGTATGTATATGTTCATACATGCATTTCGTTTGCCAACATTGGTATATATTACAAACTTTAGGCTGAATGCTAAATTATTTTTGCAGAATTTTATCACGAAACTAATTTTGTTAAATATTTTTATTGCAGTAATGTGGGATTTATGTAGATGTATTAAATATCATAAAAGTAATCATCAAGCTTATTTAGTTGACCTACTTATTGTACATATGGAAACACATACAAACATATGTATGTAAATGCATAGTATATGCATGCATACATATGCATGTGTTAATATAAATATGTAGATATGACATTGCAATATAAAAATGACTACAAGTATTTTCATATATGTACATACATATGTATGTATGCAGCTGCTATACATACATATTTATTTATGTTTGTATGTATGGCACCAATTTAAATTGCGCCACGCCCTTTACAATAATAAACATGCTTCCCCTGGACTAGTCATTATGAACTTAAAGTCACAAAGTATTATTATCAATATTGTTAATTGCAATAATATATGTATTTATGTATATATGCATATGTATATATGCATATACATACATTGATCGCAAAATTAACTCTAAAATATGAATTTCACGTATTTTTATGTGTATGTATATACTTACATACATAAGTATGTATGTATGTATATATACATACATATATACATATAATATGAAGCACTCTACAATTTTCAACAGGTTTATTTTTATTAATCCAAGTATGAATATGACTAATTCCCACTTTATATACACATACATACATACATATATACGTACATCAAGATTTTTGCATATGTACATACATACATACATTAAAGTATCTACATATGTATGTATGCAGTATAAAAAATTCTTACACATCCATAAATATGTATGTATGTACATATATAGAATTATAACATAACAATACTATGGTGATTCGAAATTAAACTTATTAATGATTTCAGTCCCTTTGCTCCATCTAAGAACAATGAAAAGATATGTAAACATATATACATATACATACATATGTAGGTATAAGAATATACATACAGATGTATATTTGTATGTACGTACTTACACGTACATTTATTTGCTATCAGTACTTACCTATTTACGAAACTTTTTATATCAGCGAACGTAAATTTATAGAGATATAATTCTGCTCTAAGCCACTGTTTCTTTACTAGTTCTTCATTTTATTTTAATTACTTCACTGATGTGTTTAAACATACTTAGGTATGTACATATGTATGTAGTATGTGTTTACGTACGTAGTATGTGCATTTAGTGTATATATATACATATATATCTATGTATGTATGCACATACACTTACATGTAGTATGTTCATATGATGTTGCAGAATTTAATTCACTTTATAACGATTTATCAAATGGAGTAGATTTCTTCACTCACAACTAATGTTCACAAAGTTTTGCATCAACAGTCGGCAAAAAACGAAAAAAAATGGAGTCAACAAAGGAGTTGTTGTTGGGAGCGATTAAATATTATGGGTATCGATTTTATACACTGGGCGATTACTTGAAATGTGAAACGAAGTTATTTTACTGTACAAAATTATTCTTATTTTTAATGCATATGCATATACTATGTATTTCTATCTTTCTGCGATTATAATTATAGTATTCTGCAAATTTAAAATAATTTGTTAGTTTACATATATTTTTTATATTTAGCACAGTGCGAAATGCTGATTTATTTTATTTTTATTACGACAAAAATTGTGTACGTTTTTATATGTAAATGATGACTTGTTTTGCTGCTGCACAAATCCTTCGTTATCCTTGTTGCTGTCATTTCAAGAAAAATGTGCTTAAAAGCTGTATGTGATTGAGTGGGTATGAATGTTTGTAAATACATATGGATGTATATATGTATGTATATACATACAGATGTACATTCGTTCGTTAAGCTGGGACAAAAACCTTTTCAAGTGTGCTGTACTACGCATATACACATTTTACAGTTAAGTTTGTACATTATTACATACTTACATACATATGCATGTACATAGATATGTTTATAGCACAATAGCTTAATAAAATTTTCTGTGTGAAAAGCTTAACGTTATTTTGAAACAAGATAATTTTGATTTATATACTAGATCCGTGTACACTCGGTATTCGAGAAATTGTGTTTTATTTAATTAGTTTATTCGTGCTTGTTGTGTTAACAGTGTATTATTCAAATATGGTTAAAATTAAAATTTTTAAACCCAAAAATACTGAACAATTCGAGATTCTAAAAAGAATTAAAAGTGGAGATTCCATAAAATAAAAAGTTTTTGTTGTTAAGAAATAAATATGTATGTACATATTTTTTCAGTGCTATTTTAGGTTCGATTATCGCTGAAACGGATTTTTATTATTACATTTTAAATTCCGAACATGAAATTATTAATTTATAAATAATTTTTATTTAAAACAGATTATGACGAGCCCAATCATTTCTTAACATTATTTTATAAAATTTACATATTTGTTAGCTCAAAATACCCCTAATGGTAATCTCATCATTCATTTCCTTTTTCAGCCGTGCAAATTTAAAGCAGAGTAAAAAAACAATGCAAACGATTGTCCCATTTAGTTTTGTACTGTTTTTGTTTGTGAGCACTAAATGTATGTATGTACATTAATTCAAACGTACGCAGCTAGAAAAGAAAATGATGGGAGCAAAATTGAAAAGTCTCATGAAGAAATGTTTGCAAACATTTGCGGATTGATTTGCTCATTATAAAATGACGAACGAATTTAACCAAAGATAAATCGCACTTTAAAATAGTAAAACGATCTTATACATAAAAAATAATTAGTTATTGGTAATAGAAAAAGTTCAATATGCTACAGGAGTTCAATATAGACAGTTTACATATATGTATATATATATATTAGTACTGCAGATTTAATATTTCTATATTATAATAGGAAAAAAGCATTTTTTTCATTTATGCCATGTAGATTATTTCTTCGGCAGCACTAAATAACTGCCGAGTAGAAACACTGGTTGGTGGTGCTGAAAGGTACTTCCTGGTCACAGGCTCAAGATTTGCAAATGGACTAGAGTTCCAATATTGAAATGTATCTGTATTTTGAGGACTTAAAGCGTCCTCAAGAGTCCCAATATTGAAATGTATCTGTATTTTGAGGACTTAAAGCGTCAGCCAAATTCATTTTGATTTCTTTCTGAACAACATTTTCGTCCTATTCTTCTTGGACTTCTACATGTGGTGCTGTATCTCACACAAAGACGGTATTTTATTTAAGCATTTTCTTTTGTCGTCGATATAATTTTTCGTACTTATACTTATATATGAAAGGTGGTCCTGACAGATCAGGTGATTATTTTTGCTGACGTGTTTTTCAGTACGTTTTTCTACATCGAAAGTGGGTATTTTTCGAAGCGAATAGAGGCGAGTCTAAATTTTATGAATTTTTCTTGTATGATAATAAATATGTATGTAGTTTCATAAAAAAGTTCGCTATTCGGTAAACATTTTGCCGAACACCGAATATTGGTCGAACATTTTTTTCCGAACTCCGTAGCCGAAACCAAAACTTCTGCCGTACACTACTTATTTCCTCAGCATTTTAAGTGTTTTCTCCCTTTGAAGACCACTGATTTATAGTTTAGATTAATATATACATACTTTACTTTTTATCTCGGTAAATTCCCGGGAAAATTCACTCCGATTTTTTTTTTTGCTTTTTTAAAAAGGTTCACGAGTTTTCGGGAGTGGAAAATCTACATAGCTGGATCTCATCCAAATAAACTTTTACATTTGTAATATTAGTAGGATTGCACAGACGAATCGCGATGTTTTTCAAATAATGTCAACAAAAAACAATCAGCACTACCACTTCACATGTTTTATCCAACATTTAGAATAGAAGCACAGGCTTAACAGCCTGCTTCCCAAGTGGTCGAAGTCGCGGGCAGAAGCTATAATAATACTATTTTCTTTTATAAGAACATATTTATTTGATGTTTTATAAATTATATCAAGAATACATTTCGGCCGTGCCTTATACTAGTAATAATAAATATCGTTTTCATTCCTCTTTTTTGTAAAGTCATAAGTAGCATAAAATATTAATATATTCAATTAAAACGGAAGTATGTATATATGAATAAGAAAATAAAATTTATAAAAAAATAGCTTTCAGAATAAAAATTCACTCCGCGCACATTGTGCACAACTTTTATACGTTAATATACTTGACTGCAGTTGCTTTAGTTTGTCTAAGTAATGTAAATGGTTCTTAGAGCGTGTATTTTTATACGTAACTCCTTCAACAAGTTTTGATAAAATATATGAGATCCAAAATATATTCGTCAACGGTTCAAACGTTTCCCATTTATTGCTAAAATAAAAATAAAAAAAAAATCAATTAATTGTTTTTCTATAGTATTGTTGTGGTGATGCATACTTGACAACGTTGCGCATCATACGATATATTTCAAACTGATAGTCACCGGAAGCGGTAAAAAGTTCCTCGTCATTAGAAAGATCGTTATAAAAGCAGTAATTATTAAAAGTCATGCGAGATAATGTATAGTCAATTATTGTAATTTTTATTCCTTTTGAGGGTATAGTCAAAATGTCTTCATCTAGTTTATATGATATGAATCGTTGATTGGTATTAAGAAGTAATACGTTGCCCCAATGTAAATCACGGTGTTCAAATTGATATTCTTTCTCACCCACAGCCAATGTTAATATTATCTAAAATATACATAGAATTAAAAATTAATCAATCTTACTTGTTTCAAATAATTATTATGCACTTCTAGATATCTTACTTGCTGCAAAGCCGAAAAAGATTGCTCAGCATTTTTAAAATGGAATCCTTCAAGATCCTGACCACTGTAAGCCAGTTCTAGTACCATATATATCTGATTGCTCGTAAAACATTTTGGATGGTCATTTTCAGACTCTTTTTCCAAGTCATACTCTTCCCACAGTTTTTGAAGATGTGAGGGATATTGGCCTTTAACGCATCTGACCTAAAGTGAGTATTTATGGCACAAAAAATTAAATTGAAAAATTAGATTTTAATAAATTTGTACCCTTTGAAGATTTACATATCCAGATGTAACATTTGTTTTACGATCATCATCATTTAGAGCAGATAGTTCCATCGAAATAATAACTTCCGGAAGAATTTGTTCGAAGGTTTTTTGAATTTCGCCGTTTACAAGCTGTTTGCCTTCTATAGGTATTATTTTTAAAACAGTCCTCTCGTCATTCTTATTATCAGAACATAATTCTTTAGGTTTGGAATAAACAAACACTTCTCCAAAAGCACCTTCTCCAATTTTGCAGCAATTTCGTAAATAATCTTCATTGTATGCATTGTCAAAGGTAAGTATGCGACGCTGTCCGCACCGTTGCAATAATTGACGTTTAAAATCATTGCATTCTAAACTATATGTTGAGCGTAGACCTGTTTCAGCTCGATTTGAATTTAATCGTACACAAATTGATCTACGATTGCCAGCAACACTACTCGCAGTTGCCAAGGATTTGGGTCGTTCCACAACACCAGTACTACGACCTTTCTGAAGTTCGTTCAGCGTCTCAAGGTTTGCATAATTTTCTACATTCAAATTGTTTAAATAAAATAAAAATAATAAACTTAAAATGGCACAAAAATTAAAAAAAGGTATACAAAATAGCACCGAAAAAACATTAAAAATGTGCATCATAAATGCATAAAATATAATTACTCCAGGCAAAAAAACGACATGCAAAATTAAAAAACAGGATCAATCTAGAATTAAGTTTTTCCAAATAAAGAAACAATTTTTTAATCAATTCAAAAGTAGTGGAGCTCTAAGGTTTACCACAAAACGGACTTGCCATTGATGGGAATGATATTCAATTTGTTAACTAAATTAAATGGCTTTGATTGTGGTGGCCGCAGCTTTTGCAACATATGCTCGTTGTATGAAAGCAATACAAATTAAACCAGACCATTTGCAGCCTCTGCCTGAACCAAGGCGACCTGCCGATAGAGGTGACGCTTTTTTTGAAATATTGAATTGATTGGTGTAAAGATAATTCTTAATCATAAGAAAATTTTCATTACATGTTTATACATTCCACCGAAATCTGACCAAGCGATTTATCCTCAACACTTGGATTTCATTAAAACTGTCGTTTTTCTATCTAATCCTGAAGACTCCATTTTTGTATTTGGTGACTTTAATTTATCGTTTTTTAGTTGGAAATTTTTATCGGAGTCTTTCTGTTACTTCCCAATGAACACGAATAACTTTATTGATAAATTTTTAAACAACTTATCTGATACGTATCTTTTTCAAATAAATGGTATCTACATTGATTTTACCAGATTGCTTGACCTAGTATTTGTAAAAGAACCTGTCAAATGTACTCTGATTCGTAGCTGTCCAATCTCTAGACCGGAGGACCGATATCACTCCACAGTCGAATTAAAATGTAATTTTCAGTACAACATAATTCCTTGGTCCTGTTTTTCTTGGGATTTTAAAGTTAATTTTACTTTCTTTAATTGCAGACATACATACTCATAAGAAAATATTTTATCAATTACCTTTTATGGGATTATACTTTCGACGAAAGCAGTTGAGAGACTTACGCCACTTTCCAGGCTGTAAGTCAAATTTAAGACATACTGGAGAAGAGATAAACCTTGCCACATCCTGATTTAAGTTCTCTGCAGCTTTTTCCACTTTTTCATCTAATTCTGTAGTGGCAAAGCAAACTTGTTTTTGATTTTGTTTGGTTTTCCATTTGTTTTTCACTAGCGCAAGCGGAGAAATCCCCAAAGAGTGTCCTTCTAGATTTGTTTGGTTTTCAACGCTAATGCTGTTTATTTCCCCAATGTAGTCCACGTTAAATACAACATTATTAATTGGTGTAGCACTAAATCCTGCTTTAACTTTTGAGTTCTCCTTTTTATTATTGCAATTAAAATGACGCAAGTCCCAAGGTCCTATGGGAGATAATGTACACTTAAATGGATTAGTTGTATTGTTTTTAATGGGTGTTGAAACAACTTTCGATTTAATACAATGTTTAGTTCCTTTTTTGAATTTTATATTTCTCGGCACATCAAGATGTACATTATTCGTAACTGATGTTGCTAATAAATTCGTTGCCGGTTCATTTTTTTGCCCATCAGAATCTAAATTCGATGATCTCGTATTATTATAGCTATTTTCGTAGCTGGAGTTCATATTAAAAGAAGCCCTTACATCTCGTTTTATGACATTAAGTTCCCTTAAAATACTAAAAAGAATTTAATAGCATTTTCTTATCTTTGTTTGAATTTTTATCTTACGGTCTTTGGTCTAATAATTTATCAAAAGAATCTTTCCATGCATCATCGGGCAGCGTGTCTTCAGCAGAAATATCCATTAAAATATAAAAATAAATGCAAATATATCACCAAATAAAAGTAAATAAATAAAAGATTTCGTTTAAAATGTTTAAATATAATAAATGGTCGTCACTACACTAAATGCCAGTGTTCATTATGAAGCGATTTATCGTTAAAACATTAAGAAAGTTGCCAACTCAGAATCGATTTTCAAGCGACTTCCATCTATGTATAAAAAAGAGTTTGAACTCACAAAATATAAACTACAGAAAAAGAAATAAAAAGTTAAAAATTAATTAATTATCGTCGTCATTAAGCACAAAATATCATAAGCAGTGTATTGAATATTCATATCAAGGCAGGTCAATTATATGAAATTAATTTTGTGTTGATAATATACTCATAATAGCATAGCTCCTTTATATTTTGACATTCGCAACGAAGTCAGCTGCTGTAATGCTACCACTCTCTTAATGCACATTAGTGCCACCCGTGTTTGTATATGTTTTGACAGATAATCAGGTATTTTCTACAATAAGCCATGATGGAATAATACAGGAAGTGTCGAAGCTACAACAGCACTGCTTTTAGGTTCGAAGCTGTCAAAATACACAAAAGAAAAATGGCAAAATGGTTGCATTTTCTGTTCTATAAAGAATAGTTTCTTTTCCTTTTCTTATTTGCACGTGAAACAAGTGATAAAGTGTGCTATTTTAGCAGTGTGGGTGTGTTAGTAACACATAATCAAATTTTGACAGACTCGAATCAAAAAAAGTCCGTTAACGCTTCAACGCTACCTGATTATTTTATAATGGTCTAATAGACTTTTAACTTGCTCACAGCTGATTTGATTCCGTCGGCTATAATTTTTTACGTGCCGCCGATGTGGACGATACGGCCGACGCAGTTTTCTAGTTTCAGGCGATCGCGGAAATGTTTATTGTTCTTTGTGAATAAAAGCAAAAAATACAGCAATAACAAGATTGTACAAAAAGAATTATGTGTTGCTTAAGAATACGTGCTACAAAGTAAATAAAATGAAAAGTAAAAGTGGCCATTATAGAGGCAACAATACATGGTAAGCTTAAAAGTCTAGTTTTATCTAAAATGTACATACATACCTACATACATATATTTAAAAGGGGGACAAATGAGCCAGTTCTACACTGGCAGCCTGTTCATCTATGTTAATATGAATGTATTTATGTACAAGTAGTATTTAAAGGTCGTAATGAAAAATTATAATCGTTTTAAATAGATAAGAAAAGAGTACATAAACATGTTCTTGCTAAACAAGATTTTTTTTATTGTAGAATTAGCCAATATTGCTTCATGGATTGTTGATTACAAACAGTTTTGTTTTTCTTTGTTGTTAGTTTAAAAAATCCAGTTAAGATCTTGTACGCGAAGAATATGTGTATGTATGTATTTACTTATGTACATATATACATATTTATTTATATTAAGGTGATGGGTACAAGACCATAGTAAGTCGTAAAAGGCATACTGAGGACAGCTCAATACAATGTTCAACGAAATTTACATACAAATGACCACGATATCAAGACCAAAAAAGTGGCAATATCGCTTGTCGTTAACAACTCCAATGTCCTCTATTTTGCCGCCAAGGAAGAAAGTAAAGTCATTCTAGAACACACTTGCCAAACGCAATAGTTTTAATTTAAATTTAGCTAAAGCTGGTTTCACCCATTTGTTTCAGACAATAGACCACCATATGAAATATGTAAATAAAGAAGAAAAATCTGTGACAATTGCTTCTGTCTAATGAACTAAATAAAGAGAATTTATGTGCAAAGTACATTTATAGAAAAAAACAACAATAAAAGAATTGCTGCAAAATCGCGTTTTAAACACTATAATATCGCAACTGAGTTCAACTTTATCCGAACAAAAATTTAAATTAAACTAATTGAAAATTGTGCAAACAAAATCACTTCTCTCACAGAAAAATATACGTAAAACTACATGTGGAAAAACATTGGAACACATGGATGAAATCCACCTTATATTATTTATCGCGCATTGTATGAGAGTTAAAAATTGAAAGGAGTATTGTGCCATTATAATCAAGCCCTAAGATATGCTTTGAAATTTATGTAAAAAATAAATATGTTCTTTCATATTTAAAACAAGTTTATCACTAATTAAATTTCGATTTCAAATTTAATACATGATAAATATATCTTTGTATGTAAATAATGAGAATAACTAGCTATAAGCAGTTGTCTACAAGACATTCCTTCCTTTTTTAATTATGACTTTTGATGATGCATGCGAGTCTAAACTCAAAATGAATAAAATCAAACCTTGCAACTGAGAGATTCAACTCCAAACACCAGGACTGGTTTAATAATGATACCATCCTGGATACATTCAAAGCACTTGGTTTAGTTTGATTTCCTTATGCAATAGCTCTTTAGCAAACAAAAAAAATGTCAACGGAATTAATTTTTTGCACCCTAAGTCCAATATCGTCAAAAATAGAACCAGAAACCGTCTTATGGCCTTATTCACAAACGCTTAATAAAGTTTATAGTAGGGTTAATGTTAGATTTTTAAGAGGGAAAACCGGTTTTAATGCACACATTAACTTTATTGTGAATAAGGACATTAGAAATTTGTACTGAAAGCTGCAGGCATGTGAAATTGTGTTCCATAATAATATTGGGAATATTTGTTGTTTCTAATTAAGTCATTATATATTATATCGAACATAATTTGTTTGTTGTGTTTTTTAAATAAGTTTCAAACCCTACTGTACAAGGCGAATAGATAACAGGTAATTGCATCAGAGCAACAAAAACAATCACAGGCATTTTGTTTGTGTAAAATATATCCGGTATTGTCAAAAACAGCTGACATAAATTTAAAAAAAAAGTATGCTTTTCTATTGTAGTATATTTTAATTTGTATTGTAAATTAACTTTTTAAATCAATTTTTTGTTTTAATAATGACAATCTGAATAAACTTAAAACTAATGAGGCACTAGCATCAGACTTATCGCATACACGGTTTTGTTTCACGCTGGGACCTTGTAAGAAATAAAATTACAGAATTAGATGCCATCACTTTTTTAACTATGTTTTTTGAGGAAAACTTCAATACTTACGTTTAGAACAAATAATTTTTAATGATTAATTTTAAGAATTTTGCTAAATCCCAGCAATCTCTGCTTTGCTTTTTGAACTGTTAATCTTTTGTTCAAACGTCTTATACAAAAATATATACATATGACATTCGAAAAACAATTTTCGTACATTTTTCCTTCAAATTCCGGCAATACGATTTCTCCTTGCCATTAAATGCGTTAAATATTACTTCCAATTTTTTTAGTATTCTCCAGGAATGACTCTGCGCTTCTGTAGGGAAATCTTCGATACTTGGTCAACCCATGAAAACGAACTTTCATGGCATTCAAATTCTTCAATATTTATCTTTTTCATCAAATAGCCGGATATGTATTCTAAAGCATCCTCTTGAAGAATTCCAATGCCATTTAAATTCGGTTCATCGAAATCTTCAAGGCCTTCTTCGTGGAAGTTTTGGGTTGGCTCTTCAAAAATATCGGTATTCTGCTGTGGTCTTTGAAGATCTGTAGCAAGAGAGGAATTAAGCCAATCGGTTTTATCATCTTCAACTTTCCCCTTGCTATTTATTTGCCCCGTATTTCTTGCTAAAAATATAAAAATAAAAAAAAAGATTTTAATAGAATGTTAGTTAAACATTTTTTATTGCTACAAGCATACCCATGATGTATTTACGATGCCTATACTTTAAATCCCGTGGCTATGCATGGTCCATTTAACCCACCTTTACTACGCATTGCACCAAAATAGTGTTCAAAGATATCTTGATTTAAACGGTTTGTGACCAAGTACGTCTCATTATACTTTGCCACATATTTTTGGAGCCCCCATTATTGCGGTATTAGTTATTAAAATACCTTTTTAGCCAGGCGACAGCATTACAACAGCTGACTATTCGTTGCGAATGTCAAAATACTTTTACTTTTTTTCTGTATCTGTTTTATGGGTTAGGTTTTTGACATACGCAATGAAACTACACAAACAAAAATGCCTGTTGTTCTTGTATTGTTGTAATTATTTTCCTAATGTTGTCACCTAGTTAAATACACCTTGGTTCCTAGCACGGATTTATTATTAATGCTGCCTTTACACACTATGTATTTCTCAGTGTGCTTGTCAAATTTTCCACTGCAAAATGCATACATTGTGTGTAAAAGCAAAAAAAAATGCTTCTATAATTTTTTTTTATTGTTATTAAAATGTTTTATTCACGAATCTTATAAGCTAAATAAGGTACAATGTTATGAGATTTTAGTTAAGCGTACTACAACAATTTAATATAATAATTGAATAAGGAAGCTATTAATACCGTCTTGAGGAAAATTTGTCACAAAAACCTCTTACAAACTTTCAAAATGTAATGAATTTTGGTAAAACAATCTCTAGTAAAATTCTTTTTAAAAAAAGATTCTCAGCGACCGTTTAGTAAATTTCTTCTTGTTTCAAAATTAGACAATCTGCATTTTTCATTAAATGACAGCGTCAAATCGTTGACGAAAGTCTTTATCTTTTTATATTTAAATCTATTGTGTAGTAAGTCCGTGGGGAAGATTATGAATTATTTTAAAATTTTTGTTTTGAATAACCTGAAGCCTTTTTGTATGTGTCAACAGTTTTGTGAAACCATGCTGGTTTCACAGCCGTAAGTCAGTATCGGTCTAATACACATATTATACATCATCTTACTTTTAAGGTTGAGCTTAGAACTTCTATTAAGTATCAATTTGACAAACTTTGACTTTGATAACTCGTCGTATTTGTCCCGTGTTTTGCTATTATTCAATTCTGAAAACATTTATGCCTCGAAACCGGCAGTCTTGAGCAATACCATGATGTGCTTGGGTCGATAGTTGTGGGAAATCACTATCGTCTATTACATAATTACTGCTGTCTTATAGTATTTCGGACACGTTCGCTCACGATCACTCATGTTCACTCACGTGAGCGTGCATTGAATTAACGGATAATGCAAAGCAAAATTTTATAGTTATTTTTAATCGTATTGCATAAGAGCATTATTTTCTAACTCTTGATATCCTTACGGATATCTAAGAGCGAAAAAACTCAATCTATAACGACTAGCGCTAAGAATATTTTTCAAAACAAAACTTGCTCTTCAAATTAGAAAAAATAAGAAAAAAAGTTTCACTTGCTTGACTTTGAACATGAATATATCGAAATGAGTAATGAATAAATGCAAAACTTTTGCAGATTTATTAAATTTAATTGTTTTTCCTTTAAAATTTGCAAAAAAAAAAATTTGTCAAGAACTTTTAATTTTTTCTTCTCGGTAGACGTTCTGAGAGAAATGCCCTTATATAAAAATGAATCTGCGTTTGTATATTTGTTTGATAATTTGTTTGTTTACTACGAGAGCGATCTTTTTACAATTTTGATGCTGGTTTACTCACGACTGGGAAATTTAAATAGACTTATTTATTTTATTTGAAATGCGGTGAAATTCAGTTATTTTTAATTTCTTTATATCTGCACAACTACAACGGTGTGACTGACTCTAAATTTAATTTAGGTTGACTCTTAGAATAAAGTGAAGTTTCAAACTAATTATTGGTGGAATTCGATGGGAGAGACGGATATCGCATATACATAATTATTAATATCGCTATTAGTGTTGGTATCTGTAGGAAGTAAAAAGCGCAAAAAGTGGCAAAAATGGTAAAAAAGCACCATAAAAAATTTTAGTTATGCCAAGAAATATTAAGCAATTTATAAAAAAGTTAAAGTAAATACCCAAAATACACTTTAAAGTTTTTGCTTAAAAATACATAAAGGACTTGACAAATAGCAGAATTTATTAACATATTGATTAAAATAAAATCACAACCATTTAATAGAAGTAAAAAAAACGTAAATCAAAAACAGGAGTAAAATAATATACGAGTACATGATACATATGTATTCATTAGGTACATATATAAAAATAAAATAAATAAAATACCTAGTTTGTTTAGACAAAACTTAAAAGTATATTGAAGACTTTTGAAACGTCTGTTTTTCTTAATTTTCTTTAGCAGTTGCTTCCAAAAATCATTTACGTTCACATGATGATTTTTAGCAGACGTCTGTTTTTTGTAACCAGGATTGATTTTATTTTTCTTTTTGTACCATAATTGTTTTTTTTTGTTTAATCGGTTAATCTTCCGATAATTTTTTATTAGGAGCACAAAAAAATAAATATTGATTTATTTGTATATATGTTTATTTTATTTGCACTCTGTGTAAAAATTTTTTCTTTTATTGGTTTATAATTTTTTTTCTATTTTATTTATTTTGTTTCTTCTTTGAACTTTTAATTTTTCCGATGCACACAAGGTTGTGCCACTTCAAAGTACACACGAAAACACAAAACGAGATTTTTTGTCTACCCCTCTTGCTTCTCTACCCCGCTCGCTAACAAACAAAAAACAGACATGAAAAAACAGACGTTGCTAAAATCACCGTCTAAACGTCCTATATGTATCGAAAGTGAAATATTAAAAATTTAGAAGGTATGTACATACATATATGGGTATACATATGGTTTGGATTGGGTGGGGTTGTAGTAAAAACAGAAAAAATTTGCCTATACATTTTTTATGTCAAGTTACACTTAAAACTATCAAAAAACTCAATCTTTCAATTCAAAAAACACGTTTAATAATTTTGGCCAGCTTTTTGGCTCAAATACTCCTCTGTGGGGCAGTGTTTAGTTTTGACTTTTTCAACAATTGTTAATAAAGTCTAAATTGCATACGCAATTTGTACGTTACATTTTATATTTGTACTATTATTTTTTACATGAATCATCAATTTGAAAGTAAGGTAGTAAATCAAATTAGCTAACACGAAAGCTTAGGAACAATATGTATTAATTTCTACTTTGTAAAATTTGTAATTATTTAAACTTGTTAAGATCTCCTTACGTTACTATTTATAACGCGTGTAATTTAACTCACTAAAGAAACTATTAAAAGTAATATTGTAACAAAAACTAACACAGCAAGTCCAAGTTCATCGACTATTATTTATTATCATTTTTTCAGATTACGAAATATAATAAAATACTTTTACCTTTGTCCCCTGAATTATTGTTGATTTATTTAATTGTTTGCCTCTGCTTCATATGCCTATTTTTTAAATCTAGGGATGCCAAAAATGTCGGAATTTTTCGATGTTGATAAATCCCGAATAAAGGTGTTTACAAAACCCCTTTCAATGAAAATTTCACCAAACTACATAATTTAAAAAAAATTTTAACAAAATGAACAACACATTTAAACAAAACAAAAGTAAACAAATTATGTGTTAGTGATTTAGATTATTCAATCAAAACAATTAAAAAGGGCTTGTTTGTTATTCGAATTCCTTTTTTATACACTACAAAAAAGTCGCATGATTTTGTTTTTATCTGACAGAGAAATTTTTGAGAAAGAAGTCGAACAAAACCTTCATAAAGTGAGTTGAAAAAAATATAGTTTACTAGAAATTGAAATTCGTTTTATTGCAGCATTCACTATGAAGTGGTTTGCAATCATGATGCTGTTGAGAGTATCAAACTTTAAAAATTAACACAAAATAAACAAAGTAGCAGTAGTGAAATTTTAATTTATCAGCACTCAAATATAAACATTTGGGATATTTTTCATAAATGAGATTTTTTAAATTTGTTATTTCTGTTTCACATTCATAAATGAACACTAAAAAAACTTTCTGCTTTTTATCGCTAATGAATGTGCAAAGCAAAATGTTTTTTAGTTTCTCAAATATTTATGAAAAGAAGCAGTTAAAAAAACGCAAATACAAATGCTTGAAAATACAAATGATTGAGCGTTGAGAGATAATTCGCTGTATATGTAGCGTTGCCGTTATGACACTAAAGGCTTCATTAGTTTTTACTTTTCGTTGCCGTTCTGTAGAAAATAATTCTTACTTGTTCTGTGTCTGAACTTTCGGATGTGGACGATGTATTTAATTATAAAAATGAATTTTCTAAATGTTTGCAAAATGTTTTATATATGACAAAAATATATAAATCTTTAAATAATTGAATTAAAATAAAATTTTCTGACTTTTAACAAAATTTTCAATATGTCACACCACAAAAAACTAAAACATACAAACTCTTGGCTGTCACTTAACGTTGAATTCTATTTTCTACTTTTTGAAAATTAGTAAAAGTTACAATATTGCAGTATTATTAAACAGCAAAACGTATGAAGATATACATACATACGTAAAAAAACTAACGCAGAAAGGTTTTGGTTCGAGATAGATTTGATCAAAATACATCTTCTAATTTATATGAATTCGTTACATATATATAATTACTTTGCCTCATAGTAGTGCTTCCGCTGAACGAATTTTTTCAAAACTATCACTGATTAAAAATAAATTTACAATCAAACTTATAATAGAAACTTGTGAGTCTATTATTTCCTCCCTCTATTTGCTTGAATCGGAGCTCGAAGAATGGACTTCAAGCGAAGAATTAATTATATAATAAAAAAATTGATATTTCTTAAAAGTGATAAATATTATCAAAAGTTTTTGTAAAAGTGATTTCTTTTGCTGACATTATGAATAATATTGGAATGCCCCTGTGAATTGTTTTTTAGTTTTAAAATAGATTTATAATTCAAATATGTATAATTAGTTTAATTTTAGTCTAATGTATTTATTTAATTGTTAAAATTCTTTTTTTTAATTGAAATAAATATAATTTTATTGTTCACTAAAAAATGACCCTATTTTACTTGATCCTTTTATTTTTCTTAAATACACTTTTTATGACACTTTCTGGAAATTTTCAACGGCAACCCTGTGTGTTCATACACACATATAACATATAATCGATAAGATGAAATCATAATGAAAGCTAATTTTTGCTATTTTTCATAAATGAGATTTCTAAAATTTTTATATATTTTTCAGTCATAAATGAACACCAAAATTTTTTTTCCTTTTGACTGTGCAAAGCAAATACTGTACTGAATCTTTGAACGAAATTTGGGAGGCTCAATTATTTTATGGATTGCAGCAGTATCAGCCGTGGGAACAGAAAGCCTTATGCTATCGGCTCGACTACTACTACTCAAAAATATTATGAAAATATGTACTTTACGTTCAATCTTCGCAAAAATATGAATGAAACGAATTTTACTTATACCAAGGTAGTTACTAAGGTGATCGATTATTCGACATTTTCGAGAAACCGGTTTTTGAATAGTACGAATATTCGAAATTTTGATAAACCCGGTGACGGGTTTTCAAATTCAGGAAAAACCCAAAACAAAAGTTTTGATTTTCATTTGCTTTATTAAAAAAAAGAGTTAATAGTTCATGTAAATACTATAAAATAATATAAATATTAAAGGTTAAACATAAAAATTCGCTTCATGCAAGCGGAAGTAACTGCACACATATTCGAAATAGAGTTTCCGATTAATTATGGTTCGTCAAACTACATGTTCACGGAAAATTTTAGACTCCTACGATCACAAACAGCCCCTTTATTACAGAAATTTAAACGGGAGTGTATTGTATTTTTTACTGCAAAAAGGTATAACTACATACACTCTTGTAAGGTGTAAAGTTGTCTTGTTTAAAAGTAAATGAGTCTATATTATAAAAAAATTTAAAGAATTGCAAGGAATACTCTATTATTCATTTTCTCCTTTAAATTGAATAAAAGTGCAGTTATGTCGTTACTCGGCGAATTCTTTTGTTTCATTTATAAAATAGTATTTAATAAAATTCTTGCTTTTGGGGAAATTTCCAGTTATGAGATATAGTATTAAAGTATTCAAAACTTTTAGGCGACGTTCATTTATTCGTTTTTGCTCTGCAATGGATGTGTAACTCTACCTATAATATGAAGCAAAATGTGAACAAAACTAAATAAAGATTCTCAAATATGTAGTTTGATATCCTTCGCATGCAACAAGATTAATTTAATTTGCCCCTGCTACCACCTCATAAATTCATTTCTCCATAGTCAAAAAACACCTAGAACTTTTGCATTGAAAAAAAAAATACTTGGATACTCAACTCAATTTTAATATTGTAAAAAGTAATTTAATTTGAAAAATATACAAATCGAAAAGTGTTCGACTATTCCGGACTATTCGACATTCGAAAAATCAACATTTTGGAAAAACCGACAACCGTATTGTATAAAAACCGGTTGAAAAACCGAGTCAATCACCCTAGTAGTTACTGAAGTCATTTAGAGAAAAAAATTAAATTGTCAAAATTACAACAATAATAATCATGGGAGAATAAGTACTTATATAGCTCCGTAAACTGATTGAATCGGTGCCAAATTTATTAATTGCATTTTTTTATTAATCAGGGAGCAAAACTTTAAATAATAAATTTGATTACATTTGTATTTTCTTTCTATTTATGTACATATTTTCCCATTACTACTTTGACATGAAAGTTATGTTTTGAGGTTTTTATGATACTTAATAAATAAATACCCACAAAAAACTGGGAATTGACTTTCGTTAAAAGAAGCATACCGCCAGCATTATAGTAGTAAATCAACAAGTAAATCATTCTCTAAAGCATAAATAATATCAATAATTAGATTGTATGATGAATTTTAGATACTGTAACAAACAGAAAAAGTGCAGTATCTGGACCTGATAAAATAAAATGTTATATGTAATTAATTTTTTGATTTATGCGATATGTGAAATTTATGATCCTATTTTACGTAAATTTTATTAACAAAAATTTTCTTTATTACCAAACATATTTTGCTGTCTATAACTTTAATTTAATGCCTTGAAGTTGGAAATATTGTTCATTATTAGCTATAATTGCTTCTTAATCTCGAATCCTGAGACTTAAAAAATATAGGTGCACTTGGCATCCCTGCTTTAAATGAACTTTGAGTTTGAGTTATCGTTGCCTCGCGTCATTGTCAACATAATCTTTTACTACTGTTAACACGTGTACTCTGTACGTTCATATGTACAGCTGTGTTAAAAATAATAGAAATTTGGAAACTTTGATGCCACATGATATTATAATGGTAGTAAATACGAAGTGTAAAAATTAAAACAAAAAACAAATGATCATGAAAATTCTTACGGTAATGTTTCAATTCAGTAATTTTAATATTTTCCTTTGAAGCGCATTGATCAAAAAAATAGGCATGTTGCAAGTTTTTAATGAATTACTGAGCTTAAATTAAATCGTTTAAGAAATTTAACTGAAAATATATACATAAGTGATCCGAGAAGATTTTTAAATAGTTCTTTTCCAAACAATAAATTGCGTCATCTTAATATTGGGACAAGGAAGGCATTGTACCGGGCAAACGCGAAAATTAATTATATATAATCTTCGAAATCAAAGAGGAAATTAAAGAAACGTTATCGTTAAATTATCGACAATGCCTTACTATATAAAATGTAGGCAGACCTTAGCGGGCGCAAGCGCAAAACATCTAGAGTATATCACCATATATCAAAATCATCCTCCGAGGTCATCAAACAATATCCAATTCGCAGGCGACTGATTGAAATCAAATTACTTGCTGGCACCCAATGAAAAGTATCATTGTTAACTAAAAGAATGCCAAGTGACTGCATAAGGTTTAGACAGGAACATATCAACTGGCCGATTGGAAAGTGGAAGAACGTTTCGTGGACCGATGAGAACAAATCATTTGGTTTGGCTCTACACAGCATGTCCGGCGGCTTCCTAATACAGAATGTAAAGAAAAATATATAATTGGAACGGCAAATCACGGTGGTGCAAAGTCAATGTATGTTAATGTCTTTTCTTGTAATGGAGTTGGTCCATAACCACCCATCTTGACTGGCAATAAATATGTTGGCAATCAGGCAATAACGCCGGCAGAATAACGGAACAATATTAATTATTGCTTTGCTTTGCTATGGGAAATCATAATTATGTTAACACACAATATGCAAAATTTCAAAGAGAAAGGTTCGACTATCAAAGAAACAAAAACTGAAACCCTTTTTAAATTTTCATCTGAAAAACTCATCCTGAAATAAGAAATTTTTAATTTTTATGTATTAAAGATTTTCTTTTCAATTTCCCTTTTTAATATCTTTCAATAATTTATTAATTTCTTTTGTAAAAAAATTCTTCTTTTTCTTGTTTAATGGCGCTTCTTTTCTTTTTTTTCTTCTATTTGGAAATGGCAAACGGCTTATGACGTTTTATGTTCGCAATAATTGTCAACGAAAAACTGTTTACAATTATTGTCAGGTACGAAAAAGATGCGTCTTCACTGGACATAACATAATTTTGACATTTGCTGTTAATGAATTTATTGCCAGTCAAGACGGGGGGAAAAGGAATAATGTATGACGAAATTATGAATGATGTTATCCTGCCATACAAAAAGCGCAATATGTTCCAAAAATTATTGTCCAAAGAGGATATCGACCCATAGCAATTGCGCAAACCGAATTTTTTATTACATACTTTACATAGCTTTAATTTGCTTGTACATTAATTTAGAAGTTTAAGAATTAATTATATAGTTATTAATTTGACAAAAAATAACTGAAACATAATTGTGTGTTTTTTTTTTGTGAACAATTTCAGTTTTCTGTTTTAAGCACCGTCACTGCTATTTTTATGAACACAACTGTATGTATATTACCCATAAACCTTATCTACCAATATAGTGTAGTACATAAAAAGCTATGAATAATAAAAATTGTATAACTTTTTCATTTGAAAAAAAATTCCCTAGTAACCACGCTGAAGTTTTGTATGTACGAGTATCTATATACATACATACATACATTCATATCTATATTATTAATAGGCAAATAGGTTTTTTAGATCCTTTTACGGCCGTGATACTGAACCGATTTTTGAAACATTTATATGTTTTTAAATGGGGTTTTACATAGATGTGCACAATCTTAATTTGATTTAAATCGATTCCATATTTAGGAAGCCTAAAATAAGCGTATAAAGTTGCTACTGACACATGCAATCTATAAATGTGTGTTCTAGTAATGTACATATGTACAAGTATGTGGATTTGTAGAATAAAACAAACTTTTTTGTTCATTTCAAAATGTTGGGAAATATAGAATTACTCTTTTCATTTGTTTATCTAACTGCATGTATTTGGTAATCGGGCTAAATTTCTTCCTTATCGTAAGATGTATCAGCTCCATCGGGATAACTACCTTGTTGTGGTGTGGTGCCTTGATTACATATTGTGGTCTATGTCTTCAACCCAAGATCATAGTTGACCGTTGACCTCTATGGTAATGGGTGAAGACAACCGACTTTAAAGGTCTGTTGACCAAAGGTTATAAAACCCTAAACCGGGGTGTGATGCGACCTGTGCCCATCGCAGCCGCCAAGATATCGATGAAGAGGAGAGTGTAGAACATTTTCTGTATCACTGTCCCGGACTTGTAAGAAAGAGAATGGTCAGGCACAATGGGCGCTCTTGAGTTCAGGGAATTTTTTTACGTCGCCAGTGTTGAGCTGCAACGTATTACTAGTTTTATGTTGAGCTCTGGTTGGTTCGACGATGGGGACTCCGCATAAGCAGGGTCCCCGTGGTATCACAATGGACCAAAACGGTCTAAGTGAGTCAGATCTTCTGTCTGCCACCCTTATCTAAGTAACCTAAGATGCATCAGACCACAAAAAGTAGCAACAATAAATTTTAATGATCCATGAAATTAATTAAAGGTATTTTAAATTAAAAAAGGAAAATAATGTTTTCGTAAGCGTATTTTTTTTTATGTGGAAATATTTTAGAGAGACGTTCTACTCTTAAGCCTAGATTCTAAACTTCTACTCTACAATTCGATTCGCCAAATGCGAGAAACAGATTTCTGGTATGTTAAACATTTGTGTATTCATAAAGAACTAAACATGTCGATGATAGAATTTTCAGCATTCTAAATTATAGAGGCTACACTCCAGTGGTATAACACTCTTGCTCTCAGCCGAACACGATTGACGTGATCTAAAAACACAGAAGGAAACGCAAAAACTAAATAAACTTAATGACCTTTTATTTGAAACGAAAGAAAATATAAATTATTTGGTAGTTAAGATTTTTTCGTAAAATATTTGGAGATAAATAATTACAATTTCAAAGTTCAATGTTAGTTCAATTTATATTGAAGATACCTACAATAAATAAAAATTATTTAATTTTTTTATTTATTTATTTTGACAGAGTTATGTAATACGGAATTAGTTTTACGAGTACATATGGTACATAAAGAGATTAGGATTATATCCTTTTCTACTTAAATATAGAATACAATGATTTTGTTTTATAAAGGGAAATTCTAACAAAAAACCTTAATGAAAATTTTAAAGCGTATAGATAAAAAAACTTAAACTAAAGATAAAACTATAAAGAAGCAAGTACATTGATATGTAAATATTCAGAGTGCAGACATCTGGAGTTAAAATTGGAATTGAGTTTACTTATACTGTTTTTAACAAGATCAATGTTGGCCAAACCGTGCAGTCGTTCAGTAGAGTAGTACCAGGGCAGATTGTACATCATTTTTAATAGTTTGTTTTGACCAAATTGTACTTTTTTAATGTGGGTAGTCTGCTGATATAGACTAAACTGGGGCGGCATAAAACATTATTGCTTGAAAAGTAGATTTGAAGATCACATTTTTATTTTGTACGCTGAGTTTGGAATTTCTATTTATTAAAAAGTAAAGCAATCTGGTTAATTTATTGACTTATATCGATAATATTAGGTATATGATGATTAAATTTGAGCATGGGATACAAGATTACGCCGAAGTATTTTATCTTTTCCAACCAAGGGATACTAGTGTTGTCAATGGTTATATTGTTTACGAGGTAGAAAACATGGTTTTATCTTTCTAGAAAAGTAAAAATGGTTTTTACAAGAATTTTCCATTTTGTAAAATATTCATTTACTGTATTTAATGCATTTTGCAAGTTATCCAGAACCACGGCCGAATAAATTCCGGAGCTGAGTATAGCAGTATCGTCTGCAAATATGGAGGTTGTACAGCCGTTTAAAACTGGAAAGTCTGCAGTGTATATGTTATACAATACGGGTGTGAGGCAAGATCCCTGAGGGCAGCCTGCTAATATTTGTTGTTCTGTAGAATTATTGAAACCAATAGATACGGTAAATCTTCTATTGGAAAGAAAACTAGAGATAATTTTAATTAGCGATGAAGGAAAATTTAGTCTTATCATTTTATAGATTAGCCCATTATGCCAAACTGAGTCAAAAGCGGCTTTAATATCGAGTACGACCATACCGGTTGATTTTCTTTGGAGGAAATTTGATTTTACGATGTTTCGTATTCTAATAAAAGGCTGAGTAGAATTTTGCTCTTTGCGGAATCCAAATAGTTGAGCTGGTAAAATGTTTTGTGAGTCTATAAATAAAAATTAAAAATTTAGACACACTACTAAATTATGTTTCAAGAATCTTGTTGGTTTTTTAGTAAAAAAACAAGTAAAAAATACAAAACTGATAAGAATACGAGTATGTTACACATTCTACGAGTACTCGTATAATAATTGAAATAAAGATTATCAGGGGTTCTTATCATATGTTGTTTTTTTGGCTGAAACGCTTTAATCTTTAAATAGTTTCTTTAGGTTGCACCAATAATTTTCATTAATAATAACTGATTAAAATCATTGGGAGACGGCATTAAACCTTTTGGTAAGTTTGCTTGTCATATAAGTATTTTTTTCATATATAAAAGCCAAATATTAACGGTTGAGAGCATATTAAATGATATTCCTTATTAAATGTGATTAAAAGTGAAGTAAGTAACTTAAGTTGAAAAAATTGTATTGCATGGAAAATAAAACAAAGTGAAGTTGTAAGGAAAAGTAAAGAACTTTTAATAAATACATATGTTGTTTGTTTGTAATCGAAATAATTGCAAAGTTCCAAAATCTCTGTTCGTATCATTTAATGAATACGAAAAGGATTTTTTCTAGGAATTATTTATTGCTAGGATTGTTGACAATAAGAACCTTAAGATGAAAACATTCCGTAAACATATTTTAACTTCACGGAAGTATAAGTGTGACCCGTGCTGGTGTCGCCAGGCATTTTTGAGATTTTTTTTTATATAGATAGCATAGACATTGCCTACTGATTTTTTATGAATTCCTCAATAAAGGTGTTTTGTATAAACAAAAAATTTAAAAGGTCTACTGATGATTTGGCTTTAGCACCAATGAAATGCATGTATGTATATAGACTAGCTAAAAACCCTCAATAAACAAAAGTTTTTTAAAAAATTATTTTAGGTAAAAACCCCGGGAAACCGTTACTAAAAAACCCAACTGCCGAATTATTCGAAAATATTAAGTATTCGAAAACATTTAATTTTCTTATTTAAGAATAGAAAGTGGTAAAACGGGTTTCGCTTCAGGGGGTTATTACGCATTTCGATTCGAAAGAAAACATTTTCGAAACAATGTATAACCTATACAAATTCGAACTTAAAAACAATTTTTTATAAAATTCGACAGAAACCAAACTTTCTTTCTTGTGTGGCTAAACAAATTTTAGGAGTCTTAAGAGGAATTTTAAAGTTGCCATGGTCTGAGTGAGTAATAAAATATTCTATTTGTAAGTATGTCACGGTTCACACTATGAAACTTTTCTTTCTGAAAGTGTTAGTTTGTGGGTGTACGGGGAGAGAAGATTAGGATGGGGTACACTCTTTCATGTACTTTGAAATTCTCTTGTGTTTTGTTATTCGTAACTGTCAAACTGAAAATGACTGCAGCTTTACTTTTGATTTTCTTTAACTTTTCGTTTCTTTCATGGTGGTGAGAACAAAAATTTGTGTACAAAAAAGAAAAGAATGTGAAGAATGTGCAAAAATCTTGAATTTCGTTACAAAAAAAATTTCGATGTATAGACATTAATGAAAGTTCAAAAGAGAATTAGAGAAAATTTCAGAAAGAAAACTTTCATAGTCTGAACCGGGACTATGTGATGACAAATTTTATGGATCTTGAGAGGTAGACTTCCTAAGGTCGAATGTACAAAATTATTTATCCTGCCGTTTGTCTGTTATTAGTTTTGGGAGTAGAAAAGGCCAAAACTTTATATAGTACCACGATGATATTTTTCAGAAATGCATGCTGTTCGCCACATAAAACAACAATCATAATTAAATTGAATATTTTTTCTACTTTCAGATATTAAAATTAAAAATAATCTAAGAATGTTGTAATAGATGTGAAAAAGAATTTTCTATTCTATTGATGAAAAGAACCCACAAAGATATCTAGTTAACAATTTGTACAATCGTAGACTAAAAAAATGACTGTATTTTCAAAATATATTGATCGGGTGGCTGACAAACTTGAGGAAGGTGGCTTGCCTAAAACTGTTCTTAGCCACATATTAGTTGGTGCAGCGGTTGCAGCATGGACTATAAAAGTAACATATCCTATGTTGAATAATAATAAAATAAAGCGCGAAACGAATATCGACAAAAAAAACAATAATAGAATTGGCAAAAATCATGGGGCCTTGACACCGCCTCAAACAATAGTGACAGAAGATGATGAAGCAAAATTAGCCGAAGCTGAAAAGCTTTTAGTGGAGCAGCAAATGAAAAATCAGAAAAACAAAAACATGCTAGAACCGGGGCTTAACAAAGAGTTTTTAAAGCAGCTTATAACGCTGCTAAAGATAATGATACCCAAGCTTTTATGTTATGAAACTGGTCTCCTTAGTGTTCACACCCTTTGCCTAATATCAAGAACATTTCTCAGTATATATGTAGCGGCCTTAGAAGGCTCTATTGTCAAGTACATTGTACGAAAAGATGTACGTCAATTTTCTATTGTTTTACTTAAATGGTTCGGTATTGCTATACCAGCCACGTTTATCAATTCAATGATTCGCTTCTTGGAGAGTAAGCTTTCTTTGGCATTCAGGCAAGTTCAGAAAACTCTTTCATAATAATTTTCATTGTTGCCTAATTTTTTATTATATTGAATTTTTCAGAACACGCTTAGTGCGCCACTCTTATCGTTTATATTTTAAGAATCAAAACTACTATCGGGTTTCAAATCTTGACAGTCGTATTGAAAATGCAGATCATAGGTAAAAGTAATTTTAAATTTATTTGTTGTAAAAAATAATTTGTTTTAAAATTTTTGTAGACTTACTGAAGATATTTCCGTATTTGCCAGTTCAATTGCTCATTTGTACAGTAGCCTCACCAAACCTTGCTTCGATCTAATGCTAATTGGACTCGCATTAATGCGTTCATCGCAAAAAATGAAATCAAATATATTTACAGGTATGTTGCTATTAAAAATGTAAAAATCTATGGGAAATAGGGATATCAAACTTTTTGATTAATCAAGTGTTTTAATCAATCCGAAAACTTATTAATCAAATATTCAATTTCGCTTATTCTTGAATAATTATGTTCAAAATTATAAAACAAAAATCTATTAAAGAATAATAGTTTTTTTTGTACATACACAGAAAAAATATTAAACATAAATAGTATGAAACGATTTCGTAAGTATTTGTTAATAAATACTAGTATTCATTTCATACACAGTGTGCTTATATTATTGTGCTTATAAATTTTAAAAAGAAGTTGCTTATGCTACCCGTAGACGACATGTTTTTTTACATCTGACTTGTCAAATTTCTCTCAGCAAATTACGTACATGTCGTGTGGTACCTTTAAAACATTGTTTCTGTAAAACTCAAGTGCAGTCATCTGACAAAATTTCAATTAGAGCGTGTTCTTCTTCTGACACCAGCTGTTTTTATTGTGATAAAAAGTATTAACAGAAATCTGCACTGCAATTTCGTTACTTTTTAAATACATTTCACAGAAAAATAAATAAAAATTTTATATATTTCTCTTTTATTTTGTTAAGGTCCTGCATTATCAGTTACTGTAATTTCCTTAACTGCCCATATAATGCGAGTGCTTTCACCGAAATTTGGACAATTGGTTTCAGAGGAGGCTAATCGTTATGGCTATCTACGACATATACATTCACGTATTATAACAAATGCCGAAGAAATTGCGTTTTACGGTGGTCACAAAGTGGAACTTCAGCAACTGCGACAGGCCTATAATCGTTTGGTTAACCAAATGAACACAATATTTACACAAAAACTGTGGTTTGTTATGTTAGAACAATTCTTTATGAAGTATGTGTGGTCTGGTACAGGTATGGTTATGGTTTCTCTGCCAATTTTGACTGGTAATGTATCTAGCAAATCAAGGTCTCCCGAAAATAACGATTCAACAGTTAGTGAACGTACTCAGTATTTAACGACGGCTCGTAATTTGTTGATTTCCGCCGCTGCGGCAATAGAGCGTCTTATGACTTCATATAAGGAAGTTGTTGCACTGGCTGGCTACACTTGTCGAGTGGCTGGAATGCTCGAAGTATTTGAGCAAACTTCTCAAGGTATTTACAGCAAGACGACAGTAGCTGAGAGCAATGAAACCCATGGTATTATTGAATTTCGTAATGGTAAACCAATCGCCAAAGGTCGCATTATATACAAGAGTGATACCGATATGTCAATTTCCCTCATCGCTGTACCTGTGGTAACACCCAATTGTGATGTAGTTGTTCCCTGTCTGAATTTAAGCATAAAACCCGGAATGCATTTACTTATAACTGGGCCAAATGGTTGTGGTAAATCCAGTTTATTCCGTATTTTAAGTGGCCTCTGGCCAATATATTCGGGTGAACTACACATACCCCAACCTGTTGAAGGAAAGCCCTGTATGTTCTATATACCACAACGCCCGTACATGTCTATTGGCAGTCTTTGTGATCAGATCATCTATCCAGATTCCCGTGAAAATATGATAGGAAGAGGCATATCGGAAAATGAATTAAGATCCATATTAAAAATGGTTTCTCTAGAACATATAGTCCAAAGGTAATTAATATATGTAATTGTTTTCACGCTTCCTGTTTTTTTACAAAGCTTTTAAATTTCATACGCTTTTTTTTGCAAATCCAAAACGCCTTCTTTTGTTTTTAAAATATCTGATTTCTTTTTATATAAATTACACAACAAGCAAAATGACTTAAAAAAGAAAAAGACGAAATTGTTGAATTCTTGCAAAGAATTAATTGACTATGCGGATATGACAGAATGTAAAGGTATACATAATATAAAAAAAAGCTTTTATCTTCTCGCGGCAAGTTTGTCAAATTTGAAATTTCAAAAAGCACCAAAATTTAATAAAATATACTATATTAATGCTTGTTCGCAATTAGTTGATTAATTTAAAAGGACGGCATTCGTCAAACTCCATGTTTACGTTGTCGCAGTTGGTTGAATACTAAAGCCCTGCACAAGCATTCTTATACATTTGCTTAAAACGTTTGTTTTGTTTGAAATACTTCCGCAGCATTAATGTTGCAATGCACTGTGGACTCTATACTACAAATAAAAAGAAAATATTTTCCAATTGTGCTTTTCAGCATATGTTCGTCGCAGTGTTTCAAACAACACAAATGTCTTAAAAACATTTTTAAGTATGCTTGTGCAAGGCTTTATTGAATACTTAGAAATTCAACTACAAACGACAAAAACCAAGTAAACATAAATGGAAAACAAATAGCTTGATCTCAGCAGCCAATGGAGCTGGAAAAAGCGATAGAGTAATAATATGTGGAATAATTAATCATCAGAGATGGGAATTGATTTGACTTTTAAAAATGAAGAGAAGAAATTTTCGTATTCTAATTTGTTAAATAATACGGTTATATAGTTGATATTCCAAGGCACTATTATAGAACTGATCCGATCTAATAGACAGACGAACGAATTGCTCCAATATTATTTTCTTAATAAAAATATGTAGTCTGAATTCCTTTAAATATAATTTTATTTTTATTTGATTATAATTTACAATTTAATTAATAAAAGGAACATAAAAGCTCAGCTTCTATGGAGTAAATATGTACAACAATTTGTTGGTGCTCTCCATTATTGCCGGAGCTATGGGATAATAAAAATATTATGTTTACAAATGTCCACCATTTAAAGCGCTTTAAAAGCGATTGGTTCAAAGGATAGACAAATCCGTTAACACGTTGCTACCCAAAACTCAGTCTTTTTATTTTTTTACCCGAATTTTGAACAAAAGTGGGGTTAGCTAAGAAATGAAATCTATATAGAAACCCTTTTAAGCAAATAAGTGAAATATTTGAATTTTGAAAATCGAAAGGAAACTCAAAGCGTTTTAAAATCGCCTGCATTTCGCTATTATACGTTCTTTATTACTGCAGTTATGGCCAATTATAAATAAAGTTTTGAACCCCATAACTCAGCTACTAAGCAGAACGTGAGTTAAAGGTCTGTGCAGCAAATTTTATAGAGCACTAAAAATGATGGTAATCCCACCAAGTTGACAACTCTTTTTGACACCAAAATGGCAGGTTAATTTAAAACACTGAAAGTCTTTAAAAGAGATTTTAATTTGAACAGCCTACTCTAATGCGAAGCGTGACAACTCTTAATATTTCGACCGAATGACAAACCTATAATGAAGGGCTTCATAAAAATATTAAAATTGAAAATTTTCCAGATCTACATACTTATGTATATGTTTATACAATCATGTATATATGTACATATGTACAAGATTTAGTGTGCTTAATCGAAAACATTTTCTTTTTGAATTACTTTAGAAATTTATGTGGTTAAATTGCAAAATATAATGAAAAAAAAAAATATTTTAACAGTTTACCATTAATTACCAGTCTTAATAATTACCATTATAAATAAGTTCGTTTTTTTAATTAAAGAGATGGTTTTGATGTGATACGTGACTGGAAAGATATTTTATCAGGCGGCGAAAAGCAACGTATGGCAGTTGCCCGTCTTTTTTATCATAAGTATGCATAAATCTTTTTGAATTAAAAAAAAATTCTTAAATAATTCCATTTTGTATGCTTTATATATTTAAGGCCTAAGTATGCTTTATTAGATGAATGTACCAGTGCAGTGTCTATTGATGTCGAAAGCTCTATTTATGATACTGCCAAAACCATGGGCATTACACTTTTAACTATAACACACCGGCCCACATTATGGTAAATGCAACAATAATACATCGCACCCAACCACGATTATGTGTGCATTTATTTATTTATTTTTTATTGTAGGAAGTTTCATACTCACATTTTGGAGTTCGATGGCCAAGGTGGATGGAGTTTCCGTAAAATGGAAGCCAATGAGCAACAGAGACAGTTCCCGACACATTAAATGCTATTTTATGTTATTTCGTTTTGTATTAGTTATTGGTTTTTTGCAAGAATTATTTTGTGTTAAGTTTTGTTTTTTATTTGTACAATAATCATTCAAATTTATTTTTAAACGATGATACCGTGTGAGAAAAAAAATTATTTAAAAATTCTTATATGTAAAACTTTCCAAAGCGATCTGTAGAATAACGAACAAACGTTCCGCGGACAGTTGGATCTTTGACCCGACTCACACTCGGCCAAATATTGTCAACTCAGCAACAGCAGGATTGGTGTTTCAAGAACAGCAGAATTGAGACTGCTTTTTTTTTTTTTTTTTTTTAACTTGGACCAGCACTCAGGGGATGACCCCTACATATGCAATGCATTGTGCCGGAACTAGGAAAATTGGTTATAGGTAGGAGGATAAAGGGAGTAGTGTTTGTGGACGTTCGATTTGAACTTTCCCACACTGAAAGTAACAGGAAAGACCTCTGCAGGAAGTTTATTCCACATGCGAACTGTTCGGCTAAAGAACGAATTTTCTCTGTAATGCGTAGTGCGATCCACTGGCATATCAACCACAAATGGATGCGCTCTTAACGAAGAACGTGTTGTTCGTACAAATGAGCGGGTTTCGGGAATAAGTTCCCTGATTTCATTAGAGCACATTCCATTGTAGTAGCGATAAAACAGTGAAATACATCCCACATTGCGTCGATGCTCCAGTGAGTCAATAGAGTTGGCTACCCTACTGTCACCGATGAGCTTCTTCGCCCTCTCCTGTACCCGGTCGAGTAACTTCAAAATAGACTTTGAAGCACCGGCCCATACATGAGAGTTGTATTCCATTTTCGGTCGGATATAGGTGGTGTAAACATTAAGGAGATCAGATGGAGTGAAGTATCTCTTACACCGTCTTAGAAAGCCGAGGCACTTGAATGCTTCTTTTGAAACCTGAAAAATATGATCAGTCCATCGAACATCACATTTAATTTTCATGCCAAGAACATCAAGAGTTTCTGATTCCTCAATATCTACACCACCCATTATTACAGATGAAGCAGCATGATTGTACGTACATTTGTGTGTAAGCATACAACACTGGGTCTTGCGAGCATTAAATTCGACCCTATTCGCACGTCCCCATTCATGGATTGCTAAAAGATCGTTATTTATCGAATCATTCATATTTTGCCTCATTGCCGCGATCTCCGGCAGGCTTGGTCTGTTATTGAATGAATATGAATGGCACATGCTGCTGTCATCTGCAAAAGAGTACATAGGATTGGAAGTTTGAAGTAGAAGGTCGTTTAAGAAAATAAGAAAAAGTGTGGGAGAAAGAACGGATCCTTGCGGTACCCCTGAATTAATCTTGAACTCGTTTGATGAGATCCCATCTATAACAACTCGTATAGTGCGATCTCTGAGAAAGCTTGATATAAATCGAGAGAAGACATCACCGACACCAAAAGCAATAAGTTTTGACAGAAGTGCACCATGCCAAACTCTATCAAACGCCTTGGAAATATCTAGAGCCACCACCTTACTCTCGCCAAAATGGTGAATAGAATGACACCATCTTTCCGATAGAAAAGCCAGTAGGTCTCCCGTAGAGCGACCCCTACGAAATCCATACTGGCGGTCGCTAAGTAAGTTGTTGGACTCTAAATATCTCACAAGATGGAAGTTTACCATACTTTCCATAACTTTGGAAAGTGCTGAGCAAATTGCAATTGGGCGGTAATTTTCAGGGTTGTTAGCCTCTCCTTTTTTGGGGATTGGCGTTACATTAGCAACCTTCCAACACATTGGAAATTCACCAGCATGGTACAATGTACTGAAAAGGTTAGCTAACGGACGCGCTAGCGTCGAAGAGCACTGCTTCAAGACCAGTGCTGGAATACCATCCGGCCCAGGAGATTTATTTATGTTGAGATCTGCTAAAACCTTTTTAACTGCACGGGCTCGAAAGAATATTTTAGGCATAGGCATAGGCTTTAAGGCCGAGGCATATAGAATCCGTCGTACGTTATACGTTGCTTTTTTGAACTGTCATTGAAATAACGGCGGAGGCGGTTGACACAATTTGATTAAATTTTCTTTTAATTGTAATTTTTATTGAATTTAATTTTGCCATCACACAACACAAAAAGCTAAATAAAAACAAAGCAAAAAAACTGATAGCTGTCAAACTACTCAACGTACGTTAAAAACTTTTGTACTGTGCGTTGACGGAGACGTACGGAATGGGACAAAGCTCATAAGAAAACCTGTATTTCAACTTAGTTGTCAGTTGAAAAAGCGATGTATAACGTAAAACTATTTATAAACGATTTTGCAAAGTATTTGACACGTTAGATCACTCGGTGCTGATAGCTGACATCATGGATTGATAACTACCTCAACGAAAGGCAAGCGTTTGTGAAGTTCAGCGATTAAAAATCAAGTTACAAAACAAATGGGCACTGTCACCTTTACTTTTCAATATTTATCTTGCCAAAAATAACTTCCGGTGTTAGCATCTCTAGCATAAGGGGCAAAATATCACAATACCAGGCCACCATTACAGACTTCCTGAAAGAACGTAACTTGAAACGATCTCCCTCAAAGTCGTCAGTGTCCCTTTTCACTTTTTCGAACATCCCTGTCAAATTAAACAAATTTTAAATTAGACACGTCATCCGGCAACACTGCCTTGAGTTGTTAACAACGTTTATTTCTGCTCGCGGATATTATAATCATTTTTTTTTAATAAATTAATATTTTTTGACTATGAATTCTTAGGGCAATACTTCCAAATACAAGATTCCCAAGATAAATGACGGGTCGAACACCAGCAAAAGATTTCGGCTGCTGTCCGAAGAAGACGAGGTCGTAAAAAATTATAGTGGGTGCTAACTTTATCTTTTCTAGAGTACTGGGAATAATCTCAAGCACCATGACGCTATACGAGGAAGCGCTGAACTTGCTAAAAACCAGCAACACGAATCTATACACACAACGTACACAGTAAGATTTTTAAGATAATGCTGTTTGGTCTTCCCCGATAGACAACTGCAGTTATAATGGAAGTATTTAAAAACATAAACAACATTACACCAATTATAACTAAAAGATCAAACGAAGATGACACACTGTATCTGACCGAATTTGACAGGAAACACGTTTCAAAGCGTGAAATATTAAAAATCAAATTCTGCAATATTGCTGTTTATTGGGGGAAACCTTTTAAGGCCAATGAAAGTCGCAATCAATGTACCAATTGTTCAATTTTTTATTATTTTTTTAAACAAATTTAAAATAAGTTTTTATTGGTTTGTGAAAACAATAACTATTATTAATTTTTAATTAAATATATCCCTGAAGAAGCTTGCCATTGAGAATGCGAAATATCGGATAAAATAAATCATTTATACATATTTTCTGGACCCAATAAATTATTTAATAAAAAGGTCGGATAAATTAGAATAAATTATTTAATAAAAAGGTCGGATAAATTGGAATAATTTTTAAATTAATATTTTAATTTTCTATTAGTATTTAAGACTAATTTTGCATTAATAAATTGAGAAACAGTAAATCAATTAAACCAAACGGTTGTTTTTCTATTTCTCCACTCTCCAAATAAGCAAGTTCCAAGTGCTTTCGTTATATACGCAATTGTTCTATTGATACTGCCTTGACATAAACACTAAATCCTTTATTTTCAACTATTTTGTTGTAGCCAAGGTGTCTATTATGAGCAATTTTCGATTGTGGTCGAATTAGCTCATCGAACGAATTTTCATTTGGTATCATGGCGCACATTCGATAAAAACAGCGGTATTATGAATTTCACTCAATTAAATTGTTCTCAATAGTAAATATTTATCAGCTGTCACTATAAAAAAAATATAGTTTGTTTACAAATTTGTAAAATAAAAAACTGAATTAATGATGAATTAACAAGATCTTGACGGAATTATGGTTCGATGATTTGTCTAAACTACTGCATTATTTCCCAATTTATTTTGCCGCTAAAAAGTCTGTTCATGAGCGTGCGCGATCGTGAGATAAGAATCACTCGCGCTCACATCTTTACTACTTTATATTGGGGGAGATTATTTTTTACCAAGATTTTATGAGCACTTAATAAGAGTTTTCTAATTTGATATCAATAAATTTTTCACTGAAAAATTATTGTAGATTCTACTTTAAAAATTACCAAACACTTTTTTTATTTTTTGTTTGTTTTCTTAAAAAATACAAAAATATTACCTTTTTATTACTTTAACCAATAATTATTATACATATGTACATATGTACACATAAAATTAAAGTTAAAATCTAAATAAATGCATCGGTTTCACAGAATTAATATTGCACTAAATTTTATTGAGAGGTCCTCGTTGGTTTCCAAGCACATCTGGTTTATTAGTAATTAATAACTTCCTTTATTGCTGTCAAGCAACGAAACTTATTCGGTAAATAGAATGGTTCAAAAACATGAGGGAATGGCGTATCCCAACCTGTAACACGCTTAACCGGTGCTTCTAAATGTAGGAAACATTTTTCTTGGACATAAGCTGCAATTTCCGATCCGAAGCCTTGCGTTAAAGGTGCCTCGTGGGAAACAATGACTCGTCCAGTTTTTTTGACAGACTAAAAGAAATGAAATATTCAAAATGTAATAGTTAGTATACCTTAAAAATCAAATAAATCTAAAACAGTGTATATGGCTAAATTATTTAAAATAATATTTGGCTCAAAAACCTACAATAGCAAAAGTATTAAAAATAATTCTTGTAAAACAATCGTTCAAAAACAGACGGATTAAAAATAACTCGAAATATTCATTTCAAATAAAAAAATTTAATCGGTTTATAAATAGTCCTTTAAAAAAAACAAATCCAAAACAAACATACAAACGGACATCGAATCCAAAATAAAAAAGGATACCAATCTTGAAATTTATCAAATGTATCAATTAAAATCTATATTATTAATAGGCAAACAACTTTTTTTGAGATCCCTTTCACAGCCGTAATACTGAACCGAGTTCGGAAAGATTTATATGTTTTTAATGGGGATTTTAGATAGATGTGCACAATCTTCATTTTATTTAAATCGGTTTAGTATTTTGGGAGCTATAAGCGTTTGAAGTTGCTAACAATACTTGCATACTTATTACACATACAAAGTGTGTGTGTTTGTCCAATTTGCTTTGTGTAGAAATGAGACAGATTTTTTTCTATATGTATTTTGTAAAAAGAGAGATAAGTAAAGTTGTTTATCTAGAAGGTTGTTGTTTTTGTATTTTACCGTATATATTTATACAAATGGTTGATATATAATTACTAGAATGAGGGCGATTCGCCGTCGACCACTGGATATTATGCGTACAAATTAATTGAATACCGGTATCAATACCGAAATACATTACGGTTGGAATATATTTAAAAGGTATTCAAATATCGTATCCTCCAATATCGTTATAATACCTGTATCTCCGTTTTGGCATAAAAAACCCTTCTAATACAGTGTAGTGTATGTACTATTATTTCATACTTCACTGTTAGTAACTTAAGAGTTAAATATAACATTTATTCAGACAGTAAAACATAAATTAGTAACTAACATTTTCAATTAAAAATTTGCTATCATTTGAAAAAATCTTTACTCTTAACTTATTTTCTCCTTAAGGAATGTAACAATGATATTTTTGTGTACCTGGAATTGTGCGTAGCCCAAAAAATTAATTATTAATTTAATGTTCTGGTGTTTTATAGTGAAGTTGAAAAAGAAAGAGATCTGAATTAAAAGAGATCAGAATTAAATATATGTATTTAAGTTAACTTTAAGCAAATTGCGTCTTTGTATGCAATTTTATTTTGTTTATTGTTTTTTCAATGGTGACGGGAATGAGTAATTACCTAGATTTTTCTCTTTAAATTAAAAAGAAAATAATAAAAAATAGGTATTCGTTCAATCTGGCGGTCGGATTTCGACCATTAGGCGTACTCTAGTAAAATTTAATCATCGACCGTGAAAAAGATGTGACATTTCTGTTCTTAGCGAAAAGGTGCATACTCTGTGCAAAAAAGGTTTTGCGAGGAATTATTAAGAATAATTAACACTATTTACTGATATTGTCCTAAAAACAAATATTTAAACAATTTAATATTTAATTGGAAGGATAAAACTTGATTTTTGTATTCAGTTCGTCTGCAAAAATTAAGTTAATGAAACCATAAAAAAATTGGAAAAATCCTTCTGAAAAATATTATTGATGAGGGATTTTATTTCTTGCGAACAATTTTTGTGGAAATTATTTACTGCGAAGGAAAATTTATTCACGATAGGGGCGAATATTTTTTTTATTTATCTTGTTAATTACGCTTTCTAAATTGAAAAAAATACAATATTCGCATATGCGACCCCGAATACTTTTTACATCATAAATATATTATTTAAAAAAGGCTAAGTTATTAACGCTGTTCATTACTCACCTTTGCAACTGCTTCCCTGTCCCAAGGAAGTATTGAAACTAAATCGATTACTTCACAGTCGACTTTTAATTCTTCTTTTGCCATTTCAGCAACCTGAAATTGCTAAGGGATTAACATATGCGCATACATAAACATAGTAATGTGTGCATTACCTCGATCAAAACATGAACTTGGGTTCCCCAACCGATAAGTGTTACATCTTTACCCTTTCGAAGAATATCAGCTTTTCCTATTTGAGATACATAGTAATCAACAGGTACATCTTCGACAGCAGCACGATATAACGTTTTAGGCTCAAAAATTATACAAGGGTTTTGATCTTTTATACAGGAAAGCAAAAGACCCTTAGCCTGTATTGGCCCGCGTGGAACAACCACTTTTAAGCCCGGAGTATGGGCAAAATAAGCCTCAGGACTCTGGCTGTGATATAATGCACCATGGCCAACGGCACCGCAGGGTACACGAAATGTTAAAGATCCGCAATCAAAAAGACCACCGCTTCGATACCTGCATTTAGCCGCCTCGTTAACGATTTGATCAAATGCAGGGTAGATGTAATCTGCGAATTGAATTTCAGCTATCGCTGTCGCTCCGACATTAGAAGCTCCAATTGCAAATCCAGCGATACCTTGTTCACAAAGTGGGGTATTAAAAACACGATCTTTGCCATATTTATCACGTAGGTTGATAGAGCACCGAAAAACACCACCAAAACCTACGTCTTCACCAAACAATAAAGCACTCTCGTCCTGTCCCAAGGCAATGTCCATTGCATTGTTAATAGCCTGAAACATATTCATTTTTTGAACACCCTGCGGACCTGCTGGGGCCACATTTTTGTCAGCGTAATAAGTGAAGTGTGATCGGGAGAATGCATTTTTGTTTGATTTAATTACTCCCAGCAACAGTTGTGAATACTTAATCATCGTATAATTATAGTAAAAGTCCCTGGCGTTTTCCTTTTTTTAAGTAGATTCAGTCAAAAGCATGACATAATAAACAAGGTAACCCCGTCAGTACAACGAAAAATTATTATTTTTCAATGTCAAAGATATTCCATACATAAATAATTTTGTTAACCTTTTTTCTTATTGATTTTGACATTCAGCCAATATGTGTTAACTGGAATGCTGCTGTAACAGACTTACCTTGTTAATTATGTCATAGATAAAAGCAAGCAATCTTGGTAATATAATGCAGGTAGTGTCGAAGTGTTAACAGACTTTTTTTGGGTTCAGACCTGTCAAAATTTGATTATGTATTACTAACACTACTAAAAAAGCATACGTTAACATATTTTTCATATGCAAATAAGAAAAGAAAAAGAAACAAAATTCTTTATAAAACAGAAAATGCAACCATTTTACCATTTTTCTTTTGTGCTTTTTGACAACGTTGGCAGAATAAGATGAAAAAAATATGTGTAATAATATTAATATCTAGCTAGGGAAAGACGTACTTTTGTAAATATCATATTTCATAATTAACATAAACCTTGGCATTTCTTTTTATATGTCTTTTTGTATTTACATGAACTTTAACTATTTTTTTAATAAGCCGGTTGATCCGGTTTTCTTGAATTGTAAAAACCGTTACCCGATTTTTAAAATTTCAAACTTTTTGAAAACCTGTTTCTGGAAATGTCGATTAATTGATTACTCTAGTATACAGCAATAGCATGTCACTACTTGCAAATGAAATTTAAGTACTAATCAGAACCGCCGGCAAGATTAATTATCGGCGCCGCGCCGTTTCCTTACAATTAACTGACTTGTTGTTCTGGCTTCAAGTTGTGAATAAAAACAGTAATAACATTGTGAAATAATGGAAGAACTTTTGAATGAGGTGGTTCCCCAAGATGATCTTGAGGTAAATTTGTGGAAATTGCATAGGGCTTTTCAGTAGTTTTTATTATTGCAGAAATTTGAAAAGAAATATGCCCACGAGCTTGAATTGGATGGAGAAGTCTCAACAGAAACTAAATTCGAGTATGCGTTCTGCTTAGTTCGCAGCAGATATACCAACGACATCAGAAAGGTTTGTACGAATTGTTGAGTTGTCTATATAACAATGAATCACTATACTTCACGGTTACTACATGCTTACTGTTATCACAATTGCATCTACTTGTAGGGGATTATGATGCTGGAAGATTTGGCACGTACACATCCAGATGGAAAACGTGACTATATTTACTATTTGGCTTTCGGTAATGCTCGAATAAAACATTATTCTGAAGGTCTGAAATATTGTCGGGCATTTTTGGAAATTGAATCGAACGACCAAGTTCGCTCCTTAGAGGTAAAAGATTTGTTTAAATTAATAAGAAAGTTCACGAATGTTTATTTTGAATTCAGGAATATATTAAAAAGCAAAATGATAAAGAAATGGCAAAAGGCATGGCTGTGGCTGGTGGTGCTGCTTTAGTTTTGGGTGGAATTTTAGGACTTGGGATAGCTCTAGCGAAAAAGTAATAATAAATAATGCTTTCTCAACTTGTGAATTCATTGTTGAAAATGTATATATAAACACATATTTAATTTTCTATTTATTTATCTTAAATATGTCATCCTCAAACAATAATCACGGTTATTGCGTTTAGTGAATTTGCTTTGAAAGAACTTAAGAGTTTTCGCTAATCACGGTACAATTTTTAAAAAACTTCTTAGCTTTCGACTCAAATACGCTAACCGCAATAAGAGTGAATGATTATTATTTCCTTTACCATTAATATCATAAGATTTAAATTCATTTATTTACACGTACATATATTTCTTTGTTTAGCATAAAAAATAATCTACGTATTAATAAATTTGTTGTGTTTTCCTCTTTTTGTAGTAAACAAAAACGCAATAAATAAATGCAGGATTTTTGCTACAATTGTATCTAACTTGTATTCTAGTCACTTCAACGAAATCATCCAAAATAAACGAATGTGTTCATTTATTGAATCTGATGTGGTTGGCGGCATATGTTGCACGTATACAAAAAGAAATGTAAACGCACATTGAATATACATTGCAGTTATATCTAAAGTGAATTATAAATTGTGAACTTTGTCGCACGCTTTTAAATAGCTAGTGCTTTTCCGTTGCTTGTAATTATAAACGATTAAAAAAACTACATTATTTCATTGAATTTCGAAGTGCAATTTGTATTATACTAGGATGCAATTGTCGCGAATTTAGCTTTAAATAAACTAATCAAATTTAAAAAATATTTTAAATGTTAAAATGCAAATAAAAATATGAAGTACATACATACATTATTCTAGGTATTCTAAATCTTGACTTGAATATGGCGATGCCATTGAAGGCAAGTAAAAAGTTACCGCTTTAGCTTACGACCTAAAATTGTCAATATTTAGAAGTCATTGAATGCACAATCACATGATTTCAGTTGTGCTTGCATAGAAAAATACACCTCAGTGAAGGGGGACTAAGTAAGTCATCAACTTCATTAATGGAAACGCAGTGATCGTGTGATGCTATGTATCTTTTTTAATTTAAATTGCTAAAATTTCTTGCTTACAAGGGGATATTTGCGGAAGCGAAAAAAAAACGAAGCTAATGCAGACCCGAAACAGCTTTTCTGTAGATGTATTATGTGTTTTAGAATTGGGCTACTATGTAAATGCTGAAATGAATAAGACAATAACACAAAATCCTTAAGTTAACTTATTCTAATAAATTCCACATTTACAAAAGTATTTTCAATTCTTAAGCTGCTTTAACTTATTCAGTGAGAATATAGAAAATTTATTTATTTATTTGATCAATTCAGTACAAAAAAGCCTAAGAGACCGACAAAATTTTGAAAACATATTAAAAACTCTGAGAACGTAAAGAAAATTTTTGCATTTCTTTCAAAAGGCAATACATACATATATGTACATGTAAGAGATTTTTGGCACAAAACTGGAAATCTATAAATAACTTTTAAGTGGGTGCATCGATTGCAAAAAAAAAATTTAAATGGTCAGAAAAGAGATGCAGTCGAGTAAAACTTTTGAGTTTGGGCTTGAAGCTAATTAATGATGCTCTTAAATTTAATATGGAGATACATACATATATGGATTATATGCTCACCCTAATGTAAATGAATTAGAAAATACCCCAATAGTAGTGAAACAATTTCAAAAGAAAATGAAGGAAATTTTACATATAGAAGAGTTTTGCGATGAATATGCTTATAAAATTCAAAGAATATTAACGAAAATGGAAGACTCTCAAGAGCGGGATAGTGGTTGGACTCTAGTTTAACTTAAAAAAAAACTATCACACAACAAAGCAGAGTCATGCAGCGGATGGAGGCTCCTGCACTTCGTCGTGAGTGTTAAAGAACCATTTGGATGACCACCAGCGGTGATGTAAAGGAGCCCAACATTTCTTCTAGCAAGAAGGTGCGAAAAACAAAATACATATATCCTTCTTAGAAGAGCAAGTAAAACTCCAAAGTGCGTTATGTGCAGATTTAAAGAAAAACTTGACTGAAATTGTTGTGCTTTAAACAAAAAAAGTCCTAAAATAATAATGGCCAGTTTATGACTTCATATTTAAATACGTATTTAGTTAATTTTCATTTAAATTTAAGTTGCATTTAAATACAGTTTCAGTGTTAAATAATTGGTTGTATTTAATTACTATTTATGCTGTGTTTTTGTTTTGTCATAACTAAACAGTAGTGTAGGTTTTGCACAAACTAGCTATTATTTTCGTTTTTTCACTTGTTTTGGGATTGTCCGTTTTATTGTTTTTTTATCATCCGACTTAAATTTAAAATAACACACTAAATTATGAGGGGTTGTTCACAGCTGTCATATTTTTCGTGTTATTATTTTAAGACATGACTTTATGACGACCGTGTGAATACCCCAATTAATTTTTTTTAATTAATAGAAAAGTCTATAGCCTTTTCATTAGGAGCATTACTGATACGCCAATAAAAAAAGACATTAATTTTTTTTTAATTAATAGAAAAGGCTATTATAGCCTTTTCATTTGGAGCGTTACTGATACGCCAATAAAAAAGACATTAATTTTTTTTTAATTAATAGAAAAGGCTATTATAGCCTTTTCTTTTTGAGCGTTACTGATACGCCAATAAAAAAAGACATTAATTTTTTTTTAATTAATAGAAAAGGCTATAATAGCCTTTTCTTTTTGAGCGTTACTGATACGCCAATAAAAAAAGACATTAATTTTTTTTTAATTAATAGAAAAGGCTATAGCCTCTTCATTTGGAGCGTTACTGATACGCGCCTTTTCTTTTTGAGCGTTACTGATACGCCAATAAAAAAAGACATTAATTTTTTTTTAATTAATAGAAAAGGCTATATATAGCCTTTTCTTTTTGAGCGTTACTGATACGCCAATAAAAAAAGACATTAATTTTTTTTAATTAATAGAAAAGGCTATAGCCTTTTCTTTTTGAGCGTTACTGATACGCCAATAAAAAAAGACATTAATTTTTTTTTAATTAATAGAAAAGGCTATAGCCTTTTCTTTTTGAGCGTTACTGATACGCCAATAAAAAAAGACATTAATTTTTTTTTAATTAATAGAAAAGGCTATATATAGCCTTTTCTTTTTGAGCGTTACTGATACGCCAATAAAAAAAGACATTAATTTTTTTTTAATTAATAGAAAAGGCTATAATAGCCTTTTCTTTTTGAGCGTTACTGATACGCCAATAAAAAAAGACATTAATTTTTTTTTAATTAATAGAAAAGGCTATAGCCTTTTCTTTTTGAGCGTTACTGATACGCCAATAAAAAAAGACATTAATTTTTTTTTAATTAATAGAAAAGGCTATATATAGCCTTTTCTTTTTGAGCGTTACTGATACGCCAATAAAAAAAGACATTAATTTTTTTAATTAATAGAAAAGGCTATAGCCTTTTCTTTTTGAGCGTTACTGATACGCCAATAAAAAAAGACATTAATTTTTTTTTAATTAATAGAAAAGGCTGTAGCCTTTTCTTTTTGAGCGTTACTGATACGCCAATAAAAAAAGACATTAAAAAGCCTTTTCTTTTTGAGCGTTACTGATACGCCAATAAAAAAAGACATTAATTTTTTTTTAATTAATAGAAAAGGCTATAGCCTTTTCTTTTTGAGCGTTACTGATACGCCAATAAAAAAAGACATTAATTTTTTTTTAATTAATAGAAAAGGTTTTCTTTTTGAGCGTTACTGATACGCCAATAAAAAAAGACATTAATTTTTTTTTAATTAATAGAAAAGGCCTTTTCTTTTTGAGCGTTACTGATACGCCAATAAAAAAAGACATTAATTTTTTTTAATTAATAGAAAAGGCTATAGCCTTTTCTTTTTGAGCGTTACTGATACGCCAATAAAAAAAGACATTAATTTTTTTTTAATTAATAGAAAAGGCCTTTTCTTTTTGAGCGTTACTGATACACCAATAAAAAAAGACATTAATTTTTTTTAATTAATAGAAAAGGCTATAATAGCCTTTTCTTTTTGAGCGTTACTGATACGCCAATAAAAAAAGACATTAATTTTTTTTTAATTAATAGAAAAGGCTATAATAGCCTTTTCTTTTTGAGCGTTACTGATACGCCAATAAAAAAAGACATTAATTTTTTTTTAATTAATAGAAAAGGCTATAGCCTTTTCTTTTTGAGCGTTACTGATACGCCAATAAAAAAAGACATTAATTTTTTTTAATTAATAGAAAAGGCTATAGCCTTTTCTTTTTGAGCGTTACTGATACGCCAATAAAAAAAGACATTAATTTTTTTTAATTAATAGAAAAGGCTATAATAGCCTTTTCTTTTTGAGCGTTACTGATACGCCAATAAAAAAAGACATTAATTTTTTTTTAATTAATAGAAAAGGCTATATATAGCCTTTTCTTTTTGAGCGTTACTGATACGCCAATAAAAAAAGACATTAATTTTTTTTAAATAATAGAAAAGGCTATATATAGCCTTTTCTTTTTGAGCGTTACTGATACGCCAATAAAAAAAGACATTAATTTTTTTTTAATTAATAGAAAAGGCTATAGCCTTTTCTTTTTGAGCGTTACTGATACGCCAATAAAAAAAGACATTAATTTTTTTTTAATTAATAGAAAAGGCTATAGCCTTTTCTTTTTGAGCGTTACTGATACGCCAATAAAAAAGACATTAATTTTTTTTAATTAATAGAAAAGGCTATTATACCTTTTCTTTTTGAGCGTTACTGATACGCCAATAAAAAAAGACATTAATTTTTTTTTAATTAATAGAAAAGGCTATAGCCTTTTCTTTTTGAGCGTTACTGATACGCCAATAAAAAAAGACATTAATTTTTTTTTAATTAATAGAAAAGGCTATATATAGCCTTTTCTTTTTGAGCGTTACTGATACGCCAATAAAAAAAGACATTAATTTTTTTTAATTAATAGAAAAGGCTATAGCCTTTTCTTTTTGAGCGTTACTGATACGCCAATAAAAAAAGACATTAATTTTTTTTTAATTAATAGAAAAGGCTATATATAGCCTTTTCTTTTTGAGCGTTACTGATACGCCAATAAAAAAAGACATTAATTTTTTTAATTAATAGAAAAGGCTATATAGCCTTTTCTTTTGAGCGTTACTGATACGCCAATAAAAAAAGACATTAATTTTTTTTTAATTAATAGAAAAGGCTATAGCCTTTTCTTTCTGAGCGTTACTGATACGCCAATAAAAAAAGACATTAATTTTTTTTTAATTAATAGAAAAGGTTTTCTTTTTGAGCGTTACTGATACGCCAATAAAAAAAGACATTAATTTTTTTTAATTAATAGAAAAGGCTATAGCCTTTTCTTTTTGAGCGTTACTGATACGCCAATAAAAAAAGACATTAATTTTTTTTTAATTAATAGAAAAGGCCTTTTCTTTTTGAGCGTTACTGATACGCCAATAAAAAAAGACATTAATTTTTTTTAATTAATAGAAAAGGCTATAGCCTTTTCTTTTTGAGCGTTACTGATACGCCAATAAAAAAAGACATTAATTTTTTTAATTAATAGAAAAGGCTATATAGCCTTTTCTTTTGAGCGTTACTGATACGCCAATAAAAAAAGACATTAATTTTTTTTTAATTAATAGAAAAGGCTATAGCCTTTTCTTTCTGAGCGTTACTGATACGCCAATAAAAAAAGACATTAATTTTTTTTTAATTAATAGAAAAGGTTTTCTTTTTGAGCGTTACTGATACGCCAATAAAAAAAGACATTAATTTTTTTTAATTAATAGAAAAGGCTATAGCCTTTTCTTTTTGAGCGTTACTGATACGCCAATAAAAAAAGACATTAATTTTTTTTTAATTAATAGAAAAGGCCTTTTCTTTTTGAGCGTTACTGATACGCCAATAAAAAAAGACATTAATTTTTTTTAATTAATAGAAAAGGCTATAGCCTTTTCTTTTTGAGCGTTACTGATACGCCAATAAAAAAAGACATTAATTTTTTTTTAATTAATAGAAAAGGTTTTCTTTTTGAGCGTTACTGATACGCCAATAAAAAAAGACATTAATTTTTTTTAATTAATAGAAAAGGCTATAGCCTTTTCTTTTTGAGCGTTACTGATACGCCAATAAAAAAAGACATTAATTTTTTTTTAATTAATAGAAAAGGCCTTTTCTTTTTGAGCGTTACTGATACGCCAATAAAAAAAGACATTAATTTTTTTTAATTAATAGAAAAGGCTATAGCCTTTTCTTTTTGAGCGTTACTGATACGCCAATAAAAAAAGACATTAATTTTTTTTTAATTAATAGAAAAGGCCTTTTCTTTTTGAGCGTTACTGATACACCAATAAAAAAAGACATTAATTTTTTTTAATTAATAGAAAAGGCTATAATAGCCTTTTCTTTTTGAGCGTTACTTAGAAAAGGCTATATATAGCCTTTTCTTTTTGAGCGTTACTGATACGCCAATAAAAAAAGACATTAATTTTTTTTAATTAATAGAAAAGGCTATAGCCTTTTCTTTTTGAGCGTTACTGATACGCCAATAAAAAAAGACATTAATTTTTTTTTAATTAATAGAAAAGGCTATATATAGCCTTTTCTTTTTGAGCGTTACTGATACGCCAATAAAAAAAGACATTAATTTTTTTTTAATTAATAGAAAAGGCTATAATAGCCTTTTCTTTTTGAGCGTTACTGATACGCCAATAAAAAAAGACATTCATTTTTTTTTAATTAATAGAAAAGGCATTTTCTTTTCTTTTTGAGCGTTACTGATACGCCAATAAAAAAAGACATTAATTTTTTTTTAATTAATAGAAAAGGCTATATATAGCCTTTTCTTTTTGAGCGTTACTGATACGCCAATAAAAAAAGACATTAATTTTTTTAATTAATAGAAAAGGCTATAGCCTTTTCTTTTTGAGCGTTACTGATACGCCAATAAAAAAAGACATTAATTTTTTTTTAATTAATAGAAAAGGCTGTAGCCTTTTCTTTTTGAGCGTTACTGATACGCCAATAAAAAAAGACATTAAAAAGCCTTTTCTTTTTGAGCGTTACTGATACGCCAATAAAAAAAGACATTAATTTTTTTTTAATTAATAGAAAAGGTTTTCTTTTTGAGCGTTACTGATACGCCAATAAAAAAAGACATTAATTTTTTTAATTAATAGAAAAGGCTATAGCCTTTTCTTTTTGAGCGTTACTGATACGCCAATAAAAAAGACATTAATTTTTTTTAATTAATAGAAAAGTCTATTATACCTTTTCTTTTTGAGCGTTACTGATACGCCAATAAAAAAAGACATTAATTTTTTTTTAATTAATAGAAAAGGCCTTTTCTTTTTGAGCGTTACTGATACACCAATAAAAAAAGACATTAATTTTTTTTAATTAATAGAAAAGGCTATAATAGCCTTTTCTTTTTGAGCGTTACTGATACGCCAATAAAAAAAGACATTAATTTTTTTTTAATTAATAGAAAAGGCTATAATAGCCTTTTCTTTTTGAGCGTTACTGATACGCCAATAAAAAAAGACATTAATTTTTTTTTAATTAATAGAAAAGGCTATAGCCTTTTCTTTTTGAGCGTTACTGATACGCCAATAAAAAAAGACATTAATTTTTTTTAATTAATAGAAAAGGCTATAGCCTTTTCTTTTTGAGCGTTACTGATACGCCAATAAAAAAAGACATTAATTTTTTTAATTAATAGAAAAGGCTATAGCCTTTTCTTTTTGAGCGTTACTGATACGCCAATAAAAAAAGACATTAATTTTTTTTAATTAATAGAAAAGGCTGTAGCCTTTTCTTTTTGAGCGTTACTGATACGCCAATAAAAAAAGACATTAAAAAGCCTTTTCTTTTTGAGCGTTACTGATACGCCAATAAAAAAAGACATTAATTTTTTTTTAATTAATAGAAAAGGCTATAGCCTTTTCTTTTTGAGCGTTACTGATACGCCAATAAAAAAAGACATTAATTTTTTTTTAATTAATAGAAAAGGTTTTCTTTTTGAGCGTTACTGATACGCCAATAAAAAAAGACATTAATTTTTTTTAATTAATAGAAAAGGCTATAATAGCCTTTTCTTTTTGAGCGTTACTGATACGCCAATAAAAAAAGACATTAATTTTTTTTTAATTAATAGAAAAGGCTATATATAGCCTTTTCTTTTTGAGCGTTACTGATACGCCAATAAAAAAAGACATTAATTTTTTTTAAATAATAGAAAAGGCTATATATAGCCTTTTCTTTTTGAGCGTTACTGATACGCCAATAAAAAAAGACATTAATTTTTTTTTAATTAATAGAAAAGGCTATAGCCTTTTCTTTTTGAGCGTTACTGATACGCCAATAAAAAAAGACATTAATTTTTTTTTAATTAATAGAAAAGGCTATAGCCTTTTCTTTTTGAGCGTTACTGATACGCCAATAAAAAAGACATTAATTTTTTTTAATTAATAGAAAAGGCTATTATACCTTTTCTTTTTGAGCGTTACTGATACGCCAATAAAAAAAGACATTAATTTTTTTTTAATTAATAGAAAAGGCTATAGCCTTTTCTTTTTGAGCGTTACTGATACGCCAATAAAAAAAGACATTAATTTTTTTTTAATTAATAGAAAAGGCTATAGCCTTTTCTTTTTGAGCGTTACTGATACGCCAATAAAAAAAGACATTAATTTTTTTTTAATTAATAGAAAAGGTTTTCTTTTTGAGCGTTACTGATACGCCAATAAAAAAAGACATTAATTTTTTTTTAATTAATAGAAAAGGCCTTTTCTTTTTGAGCGTTACTGATACGCCAATAAAAAAAGACATTAATTTTTTTTAATTAATAGAAAAGGCTATAGCCTTTTCTTTTTGAGCGTTACTGATACGCCAATAAAAAAAGACATTAATTTTTTTTTAATTAATAGAAAAGGCCTTTTCTTTTTGAGCGTTACTGATACACCAATAAAAAAAGACATTAATTTTTTTTAATTAATAGAAAAGGCTATAATAGCCTTTTCTTTTTGAGCGTTACTGATACGCCAATAAAAAAAGACATTAATTTTTTTTTAATTAATAGAAAAGGCTATAATAGCCTTTTCTTTTTGAGCGTTACTGATACGCCAATAAAAAAAGACATTAATTTTTTTTTAATTAATAGAAAAGGCTATAGCCTTTTCTTTTTGAGCGTTACTGATACGCCAATAAAAAAAGACATTAATTTTTTTTAATTAATAGAAAAGGCTATAGCCTTTTCTTTTTGAGCGTTACTGATACGCCAATAAAAAAAGACATTAATTTTTTTAATTAATAGAAAAGGCTATAGCCTTTTCTTTTTGAGCGTTACTGATACGCCAATAAAAAAAGACATTAATTTTTTTTTAATTAATAGAAAAGGCTGTAGCCTTTTCTTTTTGAGCGTTACTGATACGCCAATAAAAAAAGACATTAAAAAGCCTTTTCTTTTTGAGCGTTACTGATACGCCAATAAAAAAAGACATTAATTTTTTTTTAATTAATAGAAAAGGCTATAGCCTTTTCTTTTTGAGCGTTACTGATACGCCAATAAAAAAAGACATTAATTTTTTTTTAATTAATAGAAAAGGTTTTCTTTTTGAGCGTTACTGATACGCCAATAAAAAAAGACATTAATTTTTTTTAATTAATAGAAAAGGCTATAATAGCCTTTTCTTTTTGAGCGTTACTGATACGCCAATAAAAAAAGACATTAATTTTTTTTTAATTAATAGAAAAGGCTATATATAGCCTTTTCTTTTTGAGCGTTACTGATACGCCAATAAAAAAAGACATTAATTTTTTTTAAATAATAGAAAAGGCTATATATAGCCTTTTCTTTTTGAGCGTTACTGATACGCCAATAAAAAAAGACATTAATTTTTTTTTAATTAATAGAAAAGGCTATAGCCTTTTCTTTTTGAGCGTTACTGATACGCCAATAAAAAAGACATTAATTTTTTTTAATTAATAGAAAAGGCTATTATACCTTTTCTTTTTGAGCGTTACTGATACGCCAATAAAAAAAGACATTAATTTTTTTTTAATTAATAGAAAAGGCTATAGCCTTTTCTTTTTGAGCGTTACTGATACGCCAATAAAAAAAGACATTAATTTTTTTTTAATTAATAGAAAAGACATTAAAAAGCCTTTTCTTTTTGAGCGTTACTGATACGCCAATAAAAAAAGACATTAATTTTTTTTTAATTAATAGAAAAGGCTATAGCCTTTTCTTTTTGAGCGTTACTGATACGCCAATAAAAAAAGACATTAATTTTTTTTTAATTAATAGAAAAGGTTTTCTTTTTGAGCGTTACTGATACGCCAATAAAAAAAGACATTAATTTTTTTTTAATTAATAGAAAAGGCCTTTTCTTTTTGAGCGTTACTGATACGCCAATAAAAAAAGACATTAATTTTTTTTAATTAATAGAAAAGGCTATAGCCTTTTCTTTTTGAGCGTTACTGATACGCCAATAAAAAAAGACATTAATTTTTTTTTAATTAATAGAAAAGGCCTTTTCTTTTTGAGCGTTACTGATACACCAATAAAAAAAGACATTAATTTTTTTTAATTAATAGAAAAGGCTATAATAGCCTTTTCTTTTTGAGCGTTACTGATACGCCAATAAAAAAAGACATTAATTTTTTTTTAATTAATAGAAAAGGCTATAATAGCCTTTTCTTTTTGAGCGTTACTGATACGCCAATAAAAAAAGACATTAATTTTTTTTTAATTAATAGAAAAGGCTATAGCCTTTTCTTTTTGAGCGTTACTGATACGCCAATAAAAAAAGACATTAATTTTTTTTAATTAATAGAAAAGGCTATAGCCTTTTCTTTTTGAGCGTTACTGATACGCCAATAAAAAAAGACATTAATTTTTTTAATTAATAGAAAAGGCTATAGCCTTTTCTTTTTGAGCGTTACTGATACGCCAATAAAAAAAGACATTAATTTTTTTTAATTAATAGAAAAGGCTGTAGCCTTTTCTTTTTGAGCGTTACTGATACGCCAATAAAAAAAGACATTAAAAAGCCTTTTCTTTTTGAGCGTTACTGATACGCCAATAAAAAAAGACATTAATTTTTTTTTAATTAATAGAAAAGGCTATAGCCTTTTCTTTTTGAGCGTTACTGATACGCCAATAAAAAAAGACATTAATTTTTTTTTAATTAATAGAAAAGGTTTTCTTTTTGAGCGTTACTGATACGCCAATAAAAAAAGACATTAATTTTTTTTAATTAATAGAAAAGGCTATAATAGCCTTTTCTTTTTGAGCGTTACTTATACGCCAATAAAAAAAGACATTAATTTTTTTTTAATTAATAGAAAAGGCTATATATAGCCTTTTCTTTTTGAGCGTTACTGATACGCCAATAAAAAAAGACATTAATTTTTTTTAAATAATAGAAAAGGCTATATATAGCCTTTTCTTTTTGAGCGTTACTGATACGCCAATAAAAAAAGACATTAATTTTTTTTTAATTAATAGAAAAGGCTATAGCCTTTTCTTTTTGAGCGTTACTGATACGCCAATAAAAAAAGACATTAATTTTTTTTTAATTAATAGAAAAGGCTATAGCCTTTTCTTTTTGAGCGTTACTGATACGCCAATAAAAAAGACATTAATTTTTTTTAATTAATAGAAAAGGCTATTATACCTTTTCTTTTTGAGCGTTACTGATACGCCAATAAAAAAAGACATTAATTTTTTTTTAATTAATAGAAAAGGCTATAGCCTTTTCTTTTTGAGCGTTACTGATACGCCAATAAAAAAAGACATTAATTTTTTTTTAATTAATAGAAAAGGCTATATATAGCCTTTTCTTTTTGAGCGTTACTGATACGCCAATAAAAAAAGACATTAATTTTTTTTAATTAATAGAAAAGGCTATAGCCTTTTCTTTTTGAGCGTTACTGATACGCCAATAAAAAAAGACATTAATTTTTTTTTAATTAATAGAAAAGGCTATATATAGCCTTTTCTTTTTGAGCGTTACTGATACGCCAATAAAAAAAGACATTAATTTTTTTAATTAATAGAAAAGGCTATATAGCCTTTTCTTTTGAGCGTTACTGATACGCCAATAAAAAAAGACATTAATTTTTTTTTAATTAATAGAAAAGGCTATAGCCTTTTCTTTTTGAGCGTTACTGATACGCCAATAAAAAAAGACATTAAAAAGCCTTTTCTTTTTGAGCGTTACTGATACGCCAATAAAAAAAGACATTAATTTTTTTTTAATTAATAGAAAAGGCTATAGCCTTTTCTTTCTGAGCGTTACTGATACGCCAATAAAAAAAGACATTAATTTTTTTTTAATTAATAGAAAAGGTTTTCTTTTTGAGCGTTACTGATACGCCAATAAAAAAAGACATTAATTTTTTTTAATTAATAGAAAAGGCTATAGCCTTTTCTTTTTGAGCGTTACTGATACGCCAATAAAAAAAGACATTAATTTTTTTTTAATTAATAGAAAAGGCCTTTTCTTTTTGAGCGTTACTGATACGCCAATAAAAAAAGACATTAATTTTTTTTTAATTAATAGAAAAGGCCTTTTCTTTTTGAGCGTTACTGATACACCAATAAAAAAAGACATTAATTTTTTTTAATTAATAGAAAAGGCTATAATAGCCTTTTCTTTTTGAGCGTTACTTAGAAAAGGCTATATATAGCCTTTTCTTTTTGAGCGTTACTGATACGCCAATAAAAAAAGACATTAATTTTTTTTAATTAATAGAAAAGGCTATAGCCTTTTCTTTTTGAGCGTTACTGATACGCCAATAAAAAAAGACATTAATTTTTTTTTAATTAATAGAAAAGGCTATATATAGCCTTTTCTTTTTGAGCGTTACTGATACGCCAATAAAAAAAGACATTAATTTTTTTTTAATTAATAGAAAAGGCTATAATAGCCTTTTCTTTTTGAGCGTTACTGATACGCCAATAAAAAAAGACATTCATTTTTTTTTAATTAATAGAAAAGGCATTTTCTTTTCTTTTTGAGCGTTACTGATACGCCAATAAAAAAAGACATTAATTTTTTTTTAATTAATAGAAAAGGCTATATATAGCCTTTTCTTTTTGAGCGTTACTGATACGCCAATAAAAAAAGACATTAATTTTTTTAATTAATAGAAAAGGCTATAGCCTTTTCTTTTTGAGCGTTACTGATACGCCAATAAAAAAAGACATTAATTTTTTTTTAATTAATAGAAAAGGCTGTAGCCTTTTCTTTTTGAGCGTTACTGATACGCCAATAAAAAAAGACATTAAAAAGCCTTTTCTTTTTGAGCGTTACTGATACGCCAATAAAAAAAGACATTAATTTTTTTTTAATTAATAGAAAAGGCTATAGCCTTTTCTTTTTGAGCGTTACTGATACGCCAATAAAAAAAGACATTAATTTTTTTTTAATTAATAGAAAAGGTTTTCTTTTTGAGCGTTACTGATACGCCAATAAAAAAAGACATTAATTTTTTTTTAATTAATAGAAAAGGCCTTTTCTTTTTGAGCGTTACTGATACGCCAATAAAAAAAGACATTAATTTTTTTTAATTAATAGAAAAGGCTATAGCCTTTTCTTTTTGAGCGTTACTGATACGCCAATAAAAAAAGACATTAATTTTTTTTTAATTAATAGAAAAGGCCTTTTCTTTTTGAGCGTTACTGATACACCAATAAAAAAAGACATTAATTTTTTTTAATTAATAGAAAAGGCTATAATAGCCTTTTCTTTTTGAGCGTTACTGATACGCCAATAAAAAAAGACATTAATTTTTTTTTAATTAATAGAAAAGGCTATAATAGCCTTTTCTTTTTGAGCGTTACTGATACGCCAATAAAAAAAGACATTAATTTTTTTTTAATTAATAGAAAAGGCTATAGCCTTTTCTTTTTGAGCGTTACTGATACGCCAATAAAAAAAGACATTAATTTTTTTTAATTAATAGAAAAGGCTATAGCCTTTTCTTTTTGAGCGTTACTGATACGCCAATAAAAAAAGACATTAATTTTTTTTTAATTAATAGAAAAGGCTATTATAGCCTTTTCTTTTTGAGCGTTACTGATACGCCAATAAAAAAAGACATTAATTTTTTTTTAATTAATAGAAAAGGCTATAGCCTTTTCTTTTTGAGCGTTACTGATACGCCAATAAAAAAGACATTAATTTTTTTTAATTAATAGAAAAGGCTATAGCCTTTTCTTTTTGAGCGTTACTGATACGCCAATAAAAAAGACATTAATTTTTTTTAATTAATAGAAAAGGCTATTATACCTTTTCTTTTTGAGCGTTACTGATACGCCAATAAAAAAAGACATTAATTTTTTTTTAATTAATAGAAAAGGCTATAGCCTTTTCTTTTTGAGCGTTACTGATACGCCAATAAAAAAAGACATTAATTTTTTTTTAATTAATAGAAAAGGCTATAGCCTTTTCTTTTTGAGCGTTACTGATACGCCAATAAAAAAGACATTAATTTTTTTTAATTAATAGAAAAGGCTATTATACCTTTTCTTTTTGAGCGTTACTGATACGCCAATAAAAAAGACATTAATTTTTTTTAATTAATAGAAAAGGCTATTATACCTTTTCTTTTTGAGCGTTACTGATACGCCAATAAAAAAAGACATTAATTTTTTTTTAATTAATAGAAAAGGCCTTTTCTTTTTGAGCGTTACTGATACACCAATAAAAAAAGACATTAATTTTTTTTAATTAATAGAAAAGGCTATAATAGCCTTTTCTTTTTGAGCGTTACTGATACGCCAATAAAAAAAGACATTAATTTTTTTTTAATTAATAGAAAAGGCTATATATAGCCTTTTCTTTTTGAGCGTTACTGATACGCCAATAAAAAAAGACATTAATTTTTTTTTAATTAATAGAAAAGGCTATAGCCTTTTCTTTTTGAGCGTTACTGATACGCCAATAAAAAAAGACATTAATTTTTTTTTAATTAATAGAAAAGGCTATAGCCTTTTCTTTTTGAGCGTTACTGATACGCCAATAAAAAAGACATTAATTTTTTTTAATTAATAGAAAAGGCTATTATACCTTTTCTTTTTGAGCGTTACTGATACGCCAATAAAAAAAGACATTAATTTTTTTTTAATTAATAGAAAAGGCCTTTTCTTTTTGAGCGTTACTGATACACCAATAAAAAAAGACATTAATTTTTTTTAATTAATAGAAAAGGCTATAATAGCCTTTTCTTTTTGAGCGTTACTGATACGCCAATAAAAAAAGACATTAATTTTTTTTTTAATTAATAGAAAAGGCTATATATAGCCTTTTCTTTTTGAGCGTTACTGATACGCCAATAAAAAAAGACATTAATTTTTTTTAATTAATAGAAAAGGCTATAGCCTTTTCTTTTTGAGCGTTACTGATACGCCAATAAAAAAAGACATTAATTTTTTTTAATTAATAGAAAAGGCTATATATAGCCTTTTCTTTTTGAGCGTTACTGATACGCCAATAAAAAAAGACATTAATTTTTTTTAAATAATAGAAAAGGCTATATATAGCCTTTTCTTTTTGAGCGTTACTGATACGCCAATAAAAAAAGACATTAATTTTTTTTTAATTAATAGAAAAGGCTATAGCCTTTTCTTTTTGAGCGTTACTGATACGCCAATAAAAAAAGACATTAATTTTTTTTTAATTAATAGAAAAGGCTATATATAGCCTTTTCTTTTTGAGCGTTACTGATACGCCAATAAAAAAAGACATTAATTTTTTTTAATTAATAGAAAAGGCTATAGCCTTTTCTTTTTGAGCGTTACTGATACGCCAATAAAAAAAGACATTAATTTTTTTTTAATTAATAGAAAAGGCTATATATAGCCTTTTCTTTTTGAGCGTTACTGATACGCCAATAAAAAAAGACATTAATTTTTTTTAATTAATAGAAAAGGCTATAGCCTTTTCTTTTTGAGCGTTACTGATACGCCAATAAAAAAAGACATTAATTTTTTTTAATTAATAGAAAAGGCTATAGCCTTTTCTTTTTGAGCGTTACTGATACGCCAATAAAAAAAGACATTAATTTTTTTTTAATTAATAGAAAAGGCTATATATAGCCTTTTCTTTTTGAGCGTTACTGATACGCCAATAAAAAAAGACATTAATTTTTTTTAATTAATAGAAAAGGCTATAGCCTTTTCTTTTTGAGCGTTACTGATACGCCAATAAAAAAAGACATTAATTTTTTTTTAATTAATAGAAAAGGCTATATATAGCCTTTTCTTTTTGAGCGTTACTGATACGCCAATAAAAAAAGACATTAATTTTTTTTAAATAATAGAAAAGTCTATATATAGCCTTTTCTTTTTGAGCGTTACTGATACGCCAATAAAAAAAGACATTAATTTTTTTTTAATTAATAGAAAAGGCTATAGCCTTTTCTTTTTGAGCGTTACTGATACGCCAATAAAAAAAGACATTAATTTTTTTTTAATTAATAGAAAAGGCTATATATAGCCTTTTCTTTTTGAGCGTTACTGATACGCCAATAAAAAAAGACATTAATTTTTTTTAATTAATAGAAAAGGCTATAGCCTTTTCTTTTTGAGCGTTACTGATACGCCAATAAAAAAAGACATTAATTTTTTTTTAATTAATAGAAAAGGCTATATATAGCCTTTTCTTTTTGAGCGTTACTGATACGCCAATAAAAAAAGACATTAATTTTTTTTTAATTAATAGAAAAGGCTATAGCCTTTTCTTTTTGAGCGTTACTGATACGCCAATAAAAAAAGACATTAATTTTTTTTAATTAATAGAAAAGGCTATAGCCTTTTCTTTTTGAGCGTTACTGATACGCCAATAAAAAAAGACATTAATTTTTTTAATTAATAGAAAAGGCTATAGCCTTTTCTTTTTGAGCGTTACTGATACGCCAATAAAAAAAGACATTAATTTTTTTTTAATTAATAGAAAAGGCTATAGCCTTTTCTTTTTGAGCGTTACTGATACGCCAATAAAAAAAGACATTAAAAAGCCTTTTCTTTTTGAGCGTTACTGATACGCCAATAAAAAAAGACATTAATTTTTTTTTAATTAATAGAAAAGGCTATAGCCTTTTCTTTCTGAGCGTTACTGATACGCCAATAAAAAAAGACATTAATTTTTTTTTAATTAATAGAAAAGGTTTTCTTTTTGAGCGTTACTGATACGCCAATAAAAAAAGACATTAATTTTTTTTAATTAATAGAAAAGGCTATAGCCTTTTCTTTTTGAGCGTTACTGATACGCCAATAAAAAAAGACATTAAAAAGCCTTTTCTTTTTGAGCGTTACTGATACGCCAATAAAAAAAGACATTAATTTTTTTTTAATTAATAGAAAAGGCTATAGCCTTTTCTTTCTGAGCGTTACTGATACGCCAATAAAAAAAGACATTAATTTTTTTTAATTAATAGAAAAGGCTATAGCCTTTTCTTTTTGAGCGTTACTGATACGCCAATAAAAAAAGACATTAATTTTTTTTAATTAATAGAAAAGGCTATAGCCTTTTCTTTTTGAGCGTTACTGATACGCCAATAAAAAAAGACATTAATTTTTTTTAATTAATAGAAAAGGCTATAGCCTTTTCTTTTTGAGCGTTACTGATACGCCAATAAAAAAAGACATTAATTTTTTTTAATTAATAGAAAAGGCTATAGCCTTTTCTTTTTGAGCGTTACTGATACGCCAATAAAAAAAGACATTAATTTTTTTTTAATTAATAGAAAAGGCTATATATAGCCTTTTCTTTTTGAGCGTTACTGATACGCCAATAAAAAAAGACATTAATTTTTTTTAATTAATAGAAAAGGCTATAGCCTTTTCTTTTTGAGCGTTACTGATACGCCAATAAAAAAAGACATTAATTTTTTTTTAATTAATAGAAAAGGCTATATATAGCCTTTTCTTTTTGAGCGTTACTGATACGCCAATAAAAAAAGACATTAATTTTTTTTAAATAATAGAAAAGTCTATATATAGCCTTTTCTTTTTGAGCGTTACTGATACGCCAATAAAAAAAGACATTAATTTTTTTTTAATTAATAGAAAAGGCTATAGCCTTTTCTTTTTGAGCGTTACTGATACGCCAATAAAAAAAGACATTAATTTTTTTTTAATTAATAGAAAAGGCTATATATAGCCTTTTCTTTTTGAGCGTTACTGATACGCCAATAAAAAAAGACATTAATTTTTTTTAATTAATAGAAAAGGCTATAGCCTTTTCTTTTTGAGCGTTACTGATACGCCAATAAAAAAAGACATTAATTTTTTTTTAATTAATAGAAAAGGCTATATATAGCCTTTTCTTTTTGAGCGTTACTGATACGCCAATAAAAAAAGACATTAATTTTTTTTAATTAATAGAAAAGGCTATAGCCTTTTCTTTTTGAGCGTTACTGATACGCCAATAAAAAAAGACATTAATTTTTTTAATTAATAGAAAAGGCTATAGCCTTTTCTTTTTGAGCGTTACTGATACGCCAATAAAAAAAGACATTAATTTTTTTTTAATTAATAGAAAAGGCTATAGCCTTTTCTTTTTGAGCGTTACTGATACGCCAATAAAAAAAGACATTAAAAAGCCTTTTCTTTTTGAGCGTTACTGATACGCCAATAAAAAAAGACATTAATTTTTTTTTAATTAATAGAAAAGGCTATAGCCTTTTCTTTCTGAGCGTTACTGATACGCCAATAAAAAAAGACATTAATTTTTTTTTAATTAATAGAAAAGGTTTTCTTTTTGAGCGTTACTGATACGCCAATAAAAAAAGACATTAATTTTTTTTAATTAATAGAAAAGGCTATAGCCTTTTCTTTTTGAGCGTTACTGATACGCCAATAAAAAAAGACATTAATTTTTTTTTAATTAATAGAAAAGGCCTTTTCTTTTTGAGCGTTACTGATACGCCAATAAAAAAAGACATTAATTTTTTTTAATTAATAGAAAAGGCTATATAGCCTTTTCTTTTTGAGCGTTACTGATACGCCAATAAAAAAAGACATTAATTTTTTTTTAATTAATAGAAAAGGCCTTTTCTTTTTGAGCGTTACTGATACACCAATAAAAAAAGACATTAATTTTTTTTAATTAATAGAAAAGGCTATAATAGCCTTTTCTTTTTGAGCGTTACTGATACGCCAATAAAAAAAGACATTAATTTTTTTTAATTAATAGAAAAGGCTATAGCCTTTTCTTTTTGAGCGTTACTGATACGCCAATAAAAAAAGACATTAATTTTTTTTTAATTAATAGAAAAGGCTATAGCCTTTTCTTTTTGAGCGTTACTGATACGCCAATAAAAAAAGACATTAATTTTTTTTAATTAATAGAAAAGTCTATAGCCTTTTCTTTTTGAGCTTTACTGATACGCCAATAAAAAAAGACATTAATTTTTTTTTAATTAATAGAAAAGGCTATAGCCTTTTCTTTTTGAGCGTTACTGATACGCCAATAAAAAAAGACATTAAAAAGCCTTTTCTTTTTGAGCGTTACTGATACGCCAATAAAAAAAGACATTAATTTTTTTTTAATTAATAGAAAAGGCTATAGCCTTTTCTTTTTGAGCGTTACTGATACGCCAATAAAAAAAGACATTAATTTTTTTTTAATTAATAGAAAAGGTTTTCTTTTTGAGCGTTACTGATACGCCAATAAAAAAAGACATTAATTTTTTTTTAATTAATAGAAAAGGCTATATATAGCCTCTTCTTTTTGAGCGTTACTGATACGCCAATAAAAAAAGACATTAATTTTTTTTTAATTAATAGAAAAGGCTATAGCCTTTTCTTTTTGAGCGTTACTGATACGCCAATAAAAAAAGACATTAAAAAGCCTTTTCTTTTTGAGCGTTACTGATACGCCAATAAAAAAAGACATTATTTTTTTTTTAATTAATAGAAAAGGCTATAGCCTTTTCTTTTTGAGCGTTACTGATACGCCAATAAAAAAAGACATTAATTTTTTTTTAATTAATAGAAAAGGTTTTCTTTTTGAGCGTTACTGATACGCCAATAAAAAAAGACATTAATTTTTTTTAATTAATAGAAAAGGCTATAGCCTTTTCTTTTTGAGCGTTACTGATACGCCAATAAAAAAAGACATTAATTTTTTTTTAATTAATAGAAAAGGCCTTTTCTTTTTGAGCGTTACTGATACGCCAATAAAAAAAGACATTAATTTTTTTTAATTAATAGAAAAGGCTATAGCCTTTTCTTTTTGAGCGTTACTGATACGCCAATAAAAAAAGACATTAATTTTTTTTTAATTAATAGAAAAGGCCTTTTCTTTTTGAGCGTTACTGATACACCAATAAAAAAAGACATTAATTTTTTTTAATTAATAGAAAAGGCTATAATAGCCTTTTCTTTTTGAGCGTTACTGATACGCCAATAAAAAAAGACATTAATTTTTTTTAATTAATAGAAAAGGCTATATATAGCCTTTTCTTTTTGAGCGTTACTGATACGCCAATAAAAAAAGACATTAATTTTTTTTTAATTAATAGAAAAGGCCTTTTCTTTTTGAGCGTTACTGATACGCCAATAAAAAAAGACATTAATTTTTTTTAATTAATAGAAAAGGCTATAATAGCCTTTTCTTTTTGAGCGTTACTGATACGCCAATAAAAAAAGACATTAATTTTTTTTAATTAATAGAAAAGGCTATAATAGCCTTTTCTTTTTGAGCGTTACTGATACGCCAATAAAAAAAGACATTAATTTTTTTTAATTAATAGAAAAGGCTATAATAGCCTTTTCTTTTTGAGCGTTACTGATACGCCAATAAAAAAAGACATTAATTTTTTTTAATTAATAGAAAAGGCTATATATAGCCTTTTCTTTTTGAGCGTTACTGATACGCCAATAAAAAAAGACATTAATTTTTTTTTAATTAATAGAAAAGGCCTTTTCTTTTTGAGCGTTACTGATACGCCAATAAAAAAAGACATTAATTTTTTTTAATTAATAGAAAAGGCTATAGCCTTTTCTTTTTGAGCGTTACTGATACGCCAATAAAAAAAGACATTAATTTTTTTTTAATTAATAGAAAAGGCCTTTTCTTTTTGAGCGTTACTGATACACCAATAAAAAAAGACATTAATTTTTTTTAATTAATAGAAAAGGCTATAATAGCCTTTTCTTTTTGAGCGTTACTGATACGCCAATAAAAAAAGACATTAATTTTTTTTAATTAATAGAAAAGGCTATATATAGCCTTTTCTTTTTGAGCGTTACTGATACGCCAATAAAAAAAGACATTAATTTTTTTTTAATTAATAGAAAAGGCCTTTTCTTTTTGAGCGTTACTGATACGCCAATAAAAAAAGACATTAATTTTTTTAATTAATAGAAAAGGCTATAGCCTTTTCTTTTTGAGCTTTACTGATACGCCAATAAAAAAAGACATTAATTTTTTTTTAATTAATAGAAAAGGCTATATATAGCCTTTTCTTTTTGAGCGTTACTGATACGCCAATAAAAAAAGACATTAATTTTTTTTTAATTAATAGAAAAGGCCTTTTCTTTTTGAGCGTTACTGATACGCCAATAAAAAAAGACATTAATTTTTTTTTAATTAATAGAAAAGGCCTTTTCTTTTTGAGCGTTACTGATACACCAATAAAAAAAGACATTAATTTTTTTTAATTAATAGAAAAGGCTATAATAGCCTTTTCTTTTTGAGCGTTACTGATACGCCAATAAAAAAAGACATTAATTTTTTTTAATTAATAGAAAAGGCTATATATAGCCTTTTCTTTTTGAGCGTTACTGATACGCCAATAAAAAAAGACATTAATTTTTTTTTAATTAATAGAAAAGGCCTTTTCTTTTTGAGCGTTACTGATACGCCAATAAAAAAAGACATTAATTTTTTTTAATTAATAGAAAAGGCTATATATAGCCTTTTCTTTTTGAGCGTTACTGATACGCCAATAAAAAAAGACATTAATTTTTTTTTAATTAATAGAAAAGGCCTTTTCTTTTTGAGCGTTACTGATACGCCAATAAAAAAAGACATTAATTTTTTTTTAATTAATAGAAAAGGCCTTTTCTTTTTGAGCGTTACTGATACGCCAATAAAAAAAGACATTAATTTTTTTTAATTAATAGAAAAGGCTATAGCCTTTTCTTTGTGAGCGTTACTGATACGCCAATAAAAAAAGACATTAATTTTTTTTTAATTAATAGAAAAGGCCTTTTCTTTTTGAGCGTTACTGATACACCAATAAAAAAAGACATTAATTTTTTTTAATTAATAGAAAAGGCTATAATAGCCTTTTCTTTTTGAGCGTTACTGATACGCCAATAAAAAAAGACATTAATTTTTTTTAATTAATAGAAAAGGCTATATATAGCCTTTTCTTTTTGAGCGTTACTGATACGCCAATAAAAAAAGACATTAATTTTTTTTTAATTAATAGAAAAGGCCTTTTCTTTTTGAGCGTTACTGATACGCCAATAAAAAAAGACATTAATTTTTTTAATTAATAGAAAAGGCTATAGCCTTTTCTTTTTGAGCTTTACTGATACGCCAATAAAAAAAGACATTAATTTTTTTTTAATTAATAGAAAAGGCTATATATAGCCTTTTCTTTTTGAGCGTTACTGATACGCCAATAAAAAAAGACATTAATTTTTTTTAATTAATAGAAAAGGCTATAGCCTTTTCTTTTTGAGCGTTACTGATACGCCAATAAAAAAAGACATTAATTTTTTTTTAATTAATAGAAAAGGCTATATATAGCCTTTTCTTTTTGAGCGTTACTGATACGCCAATAAAAAAAGACATTAATTTTTTTTAAATAATAGAAAAGGCTATATATAGCCTTTTCTTTTTGAGCGTTACTGATACGCCAATAAAAAAAGACATTAATTTTTTTTTAATTAATAGAAAAGGCTATAGCCTTTTCTTTTTGAGCGTTACTGATACGCCAATAAAAAAAGACATTAATTTTTTTTTAATTAATAGAAAAGGCTATATATAGCCTTTTCTTTTTGAGCGTTACTGATACGCCAATAAAAAAAGACATTAATTTTTTTTAATTAATAGAAAAGGCTATAGCCTTTTCTTTTTGAGCGTTACTGATACGCCAATAAAAAAAGACATTAATTTTTTTTTAATTAATAGAAAAGGCTATATATAGCCTTTTCTTTTTGAGCGTTACTGATACGCCAATAAAAAAAGACATTAATTTTTTTAATTAATAGAAAAGGCTATAGCCTTTTCTTTTTGAGCGTTACTGATACGCCAATAAAAAAAGACATTAATTTTTTTTTAATTAATAGAAAAGGCTATAGCCTTTTCTTTTTGAGCGTTACTGATACGCCAATAAAAAAAGACATTAAAAAGCCTTTTCTTTTTGAGCGTTACTGATACGCCAATAAAAAAAGACATTAATTTTTTTTTAATTAATAGAAAAGGCTATAGCCTTTTCTTTCTGAGCGTTACTGATACGCCAATAAAAAAAGACATTAATTTTTTTTTAATTAATAGAAAAGGTTTTCTTTTTGAGCGTTACTGATACGCCAATAAAAAAAGACATTAATTTTTTTTAATTAATAGAAAAGGCTATAGCCTTTTCTTTTTGAGCGTTACTGATACGCCAATAAAAAAAGACATTAATTTTTTTTTAATTAATAGAAAAGGCCTTTTCTTTTTGAGCGTTACTGATACGCCAATAAAAAAAGACATTAATTTTTTTTAATTAATAGAAAAGGCTATAGCCTTTTCTTTTTGAGCGTTACTGATACGCCAATAAAAAAAGACATTAATTTTTTTTTAATTAATAGAAAAGGCCTTTTCTTTTTGAGCGTTACTGATACACCAATAAAAAAAGACATTAATTTTTTTTAATTAATAGAAAAGGCTATAATAGCCTTTTCTTTTTGAGCGTTACTGATACGCCAATAAAAAAAGACATTAATTTTTTTTAATTAATAGAAAAGGCTATAGCCTTTTCTTTTTGAGCGTTACTGATACGCCAATAAAAAAAGACATTAATTTTTTTTTAATTAATAGAAAAGGCCTTTTCTTTTTGAGCGTTACTGATACGCCAATAAAAAAAGACATTAATTTTTTTTAATTAATAGAAAAGGCTATAGCCTTTTCTTTTTGAGCTTTACTGATACGCCAATAAAAAAAGACATTAATTTTTTTTTAATTAATAGAAAAGGCTATAGCCTTTTCTTTTTGAGCGTTACTGATACGCCAATAAAAAAAGACATTAAAAAGCCTTTTCTTTTTGAGCGTTACTGATACGCCAATAAAAAAAGACATTAATTTTTTTTTAATTAATAGAAAAGGCTATAGCCTTTTCTTTTTGAGCGTTACTGATACGCCAATAAAAAAAGACATTAATTTTTTTTTAATTAATAGAAAAGGTTTTCTTTTTGAGCGTTACTGATACGCCAATAAAAAAAGACATTAATTTTTTTTTAATTAATAGAAAAGGCTATATATAGCCTTTTCTTTTTGAGCGTTACTGATACGCCAATAAAAAAAGACATTAATTTTTTTTTAATTAATAGAAAAGGCTATAGCCTTTTCTTTTTGAGCGTTACTGATACGCCAATAAAAAAATACATTAAAAAGCCTTTTCTTTTTGAGCGTTACTGATACGCCAATAAAAAAAGACATTATTTTTTTTTTAATTAATAGAAAAGGCTATAGCCTTTTCTTTTTGAGCGTTACTGATACGCCAATAAAAAAAGACATTAATTTTTTTTTAATTAATAGAAAAGGTTTTCTTTTTGAGCGTTACTGATACGCCAATAAAAAAAGACATTAATTTTTTTTAATTAATAGAAAAGGCTATAGCCTTTTCTTTTTGAGCGTTACTGATACGCCAATAAAAAAAGACATTAATTTTTTTTTAATTAATAGAAAAGGCCTTTTCTTTTTGAGCGTTACTGATACGCCAATAAAAAAAGACATTAATTTTTTTTAATTAATAGAAAAGGCTATAGCCTTTTCTTTTTGAGCGTTACTGATACGCCAATAAAAAAAGACATTAATTTTTTTTTAATTAATAGAAAAGGCCTTTTCTTTTTGAGCGTTACTGATACACCAATAAAAAAAGACATTAATTTTTTTTAATTAATAGAAAAGGCTATAATAGCCTTTTCTTTTTGAGCGTTACTGATACGCCAATAAAAAAAGACATTAATTTTTTTTAATTAATAGAAAAGGCTATAGCCTTTTCTTTTTGAGCGTTACTGATACGCCAATAAAAAAAGACATTAATTTTTTTTTAATTAATAGAAAAGGCCTTTTCTTTTTGAGCGTTACTGATACGCCAATAAAAAAAGACATTAATTTTTTTTAATTAATAGAAAAGGCTATAGCCTTTTCTTTTTGAGCTTTACGGATACGCCAATAAAAAAAGACATTAATTTTTTTTTAATTAATAGAAAAGGCTATAGCCTTTAATAGACATTAATTTTTTTTTAATTAATAGAAAAGGCTATAGCCTTTTCTTTTTGAGCGTTACTGATACGCCAATAAAAAAAGACATTAATTTTTTTTTAATTAATAGAAAAGGCTATAATAGCCTTTTCTTTTTGAGCGTTACTGATACGCCAATAAAAAAAGACATTAATTTTTTTTTAATTAATAGAAAAGGCTATAGCCTTTTCTTTTTGAGCGTTACTGATACGCCAATAAAAAAAGACATTAATTTTTTTTAATTAATAGAAAAGGCTATAGCCTTTTCTTTTTGAGCGTTACTGATACGCCAATAAAAAAAGACATTAATTTTTTTTTAATTAATAGAAAAGGCTATAGCCTTTTCTTTTTGAGCGTTACTGATACGCCAATAAAAAAAGACATTAATTTTTTTTTAATTAATAGAAAAGGCTATATATAGCCTTTTCTTTTTGAGCGTTACTGATACGCCAATAAAAAAAGACATTAATTTTTTTTAAATAATAGAAAAGGCTATATATAGCCTTTTCTTTTTGAGCGTTACTGATACGCCAATAAAAAAAGACATTAATTTTTTTTTAATTAATAGAAAAGGCTATAATAGCCTTTTCTTTTTGAGCGTTACTGATACGCCAATAAAAAAAGACATTAATTTTTTTTTAATTAATAGAAAAGGCTATAGCCTTTTCTTTTTGAGCGTTACTGATACGCCAATAAAAAAAGACATTAATTTTTTTTAATTAATAGAAAAGGCTATTATAGCCGTTTTTTATTGGCGTATCAGTAACGCTCAAAAAGAAAAGGCTATAGCCTTTTCTATTAATTAAAAAAAATTAATGTCTTTTTTTATTGGCGTATCAGTAACGCTCAAAAAGAAAAGACATTAATTTTTTTTTAATTAATAGAAAAGGCTATATATAGCCTTTTCTTTTTGAGCGTTACTGATACGCCAATAAAAAAAGACATTAATTTTTTTTAATTAATAGAAAAGGCTATAGCCTTTTCTTTTTGAGCGTTACTGATACGCCAATAAAAAAAGACATTAATTTTTTTTTAATTAATAGAAAAGGCTATATATAGCCTTTTCTTTTTGAGCGTTACTGATACGCCAATAAAAAAAGACATTAATTTTTTTTAATTAATAGAAAAGGCTATATAGCCTTTTCTTTTTGAGCGTTACTGATACGCCAATAAAAAAAGACATTAATTTTTTTTTAATTAATAGAAAAGGCCTTTTCTTTTTGAGCGTTACTGATACGCCAATAAAAAAAGACATTAATTTTTTTTAATTAATAGAAAAGGCTATAATAGCCTTTTCTTTTTGAGCGTTACTGATACGCCAATAAAAAAAGACATTAATTTTTTTTTAATTAATAGAAAAGGCCTTTTCTTTTTGAGCGTTACTGATACGCCAATAAAAAAAGACATTAATTTTTTTTTAATTAATAGAAAAGGCTATATATAGCCTTTTCTTTTTGAGCGTTACTGATACGCCAATAAAAAAAGACATTAATTTTTTTTAATTAATAGAAAAGGCTATATAGCCTTTTCTTTTTGAGCGTTACTGATACGCCAATAAAAAAAGACATTAATTTTTTTTTAATTAATAGAAAAGGCCTTTTCTTTTTGAGCGTTACTGATACGCCAATAAAAAAAGACATTAATTTTTTTTTAATTAATAGAAAAGGCCTTTTCTTTTTGAGCGTTACTGATACGCCAATAAAAAAAGACATTAAGGCTATAGCCTTTTCTTTTTGAGCGTTACTGATACGCCAATAAAAAAAGACATTAATTTTTTTTTAATTAATAGAAAAGGCTATATATAGCCTTTTTTTTTGAGCGTTACTGATACGCCAATAAAAAAAGACATTAATTTTTTTTAATTAATAGAAAAGGCTATATATAGCCTTTTCTTTTTGAGCGTTACTGATACGCCAATAAAAAAAGACATTAATTTTTTTTTAATTAATAGAAAAGGCCTTTTCTTTTTGAGCGTTACTGATACGCCAATAAAAAAAGACATTAATTTTTTTTAATTAATAGAAAAGGCTATAGCCTTTTCTTTTTGAGCGTTAGTGATACGCCAATAAAAAAAGACATTAATTTTTTTTAATTAATAGAAAAGGCTTATAGCCTTTTCTTTTTGAGCGTTACTGATACGCCAATAAAAAAAGACATTAATTTTTTTTTAATTAATAGAAAAGGCTATAGCCTTTTCTTTTTGAGCGTTACTGATACGCCAATAAAACAAGACATTAATTTTTTTTTTAATTAATAGAAAAGGCTATAGCCTTTTCATTTGGAGCGTTACTGATACGCGCCTTTTCTTTTTGAGCGTTACTGATATACCAATAAAAAAAGACATTATTTTTTTTAATTAATAGAAAAGGCTATATATAGCCTTTTCATTTGGAGCGTTACTGATACACCAATAAAAAAAGACATTATTTTTTTTAATTAATAGAAAAGGCTATAGCCTTTTCATTTGGAGCGTTACTGATACGCCAATAAAAAAAGACATTAATTTTTTTTTTAATTAATAGAAAAGGCTATAGCCTTTTCTTTTTGAGCGTTTCTGATACACCATAAAAAAAGACATTAATTTTTTTTTAATTAATAGAAAAGGCTATAGCCTTTAATAGACATTAATTTTTTTTTAATTAATAGAAAAGGCTATAGCCTTTAATAGACATTAATTTTTTTTTAATTAATAGAAAAGGCTATAGCCTTTAATAGACATTAATTTTTTTTTAATTAATAGAAAAGGCTATAGCCTTTTCTTTTTGAGCGTTACTGATACGCCAATAAAAAAAGACATTAATTTTTTTTAATTAATAGAAAAGGCTATAGCCTTTTCTTTTTGAGCGTTACTGATACGCCAATAAAAAAAGACATTAATTTTTTTTTAATTAATAGAAAAGGCTATAGCCTTTAATAGACATTAATTTTTTTTTAATTAATAGAAAAGGCTATAGCCTTTAATAGACATTAATTTTTTTTTAATTAATAGAAAAGGCTATAGCCTTTTCTTTTTGAGCGTTACTGATACGCCAATAAAAAAAGACATTAATTTTTTTTAATTAATAGAAAAGGCTATAGCCTTTTCTTTTTGAGCGTTACTGATACGCCAATAAAACAAGACATTAATTTTTTTTTTAATTAATAGAAAAGGCTATAGCCTTTTCATTTGGAGCGTTACTGATACGCGCCTTTTCTTTTTGAGCGTTACTGATATACCAATAAAAAAAGACATTATTTTTTTTAATTAATAGAAAAGGCTATATATAGCCTTTTCATTTGGAGCGTTACTGATACACCAATAAAAAAAGACATTATTTTTTTTAATTAATAGAAAAGGCTATAGCCTTTTCATTTGGAGCGTTACTGATACGCCAATAAAAAAAGACATTAATTTTTTTTTTAATTAATAGAAAAGGCTATAGCCTTTTCTTTTTGAGCGTTTCTGATACACCATAAAAAAAGACATTAATTTTTTTTTAATTAATAGAAAAGGCTATAGCCTTTAATAGACATTAATTTTTTTTTAATTAATAGAAAAGGCTATAGCCTTTAATAGACATTAATTTTTTTTTAATTAATAGAAAAGGCTATAGCCTTTTCTTTTTGAGCGTTACTGATACGCCAATAAAAAAAGACTTTAATTTTTTTTTAATTAATAGAAAAGGCTATAGCCTTTAATAGACATTAATTTTTTTTTAATTAATAGAAAAGGCTATAGCCTTTAATAGACATTAATTTTTTTTTAATTAATAGAAAAGGCTATAGCCTTTTCTTTTTGAGCGTTACTGATACGCCAATAAAAAAAGACATTAATTTTTTTTTAATTAATAGAAAAGGCTATAGCCTTTAATAGACATTAATTTTTTTTTAATTAATAGAAAAGGCTATAGCCTTTAATAGACATTAATTTTTTTTTAATTAATAGAAAAGGCTATAGCCTTTAATAGACATTAATTTTTTTTTAATTAATAGAAAAGGCTATAGCCTTTTCTTTTTGAGCGTTACTGATACGCCAATAAAAAAAGACATTAATTTTTTTTTAATTAATAGAAAAGGCTATAGCCTTTAATAGACATTAATTTTTTTTTAATTAATAGAAAAGGCTATAGCCTTTAATAGACATTAATTTTTTTTTAATTAATAGAAAAGGCTATAGCCTTTAATAGACATTAATTTTTTTTTAATTAATAGAAAAGGCTATAGCCTTTTCTTTTTGAGCGTTACTGATACGCCAATAAAAAAAGACATTAATTTTTTTTTAATTAATAGAAAAGGCTATAGCCTTTAATAGACATTAATTTTTTTTTAATTAATAGAAAAGGCTATAGCCTTTAATAGACATTAATTTTTTTTTAATTAATAGAAAAGGCTATAGCCTTTAATAGACATTAATTTTTTTTTAATTAATAGAAAAGGCTATAGCCTTTTCTTTTTGAGTGTTACTGATACGCCAATAAAAAAAGACATTAATTTTTTTTTAATTAATAGAAAAGGCTATAGCCTTTTCTTTTTGAGCGTTACTGATACGCCAATAAAAAAAGACATTAATTTTTTTTTAATTAATAGAAAAGGCTATAGCCTTTAATAGACATTAATTTTTTTTTAATTAATAGAAAAGGCTATAGCCTTTAATAGACATTAATTTTTTTTTAATTAATAGAAAAGGCTATAGCCTTTAATAGACATTAATTTTTTTTTAATTAATAGAAAAGGCTATAGCCTTTTCTTTTTGAGCGTTTCTGATACACCATAAAAAAAGACATTATTTTTTTTTTAATTAATAGAAAAGGCTATAGCCTTTAATAGACATTAATTTTTTTTTAATTAATAGAAAAGGCTATAGCCTTTAATAGACATTAATTTTTTTTTAATTAATAGAAAAGGCTATAGCCTTTTCTTTTTGAGCGTTACTGATACGCCAATAAAAAAAGACATTAATTTTTTTTTAATTAATAGAAAAGGCTATAGCCTTTAATAGACATTAATTTTTTTTTAATTAATAGAAAAGGCTATAGCCTTTAATAGACATTAATTTTTTTTTAATTAATAGAAAAGGCTATAGCCTTTAATAGACATTAATTTTTTTTTAATTAATAGAAAAGGCTATAGCCTTTTCTTTTTGAGCGTTACTGATACGCCAATAAAAAAAGACATTAATTTTTTTTTAATTAATAGAAAAGGCTATAATAGCCTTTTCTTTTTGAGCGTTACTGATACGCCAATAAAAAAAGACATTAATTTTTTTTTAATTAATAGAAAAGGCTATAGCCTTTTCTTTTTGAGCGTTACTGATACGCCAATAAAAAAAGACATTAATTTTTTTTAATTAATAGAAAAGGCTATAGCCTTTTCTTTTTGAGCGTTACTGATACGCCAATAAAAAAAGACATTAATTTTTTTTTAATTAATAGAAAAGGCTATAGCCTTTTCTTTTTGAGCGTTACTGATACGCCAATAAAAAAAGACATTAATTTCTTTTTAATTAATAGAAAAGGCTATATATAGCCTTTTCTTTTTGAGCGTTACTGATACGCCAATAAAAAAAGACATTAATTTTTTTTAAATAATAGAAAAGGCTATATATAGCCTTTTCTTTTTGAGCGTTACTGATACGCCAATAAAAAAAGACATTAATTTTTTTTTAATTAATAGAAAAGGCTATAGCCTTTTCTTTTTGAGCGTTACTGATACGCCAATAAAAAAAGACATTAATTTTTTTTAATTAATAGAAAAGGCTATTATACCTTTTCTTTTTGAGCGTTACTGATACGCCAATAAAAAAAGACATTAATTTTTTTTTAATTAATAGAAAAGGCTATAGCCTTTTCTTTTTGAGCGTTACTGATACGCCAATAAAAAAAGACATTAATTTTTTTTAATTAATAGAAAAGGCTATATATAGCCTTTTCTTTTTGAGCGTTACTGATACGCCAATAAAAAAAGACATTAATTTTTTTTAATTAATAGAAAAGGCTATAGCCTTTTCTTTTTGAGCGTTACTGATACGCCAATAAAAAAAGACATTAATTTTTTTTTAATTAATAGAAAAGGCTATATATAGCCTTTTCTTTTTGAGCGTTACTGATACGCCAATAAAAAAAGACATTAATTTTTTTAATTAATAGAAAAGGCTATACCAATAAAAAAAGACATTAATTTTTTTTTAATTAATAGAAAAGGCCTTTTCTTTTTGAGCGTTACTGATACGCCAATAAAAAAAGACATTAATTTTTTTTAATTAATAGAAAAGGCTATAATAGCCTTTTCTTTTTGAGCGTTACTGATACGCCAATAAAAAAAGACATTAATTTTTTTTTAATTAATAGAAAAGGCCTTTTCTTTTTGAGCGTTACTGATACGCCAATAAAAAAAGACATTAATTTTTTTTTAATTAATAGAAAAGGCTATAGCCTTTTCTTTTTGAGCGTTACTGATACGCCAATAAAAAAAGACATTATTTTTTTTTAATTAATAGAAAAGGCTATAGCCTTTTCTTTTTGAGCGTTACTGATACGCCAATAAAAAAAGACATTAATTTTTTTTAATTAATAGAAAAGGCTATAATAGCCTTTTCTTTTTGAGCGTTACTGATACGCCAATAAAAAAAGACATTAATTTTTTTTTAATTAATAGAAAAGGCCTTTTCTTTTTGAGCGTTACTGATACGCCAATAAAAAAAGACATTAATTTTTTTTTAATTAATAGAAAAGGCTATAGCCTTTTCTTTTTGAGCGTTACTGATACGCCAATAAAAAAAGACATTATTTTTTTTTAATTAATAGAAAAGGCTATAGCCTTTTCTTTTTGAGCGTTACTGATACGCCAATAAAAAAAACATTAATTTTTTTTTAATTACTGATACGCCAATAAAAAAAGACATTAATTTTTTTTTAATTAATAGAAAAGGCTATAGCCTTTTCTTTTTGAGCGTTACTGATACGCCAATAAAAAAAGACATTAATTTTTTTTTAATTAATAGAAAAGGCTATATATGAGCGTTACTGATACGCCAATAAAAAAAGACATTAATTTTTTTTAATTAATAGAAAAGGCTATAGCCTTTTCTTTTTGAGCGTTACTGATACGCCAATAAAAAAGACATTAATTTTTTTTAATTAATAGAAAAGGCTATAGCCTTTTCTTTTTGAGCGTTACTGATACGCCAATAAAACAAGACATTAATTTTTTTTTTAATTAATAGAAAAGGCTATAGCCTTTTCATTTGGAGCGTTACTGATACGCGCCTTTTCTTTTTGAGCGTTACTGATATACCAATAAAAAAAGACATTATTTTTTTTAATTAATAGAAAAGGCTATATATAGCCTTTTCATTTGGAGCGTTACTGATACACCAATAAAAAAATACATTATTTTTTTTAATTAATAGAAAAGGCTATAGCCTTTTCTTTTTGAGCGTTACTGATACGCCAATAAAAAAAACATTAATTTTTTTTTAATTACTGATACGCCAATAAAAAAAGACATTAATTTTTTTTTAATTAATAGAAAAGGCTATAGCCTTTTCTTTTTGAGCGTTACTGATACGCCAATAAAAAAAGACATTAATTTTTTTTTAATTAATAGAAAAGGCTATATATGAGCGTTACTGATACGCCAATAAAAAAAGACATTAATTTTTTTTAATTAATAGAAAAGGCTATAGCCTTTTCTTTTTGAGCGTTACTGATACGCCAATAAAAAAGACATTAATTTTTTTTAATTAATAGAAAAGGCTATAGCCTTTTCTTTTTGAGCGTTACTGATACGCCAATAAAACAAGACATTAATTTTTTTTTTAATTAATAGAAAAGGCTATAGCCTTTTCATTTGGAGCGTTACTGATACGCGCCTTTTCTTTTTGAGCGTTACTGATATACCAATAAAAAAAGACATTATTTTTTTTAATTAATAGAAAAGGCTATATATAGCCTTTTCATTTGGAGCGTTACTGATACACCAATAAAAAAATACATTATTTTTTTTAATTAATAGAAAAGGCTATAGCCTTTTCTTTTTGAGCGTTTCTGATACACCATAAAAAAAGACATTAATTTTTTTTTAATTAATAGAAAAGGCTATAGCCTTTTCTTTTTGAGCGTTACTGATACACCAATAAAAAAAGACATTAATTTTTTTTAATTAATAGAAAAGGCCTTTTCTTTTTGAGCGTTACTGATACGCCAATAAAAAAAGACATTAATTTTTTTTTAATTAATAGAAAAGGCTATAGCCTTTTCTTTTTGAGCGTTACTGATACGCCAATAAAAAAAGACATTATTTTTTTTTTAATTAATAGAAAAGGCTATAGCCTTTTCTTTTTGAGCGTTACTGATACGCCAATAAAAAAAGACATTAATTTTTTTTTAATTAATAGAAAAGGCTATAGCCTTTTCTTTTTGAGCGTTACTGATACGCCAATAAAAAAAGACATTAATTTTTTTTTAATTAATAGAAAAGGCTATAGCCTTTTCTTTTTGAGCGTTACTGATACGCCAATAAAAAAAGACATTAATTTTTTTTTAATTAATAGAAAAGGCTATAGCCTTTTCTTTTTGAGCGTTACTGATACGCCAATAAAAAAAGACATTAATTTTTTTTTAATTAATAGAAAAGGCTATAGCCTTTTCTTTTTGAGCGTTACTGATACGCCAATAAAAAAAGACATTAATTTTTTTTAATTAATAGAAAAGGCTATAGCCTTTTCTTTTTGAGCGTTAGTGATACGCCAATAAAAAAAAGACATTAATTTTTTTTTAATTAATAGAAAAGGCTATAGCCTTTTCTTTTTGAGCGTTACTGATACGCCAATAAAAAAAGACATTAATTTTTTTTAATTAATAGAAAAGGCTATAGCCTTTTCTTTTTGAGCGTTAGTGATACGCCAATAAAAAAAGACATTAATTTTTTTTAATTAATAGAAAAGGCTATATATAGCCTTTTCTTTTTGAGCGTTACTGATACGCCAATAAAAAAAGACATTAATTTTTTTTTAATTTATAGAAAAGGCTATTATAGCCTTTTCTTTTTGAGCGTTACTGATACGCCAATAAAAAAAGACATTAATTTTTTTTAATTAATAGAAAAGGCTATAGCCTTTTCTTTTTGAGCGTTACTGATACGCCAATAAAAAAAGACATTAATTTTTTTTTAATTAATAGAAAAGGCTATAGCCTTTTCTTTTTGAGCGTTACTGATACGCCAATAAAAAAAGACATTAATTTTTTTTTAATTAATAGAAAAGGCTATAGCCTTTTCTTTTTGAGCGTTACTGATACGCCAATAAAAAAAGACATTAATTTTTTTTTAATTAATAGAAAAGGCTATAGCCTTTTCTTTTTGAGCGTTACTGATACGCCAATAAAAAAAGACATTAATTTTTTTTAATTAATAGAAAAGGCTATAGCCTTTTCTTTTTGAGCGTTAGTGATACGCCAATAAAAAAAGACATTAATTTTTTTTTAATTAATAGAAAAGGCTATAGCCTTTTCTTTTTGAGCGTTACTGATACGCCAATAAAAAAAGACATTAATTTTTTTTAATTAATAGAAAAGGCTATAGCCTTTTCTTTTTGAGCGTTAGTGATACGCCAATAAAAAAAGACATTAATTTTTTTTAATTAATAGAAAAGGCTATATATAGCCTTTTCTTTTTGAGCGTTACTGATACGCCAATAAAAAAAGACATTAATTTTTTTTTAATTAATAGAAAAGGCTATAGCCTTTTCTTTTTGAGCGTTACTGATACGCCAATAAAAAAAGACATTAATTTTTTTTAATTAATAGAAAAGGCTATAGCCTTTTCTTTTTGAGCGTTACTGATACGCCAATAAAAAAAGACATTAATTTTTTTTTAATTAATAGAAAAGGCTATAGCCTTTTCTTTTTGAGCGTTAGTGATACGCCAATAAAAAAAGACATTAATTTTTTTTTAATTAATAGAAAAGGCTATAGCCTCTTCTTTTTGAGCGTTACTGATACGCCAATAAAAAAAGACATTAATTTTTTTTAATTAATAGAAAAGGCTATAGCCTTTTCTTTTTGAGCGTTAGTGATACGCCAATAAAAAAAGACATTAATTTTTTTTAATTAATAGAAAAGGCTATATATAGCCTTTTCTTTTTGAGCGTTACTGATACGCCAATAAAAAAAGACATTAATTTTTTTTAATTAATAGAAAAGGCTATAGCCTTTTCTTTTTGAGCGTTACTGATACGCCAATAAAAAAAGACATTAATTTTTTTTAATTAATAGAAAAGGCTATAGCCTTTTCTTTTTGAGCGTTAGTGATACGCCAATAAAAAAAGACATTAATTTTTTTTAATTAATAGAAAAGGCTATAGCCTTTTCTTTTTGAGCGTTACTGATACGCCAATAAAAAAAGACATTAATTTTTTTTTAATTAATAGAAAAGGCTATAGCCTTTTCTTTTTGAGCGTTACTGATACGCCAATAAAACAAGACATTAATTTTTTTTTTAATTAATAGAAAAGGCTATAGCCTTTTCATTTGGAGCGTTACTGATACGCGCCTTTTCTTTTTGAGCGTTACTGATATACCAATAAAAAAAGACATTATTTTTTTTAATTAATAGAAAAGGCTATATATAGCCTTTTCATTTGGAGCGTTACTGATACACCAATAAAAAAAGACATTATTTTTTTTAATTAATAGAAAAGGCTATAGCCTTTTCATTTGGAGCGTTACTGATACGCCAATAAAAAAAGACATTAATTTTTTTTAATTAATAGAAAAGGCTATAGCCTTTTCTTTTTGAGCGTTACTGATACGCCAATAAAAAAAGACATTAATTTTTTTTTAATTAATAGAAAAGGCTATAGCCTTTTCTTTTTGAGCGTTACTGATACGCCAATAAAAAAAGACATTAATTTTTTTTAATTAATAGAAAAGGCTATAGCCTTTTCTTTTTGAGCGTTACTGATACGCCAATAAAAAAAGACATTAATTTTTTTTTAATTATATAGCCTTTTCTTTTTGAGCGTTACTGATACGCCAATAAAAAAAGACATTAATTTTTTTTTAATTAATAGAAAAGGCTATAGCCTTTTCTTTTTGAGCGTTACTGATACGCCAATAAAAAAAGACATTAATTTTTTTTTAATTAATAGAAAAGGCTATAGCCTTTTCTTTTTGAGCGTTACTGATACGCCAATAAAAAAAGACATTAATTTTTTTTTTAATTAATAGAAAAGGCTATAATAGCCTTTTCTTTTTGAGCGTTACTGATACGCCAATAAAAAAAGACATTAATTTTTTTTTAATTAATAGAAAAGGCTATAGCCTTTTCTTTTTGAGCGTTACTGATACGCCAATAAAAAAAGACATTAATTTTTTTTAATTAATAGAAAAGGCTATAGCCTTTTCTTTTTGAGCGTTACTGATACGCCAATAAAAAAAGACATTAATTTTTTTTTAATTAATAGAAAAGGCTATAGCCTTTTCTTTTTGAGCGTTACTGATACGCCAATAAAAAAAGACATTAATTTTTTTTAATTAATAGAAAAGGCTATAGCCTTTTCTTTTTGAGCGTTACTGATACGCCAATAAAAAAAGACATTAATTTTTTTTTAATTAATAGAAAAGGCTATAGCCTTTTCTTTTTGAGCGTTTCTGATACACCATAAAAAAAGACATTATTTTTTTTTTAATTAATAGAAAAGGCTATTATAGCCTTTTCTTTTTGAGCGTTACTGATACGCCAATAAAAAAAGACATTAATTTTTTTTAATTAATAGAAAAGGCTATAGCCTTTTCTTTTTGAGCGTTACTGATACGCCAATAAAAAAAGACATTAATTTTTTTTTAATTAATAGAAAAGGCTATAGCCTTTTCTTTTTGAGCGTTACTGATACGCCAATAAAAAAAGACATTAATTTTTTTTAATTAATAGAAAAGGCTATAGCCTTTTCTTTTTGAGCGTTACTGATACGCCAATAAAAAAAGACATTAATTTTTTTTTAATTAATAGAAAAGGCTATAGCCTTTTCTTTTTGAGCGTTACTGATACGCCAATAAAAAAAGACATTAATTTTTTTTAATTAATAGAAAAGGCTATAGCCTTTTCTTTTTGAGCGTTACTGATACGCCAATAAAAAAAGACATTAATTTTTTTTTAATTATATAGCCTTTTCTTTTTGAGCGTTACTGATACGCCAATAAAAAAAGACATTAATTTTTTTTTAATTAATAGAAAAGGCTATAGCCTTTTCTTTTTGAGCGTTACTGATACGCCAATAAAAAAAGACATTAATTTTTTTTTAATTAATAGAAAAGGCTATAGCCTTTTCTTTTTGAGCGTTACTGATACGCCAATAAAAAAAGACATTAATTTTTTTTTTAATTAATAGAAAAGGCTATAATAGCCTTTTCTTTTTGAGCGTTACTGATACGCCAATAAAAAAAGACATTAATTTTTTTTTAATTAATAGAAAAGGCTATAGCCTTTTCTTTTTGAGCGTTACTGATACGCCAATAAAAAAAGACATTAATTTTTTTTTAATTAATAGAAAAGGCTATATATAGCCTTTTCTTTTTGAGCGTTACTGATACGCCAATAAAAAAAGACATTAATTTTTTTTTAATTAATAGAAAAGGCCTCTTCATTTGGAGCGCTACTGATACGCGCCTTTTCTTTTTGAGCGTTACTGATACACCAATAAAAAAAGACATTATTTTTTTTAATTAATAGAAAAGGCTATAGCCTTTTCATTTGGAGCGTTACTGATACGCCAATAAAAAAAGACATTAATTTTTTTTTTAATTAATAGAAAAGGCTATAGCCTTTTCTTTTTGAGCGTTTCTGATACACCATAAAAAAAGACATTAATTTTTTTTTAATTAATAGAAAAGGCTATTATAGCCTTTTCTTTTTGAGCGTTACTGATACGCCAATAAAAAAAGACATTAATTTTTTTTAATTAATAGAAAAGGCTATAGCCTTTTCTTTTTGAGCGTTACTGATACGCCAATAAAAAAAGACATTAATTTTTTTTAATTAATAGAAAAGGCTATAGCCTTTTCTTTTTGAGCGTTACTGATACGCCAATAAAAAAAGACATTAATTTTTTTTTAATTAATAGAAAAGGCTATAGCCTTTTTTTTAATTAATAGAAAAGGCCTCTTCATTTGGAGCGCTACTGATACGCGCCTTTTCTTTTTGAGCGTTACTGATACACCAATAAAAAAAGACATTATTTTTTTTAATTAATAGAAAAGGCTATAGCCTTTTCATTTGGAGCGTTACTGATACGCCAATAAAAAAAGACATTAATTTTTTTTTTAATTAATAGAAAAGGCTATAGCCTTTTCTTTTTGAGCGTTACTGATACGCCAATAAAAAAAGACATTAATTTTTTTTTAATTAATAGAAAAGGCTATAGCCTTTTCTTTTTGAGCGTTACTGATACGCCAATAAAAAAAGACATTAATTTTTTTTTTAATTAATAGAAAAGGCTGTAATAGCCTTTTCTTTTTGAGCGTTACTGATACGCCAATAAAAAAAGACATTAATTTTTTTTTAATTAATAGAAAAGGCTATAGCCTTTTCTTTTTGAGCGTTACTGATACGCCAATAAAAAAAGACATTAATTTTTTTTTAATTAATAGAAAAGGCTATATATAGCCTTTTCTTTTTGAGCGTTACTGATACGCCCATAAAAAAAGACATTAATTTTTTTTAATTAATAGAAAAGGCTATAGCCTTTTCTTTTTGAGCGTTACTGATACGCCAATAAAAAAAGACATTAATTTTTTTTTAATTAATAGAAAAGGCTATAGCCTTTTTTTTAATTAATAGAAAAGGCCTCTTCATTTGGAGCGCTACTGATACGCGCCTTTTCTTTTTGAGCGTTACTGATACACCAATAAAAAAAGACATTAATTTTTTTTTAATTAATAGAAAAGGCTATAGCCTTTTCTTTTTGAGCGTTTCTGATACACCATAAAAAAAGACATTAATTTTTTTTTAATTAATAGAAAAGGCTATTATAGCCTTTTCTTTTTGAGCGTTACTGATACGCCAATAAAAAAAGACATTAATTTTTTTTAATTAATAGAAAAGGCTATAGCCTTTTCTTTTTGAGCGTTACTGATACGCCAATAAAAAAAGACATTAATTTTTTTTAATTAATAGAAAAGGCTATAATAGCCTTTTCTTTTTGAGCGTTACTGATACGCCAATAAAAAAAGACATTAATTTTTTTTTAATTAATAGAAAAGGCTATAGCCTTTTCTTTTTGAGCGTTTCTGATACACCATAAAAAAAGACATTAATTTTTTTTTAATTAATAGAAAAGGCTATTATAGCCTTTTCTTTTTGAGCGTTACTGATACGCCAATAAAAAAAGACATTAATTTTTTTTAATTAATAGAAAAGGCTATAGCCTTTTCTTTTTGAGCGTTACTGATACGCCAATAAAAAAAGACATTAATTTTTTTTAATTAATAGAAAAGGCTATAATAGCCTTTTCTTTTTGAGCGTTACTGATACGCCAATAAAAAAAGACATTAATTTTTTTTTAATTAATAGAAAAGGCTATAGCCTTTTCTTTTTGAGCGTTTCTGATACACCATAAAAAAAGACATTAATTTTTTTTTAATTAATAGAAAAGGCTATTATAGCCTTTTCTTTTTGAGCGTTACTGATACGCCAATAAAAAAAGACATTAATTTTTTTTAATTAATAGAAAAGGCTATAGCCTTTTCTTTTTGAGCGTTACTGATACGCCAATAAAAAAAGACATTAATTTTTTTTTAATTAATAGAAAAGGCTATAGCCTTTTCTTTTTGAGCGTTACTGATACGCCAATAAAAAAAGACATTAATTTTTTTTTAATTAATAGAAAAGGCTATAGCCTTTTCTTTTTGAGCGTTACTGATACGCCAATAAAAAAAGACATTAATTTTTTTTAATTAATAGAAAAGGCTATAGCCTTTTCTTTTTGAGCGTTACTGATACGCCAATAAAAAAAGACATTAATTTTTTTTAATTAATAGAAAAGGCTATAGCCTTTTCTTTTTGAGCGTTACTGATACGCCAATAAAAAAAGACATTAATTTTTTTTTAATTAATAGAAAAGGCTATAGCCTTTTTTTTAATTAATAGAAAAGGCCTCTTCATTTGGAGCGCTACTGATACGCGCCTTTTCTTTTTGAGCGTTACTGATACACCAATAAAAAAAGACATTATTTTTTTTAATTAATAGAAAAGGCTATTATAGCCTTTTCATTTGGAGCGTTACTGATACGCCAATAAAAAAAGACATTAATTTTTTTTTTAATTAATAGAAAAGGCTATAGCCTTTTCTTTTTGAGCGTTACTGATACGCCAATAAAAAAAGACATTAATTTTTTTTTAATTAATAGAAAAGGCTATAGCCTTTTCTTTTTGAGCGTTACTGATACGCCAATAAAAAAAGACATTAATTTTTTTTTTAATTAATAGAAAAGGCTATAATAGCCTTTTCTTTTTGAGCGTTACTGATACGCCAATAAAAAAAGACATTAATTTTTTTTTAATTAATAGAAAAGGCTATAGCCTTTTCTTTTTGAGCGTTACTGATACGCCAATAAAAAAAGACATTAATTTTTTTTTAATTAATAGAAAAGGCTATATATAGCCTTTTCTTTTTGAGCGTTACTGATACGCCAATAAAAAAAGACATTAATTTTTTTTTAATTAATAGAAAAGGCCTCTTCATTTGGAGCGCTACTGATACGCGCCTTTTCTTTTTGAGCGTTACTGATACACCAATAAAAAAAGACATTATTTTTTTTAATTAATAGAAAAGGCTATAGCCTTTTCATTTGGAGCGTTACTGATACGCCAATAAAAAAAGACATTAATTTTTTTTTTAATTAATAGAAAAGGCTATAGCCTTTTCTTTTTGAGCGTTTCTGATACACCATAAAAAAAGACATTAATTTTTTTTTAATTAATAGAAAAGGCTATTATAGCCTTTTCTTTTTGAGCGTTACTGATACGCCAATAAAAAAAGACATTAATTTTTTTTAATTAATAGAAAAGGCTATAGCCTTTTCTTTTTGAGCGTTACTGATACGCCAATAAAAAAAGACATTAATTTTTTTTAATTAATAGAAAAGGCTATAGCCTTTTCTTTTTGAGCGTTACTGATACGCCAATAAAAAAAGACATTAATTTTTTTTTAATTAATAGAAAAGGCTATAGCCTTTTTTTTAATTAATAGAAAAGGCCTCTTCATTTGGAGCGCTACTGATACGCGCCTTTTCTTTTTGAGCGTTACTGATACACCAATAAAAAAAGACATTATTTTTTTTAATTAATAGAAAAGGCTATAGCCTTTTCTTTTTGAGCGTTACTGATACGCCAATAAAAAAAGACATTAATTTTTTTTTAATTAATAGAAAAGGCCTCTTCATTTGGAGCGCTACTGATACGCGCCTTTTCTTTTTGAGCGTTACTGATACACCAATAAAAAAAGACATTATTTTTTTTAATTAATAGAAAAGGCTATAGCCTTTTCATTTGGAGCGTTACTGATACGCCAATAAAAAAAGACATTAATTTTTTTTTAATTAATAGAAAAGGCTATTATAGCCTTTTCTTTTTGAGCGTTACTGATACGCCAATAAAAAAAGACATTAATTTTTTTTAATTAATAGAAAAGGCTATAGCCTTTTCTTTTTGAGCGTTACTGATACGCCAATAAAAAAAGACATTAATTTTTTTTTAATTAATAGAAAAGGCCTTTTCTTTTTGAGCGTTACTGATACGCCAATAAAAAAAGACATTAATTTTTTTTAATTAATAGAAAAGGCTATAGCCTTTTCTTTTTGAGCGTTACTGATACGCCAATAAAAAAAGACATTAATTTTTTTTAATTAATAGAAAAGGCTATAGCCTTTTCTTTTTGAGCGTTACTGATACGCCAATAAAAAAAGACATTAATTTTTTTTTTAATTAATAGAAAAGGCTATAGCCTTTTCATTTGGAGCGTTACTGATACGCGCCTTTTCTTTTTGAGCGTTACTGATACGCCAATAAAAAAAGACATTAATTTTTTTTAATTAATAGAAAAGGCTATAGCCTTTTCTTTTTGAGCGTTACTGATACGCCAATAAAAAAAGACAATAATTTTTTTTAATTAATAGAAAAGGCTATAGCCTTTTCTTTTTGAGCGTTACTGATACGCCAATAAAAAAAGACATTAATTTTTTTTAATTAATAGAAAAGGCTATAATAGCCTTTTCTTTTTGAGCGTTACTGATACGCCAATAAAAAAAGACATTAATTTTTTTTTAATTAATAGAAAAGGCTATAGCCTTTTCTTTTTGAGCGTTTCTGATACACCATAAAAAAAGACATTAATTTTTTTTTAATTAATAGAAAAGGCTATTATAGCCTTTTCTTTTTGAGCGTTACTGATACGCCAATAAAAAAAGACATTAATTTTTTTTAATTAATAGAAAAGGCTATAGCCTTTTCTTTTTGAGCGTTACTGATACGCCAATAAAAAAAGACATTAATTTTTTTTAATTAATAGAAAAGGCTATAATAGCCTTTTCTTTTTGAGCGTTACTGATACGCCAATAAAAAAAGACATTAATTTTTTTTTAATTAATAGAAAAGGCTATAGCCTTTTCTTTTTGAGCGTTTCTGATACACCATAAAAAAAGACATTAATTTTTTTTTAATTAATAGAAAAGGCTATTATAGCCTTTTCTTTTTGAGCGTTACTGATACGCCAATAAAAAAAGACATTAATTTTTTTTTAATTAATAGAAAAGGCTATAGCCTTTTCTTTTTGAGCGTTACTGATACGCCAATAAAAAAAGACATTAATTTTTTTTAATTAATAGAAAAGGCTATAGCCTTTTCTTTTTGAGCGTTTCTGATACACCATAAAAAAAGACATTAATTTTTTTTTAATTAATAGAAAAGGCTATTATAGCCTTTTCTTTTTGAGCGTTACTGATACGCCAATAAAAAAAGACATTAATTTTTTTTAATTAATAGAAAAGGCTATAGCCTTTTCTTTTTGAGCGTTACTGATACGCCAATAAAAAAAGACATTAATTTTTTTTTAATTAATAGAAAAGGCTATAGCCTTTTCTTTTTGAGCGTTACTGATACGCCAATAAAAAAAGACATTAATTTTTTTTTAATTAATAGAAAAGGCTATAGCCTTTTCTTTTTGAGCGTTACTGATACGCCAATAAAAAAAGACATTAATTTTTTTTAATTAATAGAAAAGGCTATAGCCTTTTCTTTTTGAGCGTTACTGATACGCCAATAAAAAAAGACATTAATTTTTTTTAATTAATAGAAAAGGCTATAGCCTTTTCTTTTTGAGCGTTACTGATACGCCAATAAAAAAAGACATTAATTTTTTTTTAATTAATAGAAAAGGCTATAGCCTTTTTTTTAATTAATAGAAAAGGCCTCTTCATTTGGAGCGCTACTGATACGCGCCTTTTCTTTTTGAGCGTTACTGATACACCAATAAAAAAAGACATTATTTTTTTTAATTAATAGAAAAGGCTATTATAGCCTTTTCATTTGGAGCGTTACTGATACGCCAATAAAAAAAGACATTAATTTTTTTTTTAATTAATAGAAAAGGCTATAGCCTTTTCTTTTTGAGCGTTACTGATACGCCAATAAAAAAAGACATTAATTTTTTTTTAATTAATAGAAAAGGCTATAGCCTTTTCTTTTTGAGCGTTACTGATACGCCAATAAAAAAAGACATTAATTTTTTTTTTAATTAATAGAAAAGGCTATAATAGCCTTTTCTTTTTGAGCGTTACTGATACGCCAATAAAAAAAGACATTAATTTTTTTTTAATTAATAGAAAAGGCTATAGCCTTTTCTTTTTGAGCGTTACTGATACGCCAATAAAAAAAGACATTAATTTTTTTTTAATTAATAGAAAAGGCTATATATAGCCTTTTCTTTTTGAGCGTTACTGATACGCCAATAAAAAAAGACATTAATTTTTTTTTAATTAATAGAAAAGGCCTCTTCATTTGGAGCGCTACTGATACGCGCCTTTTCTTTTTGAGCGTTACTGATACACCAATAAAAAAAGACATTATTTTTTTTAATTAATAGAAAAGGCTATAGCCTTTTCATTTGGAGCGTTACTGATACGCCAATAAAAAAAGACATTAATTTTTTTTTTAATTAATAGAAAAGGCTATAGCCTTTTCTTTTTGAGCGTTTCTGATACACCATAAAAAAAGACATTAATTTTTTTTTAATTAATAGAAAAGGCTATTATAGCCTTTTCTTTTTGAGCGTTACTGATACGCCAATAAAAAAAGACATTAATTTTTTTTAATTAATAGAAAAGGCTATAGCCTTTTCTTTTTGAGCGTTACTGATACGCCAATAAAAAAAGACATTAATTTTTTTTAATTAATAGAAAAGGCTATAGCCTTTTCTTTTTGAGCGTTACTGATACGCCAATAAAAAAAGACATTAATTTTTTTTTAATTAATAGAAAAGGCTATAGCCTTTTTTTTAATTAATAGAAAAGGCCTCTTCATTTGGAGCGCTACTGATACGCGCCTTTTCTTTTTGAGCGTTACTGATACACCAATAAAAAAAGACATTATTTTTTTTAATTAATAGAAAAGGCTATAGCCTTTTCTTTTTGAGCGTTACTGATACGCCAATAAAAAAAGACATTAATTTTTTTTTAATTAATAGAAAAGGCCTCTTCATTTGGAGCGCTACTGATACGCGCCTTTTCTTTTTGAGCGTTACTGATACACCAATAAAAAAAGACATTATTTTTTTTAATTAATAGAAAAGGCTATAGCCTTTTCATTTGGAGCGTTACTGATACGCCAATAAAAAAAGACATTAATTTTTTTTTAATTAATAGAAAAGGCTATTATAGCCTTTTCTTTTTGAGCGTTACTGATACGCCAATAAAAAAAGACATTAATTTTTTTTAATTAATAGAAAAGGCTATAGCCTTTTCTTTTTGAGCGTTACTGATACGCCAATAAAAAAAGACATTAATTTTTTTTTAATTAATAGAAAAGGCCTTTTCTTTTTGAGCGTTACTGATACGCCAATAAAAAAAGACATTAATTTTTTTTAATTAATAGAAAAGGCTATAGCCTTTTCTTTTTGAGCGTTACTGATACGCCAATAAAAAAAGACATTAATTTTTTTTAATTAATAGAAAAGGCTATAGCCTTTTCTTTTTGAGCGTTACTGATACGCCAATAAAAAAAGACATTAATTTTTTTTTTAATTAATAGAAAAGGCTATAGCCTTTTCATTTGGAGCGTTACTGATACGCGCCTTTTCTTTTTGAGCGTTACTGATACGCCAATAAAAAAAGACATTAATTTTTTTTAATTAATAGAAAAGGCTATAGCCTTTTCTTTTTGAGCGTTACTGATACGCCAATAAAAAAAGACAATAATTTTTTTTAATTAATAGAAAAGGCTATAGCCTTTTCTTTTTGAGCGTTACTGATACGCCAATAAAAAAAGACATTAATTTTTTTTTAATTAATAGAAAAGGCTATAGCCTTTTCTTTTTGAGCGTTACTGATACGCCAATAAAAAAAGACATTAATTTTTTTTTAATTAATAGAAAAGGCTATATATAGCCTTTTCTTTTTGAGCGTTACTGATACGCCAATAAAAAAAGACATTAATTTTTTTTTAATTAATAGAAAAGGCCTCTTCATTTGTAGCGCTACTGATACGCGCCTTTTCTTTTTGAGCGTTACTGATACGCCAATAAAAAAAGACATTAATTTTTTTTTTAATTAATAGAAAAGGCTATAGCCTTTTCATTTGGAGCGTTACTGATACGCGCCTTTTCTTTTTGAGCGTTACTGATACGCCAATAAAAAAAGACATCAATTTTTTTTTAATTAATAGAAAAGGCTATAGCCTTTTCTTTTTGAGCGTTACTGATACGCCAATAAAAAAAGACATTAATTTTTTTTAATTAATAGAAAAGGCTATAGCCTTTTCTTTTTGAGCGTTAGTGATACGCCAATAAAAAAAGACATTAATTTTTTTTAATTAATAGAAAAGGCTATAGCCTTTTCTTTTTGAGCGTTACTGATACGCCAATAAAAAAAGACATTAATTTTTTTTTAATTAATAGAAAAGGCTATAGCCTTTTCTTTTTGAGCGTTACTGATACGCCAATAAAACAAGACATTAATTTTTTTTTTAATTAATAGAAAAGGCTATAAGCCTTTTCATTTGGAGCGTTACTGATACGCGCCTTTTCTTTTTGAGCGTTACTGATATACCAATAAAAAAAGACATTATTTTTTTTAATTAATAGAAAAGGCTATAGCCTTTTCATTTGGAGCGTTACTGATACGCCAATAAAAAAAGACATTAATTTTTTTTTTAATTAATAGAAAAGGCTATAGCCTTTTCTTTTTGAGCGTTTCTGATACACCATAAAAAAAGACATTAATTTTTTTTTAATTAATAGAAAAGGCTATTATAGCCTTTTCTTTTTGAGCGTTACTGATACGCCAATAAAAAAAGACATTAATTTTTTTTAATTAATAGAAAAGGCTATAGCCTTTTCTTTTTGAGCGTTACTGATACGCCAATAAAAAAAGACATTAATTTTTTTTAATTAATAGAAAAGGCTATAGCCTTTTCTTTTTGAGCGTTACTGATACGCCAATAAAAAAAGACATTAATTTTTTTTTAATTAATAGAAAAGGCTATAGCCTTTTCTTTTTGAGCGTTTCTGATACACCATAAAAAAAGACATTAATTTTTTTTAATTAATAGAAAAGGCTATTATAGCCTTTTCATTTGGAGCGTTACTGATACACCAATAAAAAAAGACATTATTTTTTTTAATTAATAGAAAAGGCTATAGCCTTTTCATTTGGAGCGTTACTGATACGCCAATAAAAAAAGACATTAATTTTTTTTTTAATTAATAGAAAAGGCTATAGCCTTTTCTTTTTGAGCGTTTCTGATACACCATAAAAAAAGACATTAATTTTTTTTTAATTAATAGAAAAGGCTATTATAGCCTTTTCTTTTTGAGCGTTACTGATACGCCAATAAAAAAAGACATTAATTTTTTTTAATTAATAGAAAAGGCTATAGCCTTTTCTTTTTGAGCGTTACTGATACGCCAATAAAAAAAGACATTAATTTTTTTTTAATTAATAGAAAAGGCTATAGCCTTTTCTTTTTGAGCGTTACTGATACGCCAATAAAAAAAGACATTAATTTTTTTTAATTAATAGAAAAGGCTATAGCCTTTTCTTTTTGAGCGTTACTGATACGCCAATAAAAAAAGACATTAATTTTTTTTTAATTAATAGAAAAGGCTATAGCCTTTTCTTTTTGAGCGTTACTGATACGCCAATAAAAAAAGACATTAATTTTTTTTTAATTATATAGCCTTTTCTTTTTGAGCGTTACTGATACGCCAATAAAAAAAGACATTAATTTTTTTTTAATTAATAGAAAAGGCTATAGCCTTTTCTTTTTGAGCGTTACTGATACGCCAATAAAAAAAGACATTAATTTTTTTTTAATTAATAGAAAAGGCTATAGCCTTTTCTTTTTGAGCGTTACTGATACGCCAATAAAAAAAGACATTAATTTTTTTTTTAATTAATAGAAAAGGCTATAATAGCCTTTTCTTTTTGAGCGTTACTGATACGCCAATAAAAAAAGACATTAATTTTTTTTTAATTAATAGAAAAGGCTATAGCCTTTTCTTTTTGAGCGTTACTGATACGCCAATAAAAAAAGACATTAATTTTTTTTAATTAATAGAAAAGGCTATAGCCTTTTCTTTTTGAGCGTTACTGATACGCCAATAAAAAAAGACATTAATTTTTTTTTAATTAATAGAAAAGGCTATTATAGCTTTTTGCTTTTTGAGCGTTACTGATACGCCAATAAAAAAAGACATTAATTTTTTTTAATTAATAGAAAAGGCTATAGCCTTTTCTTTTTGAGCGTTACTGATACGCCAATAAAAAAAGACATTAATTTTTTTTTAATTAATAGAAAAGGCTATAGCCTTTTCTTTTTGAGCGTTACTGATACGCCAATAAAAAAAGACATTAATTTTTTTTAATTAATAGAAAAGGCTATAATAGCCTTTTCTTTTTGAGCGTTACTGATACGCCAATAAAAAAAGACATTAATTTTTTTTTAATTATATAGCCTTTTCTTTTTGAGCGTTACTGATACGCCAATAAAAAAAGACATTAATTTTTTTTTAATTAATAGAAAAGGCTATAGCCTTTTCTTTTTGAGCGTTACTGATACGCCAATAAAAAAAGACATTAATTTTTTTTTAATTAATAGAAAAGGCTATAGCCTTTTCTTTTTGAGCGTTACTGATACGCCAATAAAAAAAGACATTAATTTTTTTTTTAATTAATAGAAAAGGCTTTCTTTTTGAGCGTTACTGATACGCCAATAAAAAAAGACATTAATTTTTTTTAATTCATAGAAAAGGCTATATATAGCCTTTTCTTTTTGAGCGTTACTGATACGCCAATAAAAAAAGACATTAATTTTTTTTTTAATTAATAGAAAAGGCTTTCTTTTTGAGCGTTACTGATACGCCAATAAAAAAAGACATTAATTTTTTTTAATTCATAGAAAAGGCTATATATAGCCTTTTCTTTTTGAGCGTTACTGATACGCCAATAAAAAAAGACATTAATTTTTTTTTAATTAATAGAAAAGGCTATAGCCTTTAATAGACATTAATTTTTTTTTAATTAATAGAAAAGGCTATAGCCTTTTCTTTTTGAGCGTTACTGATACGCCAATAAAAAAAGACATTAATTTTTTTTTAATTAATAGAAAAGGCTATAATAGCCTTTTCTTTTTGAGCGTTACTGATACGCCAATAAAAAAAGACATTAATTTTTTTTTAATTAATAGAAAAGGCCTCTTCATTTGGAGCGCTACTGATACGCGCCTTTTCTTTTTGAGCGTTACTGATACACCAATAAAAAAAGACATTATTTTTTTTAATTAATAGAAAAGGCTATAGCCTTTTCTTTTTGAGCGTTACTGATACGCCAATAAAAAAAGACATTAATTTTTTTTAATTAATAGAAAAGGCTATAGCCTTTTCTTTTTGAGCGTTACTGATACGCCAATAAAAAAAGACATTAATTTTTTTTTAATTAATAGAAAAGGCTATAGCCTTTTCTTTTTGAGCGTTACTGATACGCCAATAAAAAAAGACATTAATTTTTTTTTAATTAATAGAAAAGGCCTTTTCTTTTTGAGCGTTACTGATACGCCAATAAAAAAAGACATTAATTTTTTTTAATTAATAGAAAAGGCTATAGCCTTTTCTTTTTGAGCGTTACTGATACGCCAATAAAAAAAGACATTAATTTTTTTTAATTAATAGAAAAGGCTATAGCCTTTTCTTTTTGAGCGTTACTGATACGCCAATAAAAAAAGACATTAATTTTTTTTAATTAATAGAAAAGGCTATAGCCTTTTCTTTTTGAGCGTTACTGATACGCCAATAAAAAAAGACATTAATTTTTTTTAATTAATAGAAAAGGCTATAGCCTTTTCATTTGGAGCGTTACTGATACGCGCCTTTTCTTTTTGAGCGTTACTGATATACCAATAAAAAAAGACATTATTTTTTTTAATTAATAGAAAAGGCTATAGCGTTACTGATACGCCAATAAAAAAAGACATTAATTTTTTTTAATTAATAGAAAAGGCTATATATAGCCTTTTCTTTTTGAGCGTTACTGATACGCCAATAAAAAAAGACATTAATTTTTTTTAATTAATAGAAAAGGCTATAGCCTTTTCTTTTTGAGCGTTACTGATACGCCAATAAAAAAAGACATTAATTTTTTTTTTAATTAATAGAAAAGGCTATAGCCTTTTCATTTGGAGCGTTACTGATACGCGCCTTTTCTTTTTGAGCGTTACTGATACGCCAATAAAAAAAGACATTAATTTTTTTTAATTAATAGAAAAGGCTATAGCCTTTTCTTTTTGAGCGTTACTGATACGCCAATAAAAAAAGACATTAATTTTTTTTAATTAATAGAAAAGGCTATAGCCTTTTCTTTTTGAGCGTTACTGATACGCCAATAAAAAAAGACATTAATTTTTTTTTAATTAATAGAAAAGGCTATAGCCTTTTCTTTTTGAGCGTTACTGATACGCCAATAAAAAAAGACATTAATTTTTTTTTAATTAATAGAAAAGGCTATATATAGCCTTTTCTTTTTGAGCGTTACTGATACGCCAATAAAAAAAGACATTAATTTTTTTTTAATTAATAGAAAAGGCCTCTTCATTTGGAGCGCTACTGATACGCGCCTTTTCTTTTTGAGCGTTACTGATACACCAATAAAAAAAGACATTATTTTTTTTAATTAATAGAAAAGGCTATATATAGCCTTTTCTTTTTGAGCGTTACTGATACGCCAATAAAAAAAGACATTAATTTTTTTTTAATTAATAGAAAAGGCTATAGCCTTTTCTTTTTGAGCGTTACTGATACGCCAATAAAAAAAGACATTAATTTTTTTTTAATTAATAGAAAAGGCTATAGCCTTTTCTTTTTGAGCGTTACTGATACGCCAATAAAACAAGACATTAATTTTTTTTTTAATTAATAGAAAAGGCTATATATAGCCTTTTCATTTGGAGCGTTACTGATACACCAATAAAAAAAGACATTATTTTTTTTAATTAATAGAAAAGGCTATAGCCTTTTCATTTGGAGCGTTACTGATACGCCAATAAAAAAAGACATTAATTTTTTTTTTAATTAATAGAAAAGGCTATATATAGCCTTTTCTTTTTGAGCGTTTCTGATACACCATAAAAAAGACATTAATTTTTTTTTAATTAATAGAAAAGGCTATTATAGCCTTTTCTTTTTGAGCGTTACTGATACGCCAATAAAAAAAGATATTAATTTTTTTTAATTAATAGAAAAGGCTATAGCCTTTTCTTTTTGAGCGTTACTGATACGCCAATAAAAAAAGACATTAATTTTTTTTTAATTAATAGAAAAGGCTATAGCCTTTTCTTTTTGAGCGTTACTGATACGCCAATAAAAAAAGACATTAATTTTTTTTTAATTAATAGAAAAGGCTATAGCCTTTTCTTTTTGAGCGTTACTGATACGCCAATAAAAAAAGACATTAATTTTTTTTAATTAATAGAAAAGGCTATAGCCTTTTCTTTTTGAGCGTTACTGATACGCCAATAAAAAAAGACATTAATTTTTTTTTAATTAATAGAAAAGGCTATAGCCTTTTCTTTTTGAGCGTTACTGATACGCCAATAAAAAAAGACATTAATTTTTTTTAATTAATAGAAAAGGCTATAGCCTTTTCTTTTTGAGCGTTACTGATACGCCAATAAAAAAAGACATTAATTTTTTTTAATTAATAGAAAAGGCTATAGCCTTTTCTTTTTGAGCGTTACTGATACGCCAATAAAAAAAGACATTAATTTTTTTTAATTAATAGAAAAGGCTATAGCCTTTTCTTTTTGAGCGTTACTGATACGCCAATAAAAAAAGACATTAATTTTTTTTTAATTATATAGCATTTTCTTTTTGAGCGTTACTGATACGCCAATAAAAAAAGACATTAATTTTTTTTAATTAATAGAAAAGGCTATAGCCTTTTCTTTTTGAGCGTTACTGATACGCCAATAAAAAAAGACATTAATTTTTTTTAATTAATAGAAAAGGCTATAGCCTTTTCTTTTTGAGCGTTACTGATACGCCAATAAAAAAAGACATTATTGGCGTTACTGATACGCCAATAAAAAAAGACATTAATTTTTTTTAATTAATAGAAAAGGCTATAGCCTTTTCTTTTTGAGCGTTACTGATACGCCAATAAAAAAAGACATTAATTTTTTTTTAATTATATAGCATTTTCTTTTTGAGCGTTACTGATACGCCAATAAAAAAAGACATTAATTTTTTTTTAATTAATAGAAAAGGCTATAGCCTTTTCTTTTTGAGCGTTACTGATACGCCAATAAAAAAAGACATTAATTTTTTTTTAATTAATAGAAAAGGCTATAGCCTTTTCTTTTTGAGCGTTACTGATACGCCAATAAAAAAAGACATTAATTTTTTTTTTAATTAATAGAAAAGGCTATAATAGCCTTTTCTTTTTGAGCGTTACTGATACGCCAATAAAAAAAGACATTAATTTTTTTTAATTAATAGAAAAGGCTATAGCCTTTTCTTTTTGAGCGTTACTGATACGCCAATAAAAAAAGACATTAATTTTTTTTAATTAATAGAAAAGGCTATAGCCTTTTCTTTTTGAGCGTTACTGATACGCCAATAAAAAAAGACATTAATTTTTTTTTTAATTAATAGAAAAGGCTATAGCCTTTTCTTTTTGAGCGTTACTGATACGCCAATAAAAAAAGACATTAATTTTTTTTTAATTAATAGAAAAGGCTATATATAGCCTTTTCTTTTTGAGCGTTACTGATACGCCAATAAAAAAAGACATTAATTTTTTTTTAATTAATAGAAAAGGCCTCTTCATTTGGAGCGCTACTGATACGCGCCTTTTCTTTTTGAGCGTTTCTGATACACCATAAAAAAAGACATTAATTTTTTTTTAATTAATAGAAAAGGCTATTATAGCCTTTTCTTTTTGAGCGTTACTGATACGCCAATAAAAAAGACATTAATTTTTTTTAATTAATAGAAAAGGCTATAGCCTTTTCTTTTTGAGCGTTACTGATACGCCAATAAAAAAAGACATTAATTTTTTTTAATTAATAGAAAAGGCTATAGCCTTTTCTTTTTGAGCGTTACTGATACGCCAATAAAAAAAGACATTAATTTTTTTTTAATTAATAGAAAAGGCTATAGCCTTTTCTTTTTGAGCGTTACTGATACGCCAATAAAAAAAGACATTAATTTTTTTTTAATTAATAGAAAAGGCCTTTTCTTTTTGAGCGTTACTGATACGCCAATAAAAAAAGACATTAATTTTTTTTAATTAATAGAAAAGGCTATAGCCTTTTCTTTTTGAGCGTTACTGATACGCCAATAAAAAAAGACATTAATTTTTTTTTAATTAATAGAAAAGGCTATAGCGTTACTGATACGCCAATAAAAAAAGACATTAATTTTTTTTTAATTAATAGAAAAGGCTATATATAGCCTTTTCTTTTTGAGCGTTACTGATACGCCAATAAAAAAAGACATTAATTTTTTTTAATTAATAGAAAAGGCTATAGCCTTTTCTTTTTGAGCGTTACTGATACGCCAATAAAAAAAGACATTAATTTTTTTTTAATTAATAGAAAAGGCTATATATAGCCTTTTCTTTTTGAGCGTTACTGATACGCCAATAAAAAAAGACATTAATTTTTTTTAATTAATAGAAAAGGCTATAGCCTTTTCTTTTTGAGCGTTACTGATACGCCAATAAAAAAAGACATTAATTTTTTTTTAATTAATAGAAAAGGCTATATATAGCCTTTTCTTTTTGAGCGTTACTGATACGCCAATAAAAAAAGACATTAATTTTTTTTTAATTAATAGAAAAGGCTATATATAGCCTTTTCTTTTTGAGCGTTACTGATACGCCAATAAAAAAAGACATTAATTTTTTTTAATTAATAGAAAAGGCTATAGCCTTTTCTTTTTGAGCGTTACTGATACGCCAATAAAAAAAGACATTAATTTTTTTTTAATTAATAGAAAAGGCTATATATAGCCTTTTCTTTTTGAGCGTTACTGATACGCCAATAAAAAAAGACATTAATTTTTTTTTAATTAATAGAAAAGGCTATATATAGCCTTTTCTTTTTGAGCGTTACTGATACGCCAATAAAAAAAGACATTAATTTTTTTTTAATTAATAGAAAAGGCTATATATAGCCTTTTCTTTTTGAGCGTTACTGATACGCCAATAAAAAAAGACATTAATTTTTTTTTAATTAATAGAAAAGGCTATATATAGCCTTTTCTTTTTGAGCGTTACTGATACGCCAATAAAAAAAGACATTAATTTTTTTTAATTAATAGAAAAGGCTATAGCCTTTTCTTTTTGAGCGTTACTGATACGCCAATAAAAAAAGACATTAATTTTTTTTTAATTAATAGAAAAGGCCTTTTCTTTTTGAGCGTTACTGATACGCCAATAAAAAAAGACATTAATTTTTTTTAATTAATAGAAAAGGCTATAGCCTTTTCTTTTTGAGCGTTACTGATACGCCAATAAAAAAAGACATTAATTTTTTTTTAATTAATAGAAAAGGCTATAGCCTTTTCTTTTTGAGCGTTACTGATACGCCAATAAAAAAAGACATTAATTTTTTTTTAATTAATAGAAAAGGCTATAGCCTTTTCTTTTTGAGCGTTACTGATACGCCAATAAAACAAGACATTAATTTTTTTTTTAATTAATAGAAAAGGCTATAGCCTTTTCATTTGGAGCGTTACTGATACGCGCCTTTTCTTTTTGAGCGTTACTGATATACCAATAAAAAAAGACATTATTTTTTTTAATTAATAGAAAAGGCTATATATAGCCTTTTCATTTGGAGCGTTACTGATACACCAATAAAAAAAGACATTATTTTTTTTAATTAATAGAAAAGGCTATAGCCTTTTCATTTGGAGCGTTACTGATACGCCAATAAAAAAAGACATTAATTTTTTTTTTAATTAATAGAAAAGGCTATATATAGCCTTTTCTTTTTGAGCGTTTCTGATACACCATAAAAAAAGACATTAATTTTTTTTTAATTAATAGAAAAGGCTATTAAGCCTTTTCTTTTTGAGCGTTACTGATACGCCAATAAAAAAAGACATTAATTTTTTTTAATTAATAGAAAAGGCTATAGCCTTTTCTTTTTGAGCGTTACTGATACGCCAATAAAAAAAGACATTAATTTTTTTTTAATTAATAGAAAAGGCTATAGCCTTTTCTTTTTGAGCGTTACTGATACGCCAATAAAAAAAGACATTAATTTTTTTTTAATTAATAGAAAAGGCTATAGCCTTTTCTTTTTGAGCGTTACTGATACGCCAATAAAAAAAGACATTAATTTTTTTTAATTAATAGAAAAGGCTATATATAGCCTTTTCTTTTTGAGCGTTACTGATACGCCAATAAAAAAAGACATTAATTTTTTTTTTAATTAATAGAAAAGGCTATAGCCTTTTCTTTTTGAGCGTTACTGATACGCCAATAAAAAAAGACATTAATTTTTTTTAATTAATAGAAAAGGCTATAGCCTTTTCTTTTTGAGCGTTACTGATACGCCAATAAAAAAAGACATTAATTTTTTTTTAATTATATAGCATTTTCTTTTTGAGCGTTACTGATACGCCAATAAAAAAAGACATTAATTTTTTTTTAATTAATAGAAAAGGCTATAGCCTTTTCTTTTTGAGCGTTACTGATACGCCAATAAAAAAAGACATTAATTTTTTTTTAATTAATAGAAAAGGCTATAGCCTTTTCTTTTTGAGCGTTACTGATACGCCAATAAAAAAAGACATTAATTTTTTTTTTAATTAATAGAAAAGGCTATAATAGCCTTTTCTTTTTGAGCGTTACTGATACGCCAATAAAAAAAGACATTAATTTTATTTAATTAATAGAAAAGGCTATAGCCTTTTCTTTTTGAGCGTTACTGATACGCCAATAAAAAAAGACATTAATTTTTTTTTAATTAATAGAAAAGGCTATATATAGCCTTTTCTTTTTGAGCGTTACTGATACGCCAATAAAAAAAGACATTAATTTTTTTTTAATTAATAGAAAAGGCCTCTTCATTTGGAGCGCTACTGATACGCGCCTTTTCTTTTTGAGCGTTACTGATACACCAATAAAAAAAGACATTATTTTTTTTAATTAATAGAAAAGGCTATAGCCTTTTCATTTGGAGCGTTACTGATACGCCAATAAAAAAAGACATTAATTTTTTTTTTAATTAATAGAAAAGGCTATAGCCTTTTCTTTTTGAGCGTTTCTGATACACCATAAAAAAAGACATTAATTTTTTTTTAATTAATAGAAAAGGCTATTATAGCCTTTTCTTTTTGAGCGTTACTGATACGCCAATAAAAAAGACATTAATTTTTTTTAATTAATAGAAAAGGCTATAGCCTTTTCTTTTTGAGCGTTACTGATACGCCAATAAAAAAAGACATTAATTTTTTTTAATTAATAGAAAAGGCTATAGCCTTTTCTTTTTGAGCGTTACTGATACGCCAATAAAAAAAGACATTAATTTTTTTTTAATTAATAGAAAAGGCTATAGCCTTTTCTTTTTGAGCGTTACTGATACGCCAATAAAAAAAGACATTAATTTTTTTTTAATTAATAGAAAAGGCCTTTTCTTTTTGAGCGTTACTGATACGCCAATAAAAAAAGACATTAATTTTTTTTAATTAATAGAAAAGGCTATAGCCTTTTCTTTTTGAGCGTTACTGATACGCCAATAAAAAAAGACATTAATTTTTTTTAATTAATAGAAAAGGCTATAGCCTTTTCTTTTTGAGCGTTACTGATACGCCAATAAAAAAAGACATTAATTTTTTTTTAATTAATAGAAAAGGCCTTTTCTTTTTGAGCGTTACTGATACGCCAATAAAAAAAGACATTAATTTTTTTTAATTAATAGAAAAGGCTATAGCCTTTTCTTTTTGAGCGTTACTGATACGCCAATAAAAAAAGACATTATTTTTTTTAATTAATAGAAAAGGCTATAGCGTTACTGATACGCCAATAAAAAAAGACATTAATTTTTTTTTAATTAATAGAAAAGGCTATATATAGCCTTTTCTTTTTGAGCGTTACTGATACGCCAATAAAAAAAGACATTAATTTTTTTTAATTAATAGAAAAGGCTATAGCCTTTTCTTTTTGAGCGTTACTGATACGCCAATAAAAAAAGACATTAATTTTTTTTTAATTAATAGAAAAGGCTATAGCCTTTTCTTTTTGAGCGTTACTGATACGCCAATAAAAAAAGACATTAATTTTTTTTTAATTAATAGAAAAGGCCTTTTCTTTTTGAGCGTTACTGATACGCCAATAAAAAAAGACATTAATTTTTTTTAATTAATAGAAAAGGCTATAGCCTTTTCTTTTTGAGCGTTACTGATACGCCAATAAAAAAAGACATTAATTTTTTTTAATTAATAGAAAAGGCTATAGCCTTTTCTTTTTGAGCGTTACTGATACGCCAATAAAAAAAGACATTAATTTTTTTTTAATTAATAGAAAAGGCCTTTTCTTTTTGAGCGTTACTGATACGCCAATAAAAAAAGACATTAATTTTTTTTAATTAATAGAAAAGGCTATAGCCTTTTCTTTTTGAGCGTTACTGATACGCCAATAAAAAAGACATTATTTTTTTTAATTAATAGAAAAGGCTATAGCGTTACTGATACGCCAATAAAAAAAGACATTAATTTTTTTTAATTAATAGAAAAGGCTATATATAGCCTTTTCTTTTTGAGCGTTACTGATACGCCAATAAAAAAAGACATTAATTTTTTTTAATTAATAGAAAAGGCTATAGCCTTTTCTTTTTGAGCGTTACTGATACGCCAATAAAAAAAGACATTAATTTTTTTTTTAATTAATAGAAAAGGCTATAGCCTTTTCTTTTTGAGCGTTACTGATACGCCAATAAAAAAAGACATTAATTTTTTTTTAATTAATAGAAAAGGCTATAGCCTTTTCTTTTTGAGCGTTACTGATACGCCAATAAAAAAAGACATTAATTTTTTTTAATTAATAGAAAAGGCTATAGCCTTTTCTTTTTGAGCGTTACTGATACGCCAATAAAAAAAGACATTAATTTTTTTTAATTAATAGAAAAGGCTATAGCCTTTTCTTTTTGAGCGTTACTGATACGCCAATAAAAAAAGACATTAATTTTTTTTTAATTAATAGAAAAGGCTATAGCCTTTTCTTTTTGAGCGTTACTGATACGCCAATAAAAAAAGACATTAATTTTTTTTTAATTAATAGAAAAGGCTATATATAGCCTTTTCTTTTTGAGCGTTACTGATACGCCAATAAAAAAAGACATTAATTTTTTTTTAATTAATAGAAAAGGCCTCTTCATTTGGAGCGCTACTGATACGCGCCTTTTCTTTTTGAGCGTTACTGATACACCAATAAAAAAAGACATTATTTTTTTTAATTAATAGAAAAGGCTATAGCCTTTTCATTTGGAGCGTTACTGATACGCCAATAAAAAAAGACATCAATTTTTTTTTTTAATTAATAGAAAAGGCTATAGCCTTTTCTTTTTGAGCGTTTTTGATACACCATAAAAAAAGACATTAATTTTTTTTTAATTAATAGAAAAGGCTATTATAGCCTTTTCTTTTTGAGCGTTACTGATACGCCAATAAAAAAAGACATTAAGACATTAAGGCTATATATAGCCTTTTCTTTTTGAGCGTTACTGATACGCCAATAAAAAAAGACATTAATTTTTTTTAATTAATAGAAAAGGCTATAGCCTTTTCTTTTTGAGCGTTACTGATACGCCAATAAAAAAAGACATTAATTTTTTTTAATTAATAGAAAAGGCTATAGCCTTTTCTTTTTGAGCGTTACTGATACGCCAATAAAAAAAGACATTAATTTTTTTTTTAATTAATAGAAAAGGCCTTTTCATTTGGAGCGTTACTGATACGCGCCTTTTCTTTTTGAGCGTTACTGATACGCCAATAAAAAAAGACATTAATTTTTTTTAATTAATAGAAAAGGCTATAGCCTTTTCTTTTTGAGCGTTACTGATACGCCAATAAAAAAAGACATTAATTTTTTTAAATTAATAGAAAAGGCTATAGCCTTTTCTTTTTGAGCGTTACTGATACGCCAATAAAAAAAGACATTAATTTTTTTTAATTAATAGAAAAGGCTATATATAGCCTTTTCTTTTTGAGCGTTACTGATACGCCAATAAAAAAAGACATTAATTTTTTTTAATTAATAGAAAAGGCTATATATAGCCTTTTCTTTTTGAGCGTTACTGATACGCCAATAAAAAAAGACATTAATTTTTTTTAATTAATAGAAAAGGCTATAGCCTTTTCTTTTTGAGCGTTACTGATATACCAATAAAAAAAGACATTATTTTTTTTAATTAATAGAAAAGGCTATAGCCTTTTCTTTTTGAGCGTTACTGATACGCCAATAAAAAAAGACATTAATTTTTTTTTAATTAATAGAAAAGGCTATAGCCTTTTCTTTTTGAGCGTTACTGATACGCCAATAAAAAAATACATTAATTTTTTTTTAATTAATAGAAAAGGCTATAGCCTTTTCTTTTTGAGCGTTACTGATACGCCAATAAAAAAAGACATTAATTTTTTTTTAATTAATAGAAAAGGCTATATATAGCCTTTTCTTTTTGAGCGTTACTGATACGCCAATAAAAAAAGACATTAATTATTTTTAATTAATAGAAAAGGCTATAGCCTTTTCTTTTTGAGCGTTACTGATACGCCAATAAAAAAAGACATTAATTTTTTTTTAATTAATAGAAAAGGCTATATATAGCCTTTTCTTTTTGAGCGTTACTGATACGCCAATAAAAAAAGACATTAATTTTTTTTTAATTAATAGAAAAGGCTATAGCCTTTTCTTTTTGAGCGTTACTGATACGCCAATAAAAAAAGACATTAATTTTTTTTTATTTAATAGAAAAGGCTATATATAGCCTTTTCTTTTTGAGCGTTACTGATACGCCAATAAAAAAAGACATTAATTTTTTTTTAATTAATAGAAAAGGCTATAGCCTTTTCTTTTTGAGCGTTACTGATACGCCAATAAAAAAAGACATTAATTTTTTTTTAATTAATAGAAAAGGCTATAGCCTTTTCATTTGGAGCGTTACTGATACGCGCCTTTTCTTTTTGAGCGTTACTGATATACCAATAAAAAAAGACATTATTTTTTTTAATTAATAGAAAAGGCTATAGCGTTACTGATACGCCAATAAAAAAAGACATTAATTTTTTTTTAATTAATAGAAAAGGCTATAGCCTTTTCTTTTTGAGCGTTACTGATACGCCAATAAAAAAAGACATTAATTTTTTTTTAATTAATAGAAAAGGCTATATATAGCCTTTTCTTTTTGAGCGTTACTGATACGCCAATAAAAAAAGACATTAATTATTTTTAATTAATAGAAAAGGCTATAGCCTTTTCTTTTTGAGCGTTACTGATACGCCAATAAAAAAAGACATTAATTTTTTTTTAATTAATAGAAAAGGCTATATATAGCCTTTTCTTTTTGAGCGTTACTGATACGCCAATAAAAAAAGTCATTAATTTTTTTTAATTAATAGAAAAGGCTATAGCCTTTTCTTTTTGAGCGTTACTGATACGCCAATAAAAAAAGACATTAATTTTTTTTTAATTAATGGAAAAGGCCTTTTCTTTTTGAGCGTTACTGATACGCCAATAAAAAAGACATTAATTTTTTTTAATTAATAGAAAAGGCTATAGCCTTTTCTTTTTGAGCGTTACTGATACGCCAATAAAAAAAGACATTAATTTTTTTTAATTAATAGAAAAGGCTATAGCCTTTTCTTTTTGAGCGTTACTGATACGCCAATAAAAAAAGACATTAATTTTTTTTAATTAATAGAAAAGGCTATAGCCTTTTCTTTTTGAGCGTTACTGATACGCCAATAAAAAAAGACATTAATTTTTTTTTAATTAATAGAAAAGGCTATATATAGCCTTTTCTTTTTGAGCGTTACTGATACGCCAATAAAAAAAGACATTAATTTTTTTTTAATTAATAGAAAAGGCCTCTTCATTTGGAGCGCTACTGATACGCGCCTTTTCTTTTTGAGCGTTACTGATACACCAATAAAAAAAGACATTATTTTTTTTAATTAATAGAAAAGGCTATAGCCTTTTCTTTTTGAGCGTTTCTGATACACCATAAAAAAAGACATTAATTTTTTTTTAATTAATAGAAAAGGCTATTATAGCCTTTTCTTTTTGAGCGTTACTGATACGCCAATAAAAAAAGACATTAATTTTTTTTAATTAATAGAAAAGGCTATATATAGCCTTTTCTTTTTGAGCGTTACTGATACGCCAATAAAAAAAGACATTAATTTTTTTTTAATTAATAGAAAAGGCCTCTTCATTTGGAGCGCTACTGATACGCGCCTTTTCATTTGGAGCGTTACTGATACGCGCCTTTTCTTTTTGAGCGTTACTGATACGCCAATAAAAAAAGACATTAATTTTTTTTAATTAATAGAAAAGGCTATAGCCTTTTCTTTTTGAGCGTTACTGATACGCCAATAAAAAAAGACATTAATTTTTTTAAATTAATAGAAAAGGCTATAGCCTTTTCTTTTTGAGCGTTACTGATACGCCAATAAAAAAAGACATTAATTTTTTTTAATTAATAGAAAAGGCTATATATAGCCTTTTCTTTTTGAGCGTTACTGATACGCCAATAAAAAAAGACATTAATTTTTTTTAATTAATAGAAAAGGCTATATATAGCCTTTTCTTTTTGAGCGTTACTGATACGCCAATAAAAAAAGACATTAATTTTTTTTAATTAATAGAAAAGGCTATAGCCTTTTCTTTTTGAGCGTTACTGATATACCAATAAAAAAAGACATTATTTTTTTTAATTAATAGAAAAGGCTATAGCCTTTTCTTTTTGAGCGTTACTGATACGCCAATAAAAAAAGACATTAATTTTTTTTTAATTAATAGAAAAGGCTATAGCCTTTTCTTTTTGAGCGTTACTGATACGCCAATAAAAAAATACATTAATTTTTTTTTAATTAATAGAAAAGGCTATAGCCTTTTCTTTTTGAGCGTTACTGATACGCCAATAAAAAAAGACATTAATTTTTTTTTAATTAATAGAAAAGGCTATATATAGCCTTTTCTTTTTGAGCGTTACTGATACGCCAATAAAAAAAGACATTAATTATTTTTAATTAATAGAAAAGGCTATAGCCTTTTCTTTTTGAGCGTTACTGATACGCCAATAAAAAAAGACATTAATTTTTTTTTAATTAATAGAAAAGGCTATATATAGCCTTTTCTTTTTGAGCGTTACTGATACGCCAATAAAAAAAGACATTAATTTTTTTTTAATTAATAGAAAAGGCTATAGCCTTTTCTTTTTGAGCGTTACTGATACGCCAATAAAAAAAGACATTAATTTTTTTTTAATTAATAGAAAAGGCTATATATAGCCTTTTCTTTTTGAGCGTTACTGATACGCCAATAAAAAAAGACATTAATTTTTTTTTAATTAATAGAAAAGGCTATAGCCTTTTCTTTTTGAGCGTTACTGATACGCCAATAAAAAAAGACATTAATTTTTTTTTAATTAATAGAAAAGGCTATAGCCTTTTCATTTGGAGCGTTACTGATACGCGCCTTTTCTTTTTGAGCGTTACTGATATACCAATAAAAAAAGACATTATTTTTTTTAATTAATAGAAAAGGCTATAGCGTTACTGATACGCCAATAAAAAAAGACATTAATTTTTTTTTAATTAATAGAAAAGGCTATAGCCTTTTCTTTTTGAGCGTTACTGATACGCCAATAAAAAAAGACATTAATTTTTTTTTAATTAATAGAAAAGGCTATATATAGCCTTTTCTTTTTGAGCGTTACTGATACGCCAATAAAAAAAGACATTAATTATTTTTAATTAATAGAAAAGGCTATAGCCTTTTCTTTTTGAGCGTTACTGATACGCCAATAAAAAAAGACATTAATTTTTTTAATTAATAGAAAAGGCTATAGCCTTTTCTTTTTGAGCGTTACTGATACGCCAATAAAAAAAGACATTAATTTTTTTTTAATTAATAGAAAAGGCTATATATAGCCTTTTCTTTTTGAGCGTTACTGATACGCCAATAAAAAAAGACATTAATTTTTTTTAATTAATAGAAAAGGCTATATATAGCCTTTTCTTTTTGAGCGTTACTGATACGCCAATAAAAAAAGACATTAATTTTTTTTTAATTAATGGAAAAGGCCTTTTCTTTTTGAGCGTTACTGATACGCCAATAAAAAAGACATTAATTTTTTTTAATTAATAGAAAAGGCTATAGCCTTTTCTTTTTGAGCGTTACTGATACGCCAATAAAAAAAGACATTAATTTTTTTTAATTAATAGAAAAGGCTATAGCCTTTTCTTTTTGAGCGTTACTGATACGCCAATAAAAAAAGACATTAATTTTTTTTAATTAATAGAAAAGGCTATAGCCTTTTCTTTTTGAGCGTTACTGATACGCCAATAAAAAAAGACATTAATTTTTTTTAATTAATAGAAAAGGCTATAGCCTTTTCTTTTTGAGCGTTACTGATACGCCAATAAAAAAAGACATTAATTTTTTTTTAATTAATAGAAAAGGCTATATATAGCCTTTTCTTTTTGAGCGTTACTGATACGCCAATAAAAAAAGACATTAATTTTTTTTTAATTAATAGAAAAGGCCTCTTCATTTGGAGCGCTACTGATACGCGCCTTTTCTTTTTGAGCGTTACTGATACACCAATAAAAAAAGACATTATTTTTTTTAATTAATAGAAAAGGCTATAGCCTTTTCATTTGGAGCGTTACTGATACGCCAATAAAAAAAGACATTAATTTTTTTTTTTAATTAATAGAAAAGGCTATAGCCTTTTCTTTTTGAGCGTTTCTGATACACCATAAAAAAAGACATTAATTTTTTTTTAATTAATAGAAAAGGCTATTATAGCCTTTTCTTTTTGAGCGTTACTGATACGCCAATAAAAAAAGACATTAATTTTTTTTAATTAATAGAAAAGGCTATAGCCTTTTCTTTTTGAGCGTTACTGATACGCCAATAAAAAAAGACATTAATTTTTTTTAATTAATAGAAAAGGCTATAGCCTTTTCTTTTTGAGCGTTACTGATACGCCAATAAAAAAAGACATTAATTTTTTTTTAATTAATAGAAAAGGCTATAGCCTTTTCTTTTTGAGCGTTACTGATACGCCAATTAAAAAAGACATTAATTTTTTTTTAATTAATAGAAAAGGCCTTTTCTTTTTGAGCGTTACTGATACGCCAATAAAAAAAGACATTAATTTTTTTTAATTAATAGAAAAGGCTATATATAGCCTTTTCTTTTTGAGCGTTACTGATACGCCAATAAAAAAAGACATTAATTTTTTTTAATTAATAGAAAAGGCTATATATAGCCTTTTCTTTTTGAGCGTTACTGATACGCCAATAAAAAAAGACATTAATTTTTTTTAATTAATAGAAAAGGCTATAGCCTTTTCTTTTTGAGCGTTACTGATACGCCAATAAAAAAAGACATTAATTTTTTTTTTAATTAATAGAAAAGGCTATAGCCTTTTCATTTGGAGCGTTACTGATACGCGCCTTTTCTTTTTGAGCGTTACTGATACGCCAATAAAAAAAGACATTAATTTTTTTTAATTAATAGAAAAGGCTATAGCCTTTTCTTTTTGAGCGTTACTGATACGCCAATAAAAAAAGACATTAATTTTTTTAATTAATAGAAAAGGCTATAGCCTTTTCTTTTTGAGCGTTACTGATACGCCAATAAAAAAAGACATTAATTTTTTTTTAATTAATAGAAAAGGCTATATATAGCCTTTTCTTTTTGAGCGTTACTGATACGCCAATAAAAAAAGACATTAATTTTTTTTAATTAATAGAAAAGGCTATAGCCTTTTCTTTTTGAGCGTTACTGATACGCCAATAAAAAAAGACATTAATTTTTTTTTAATTAATGGAAAAGGCCTTTTCTTTTTGAGCGTTACTGATACGCCAATAAAAAAGACATTAATTTTTTTTAATTAATAGAAAAGGCTATAGCCTTTTCTTTTTGAGCGTTACTGATACGCCAATAAAAAAAGACATTAATTTTTTTTAATTAATAGAAAAGGCTATAGCCTTTTCTTTTTGAGCGTTACTGATACGCCAATAAAAAAAGACATTAATTTTTTTTAATTAATAGAAAAGGCTATAGCCTTTTCTTTTTGAGCGTTACTGATACGCCAATAAAAAAAGACATTAATTTTTTTTAATTAATAGAAAAGGCTATAGCCTTTTCTTTTTGAGCGTTACTGATACGCCAATAAAAAAAGACATTAATTTTTTTTTAATTAATAGAAAAGGCTATATATAGCCTTTTCTTTTTGAGCGTTACTGATACGCCAATAAAAAAAGACATTAATTTTTTTTTAATTAATAGAAAAGGCCTCTTCATTTGGAGCGCTACTGATACGCGCCTTTTCTTTTTGAGCGTTACTGATACACCAATAAAAAAAGACATTATTTTTTTTAATTAATAGAAAAGGCTATAGCCTTTTCATTTGGAGCGTTACTGATACGCCAATAAAAAAAGACATTAATTTTTTTTTTTAATTAATAGAAAAGGCTATAGCCTTTTCTTTTTGAGCGTTTCTGATACACCATAAAAAAAGACATTAATTTTTTTTTAATTAATAGAAAAGGCTATTATAGCCTTTTCTTTTTGAGCGTTACTGATACGCCAATAAAAAAAGACATTAATTATTTTTAATTAATAGAAAAGGCTATAGCCTTTTCTTTTTGAGCGTTACTGATACGCCAATAAAAAAAGACATTAATTTTTTTAATTAATAGAAAAGGCTATAGCCTTTTCTTTTTGAGCGTTACTGATACGCCAATAAAAAAAGACATTAATTTTTTTTTAATTAATAGAAAAGGCTATATATAGCCTTTTCTTTTTGAGCGTTACTGATACGCCAATAAAAAAAGACATTAATTTTTTTTAATTAATAGAAAAGGCTATAGCCTTTTCTTTTTGAGCGTTACTGATACGCCAATAAAAAAAGACATTAATTTTTTTTTAATTAATGGAAAAGGCCTTTTCTTTTTGAGCGTTACTGATACGCCAATAAAAAAGACATTAATTTTTTTTAATTAATAGAAAAGGCTATAGCCTTTTCTTTTTGAGCGTTACTGATACGCCAATAAAAAAAGACATTAATTTTTTTTAATTAATAGAAAAGGCTATAGCCTTTTCTTTTTGAGCGTTACTGATACGCCAATAAAAAAAGACATTAATTTTTTTTAATTAATAGAAAAGGCTATAGCCTTTTCTTTTTGAGCGTTACTGATACGCCAATAAAAAAAGACATTAATTTTTTTTAATTAATAGAAAAGGCTATAGCCTTTTCTTTTTGAGCGTTACTGATACGCCAATAAAAAAAGACATTAATTTTTTTTTAATTAATAGAAAAGGCTATATATAGCCTTTTCTTTTTGAGCGTTACTGATACGCCAATAAAAAAAGACATTAATTTTTTTTTAATTAATAGAAAAGGCCTCTTCATTTGGAGCGCTACTGATACGCGCCTTTTCTTTTTGAGCGTTACTGATACACCAATAAAAAAAGACATTATTTTTTTTAATTAATAGAAAAGGCTATAGCCTTTTCATTTGGAGCGTTACTGATACGCCAATAAAAAAAGACATTAATTTTTTTTTTTAATTAATAGAAAAGGCTATAGCCTTTTCTTTTTGAGCGTTTCTGATACACCATAAAAAAAGACATTAATTTTTTTTTAATTAATAGAAAAGGCTATTATAGCCTTTTCTTTTTGAGCGTTACTGATACGCCAATAAAAAAAGACATTAATTTTTTTTAATTAATAGAAAAGGCTATAGCCTTTTCTTTTTGAGCGTTACTGATACGCCAATAAAAAAAGACATTAATTTTTTTTAATTAATAGAAAAGGCTATAGCCTTTTCTTTTTGAGCGTTACTGATACGCCAATAAAAAAAGACATTAATTTTTTTTTAATTAATAGAAAAGGCTATAGCCTTTTCTTTTTGAGCGTTACTGATACGCCAATTAAAAAAGACATTAATTTTTTTTTAATTAATAGAAAAGGCCTTTTCTTTTTGAGCGTTACTGATACGCCAATAAAAAAAGACATTAATTTTTTTTAATTAATAGAAAAGGCTATATATAGCCTTTTCTTTTTGAGCGTTACTGATACGCCAATAAAAAAAGACATTAATTTTTTTTAATTAATAGAAAAGGCTATATATAGCCTTTTCTTTTTGAGCGTTACTGATACGCCAATAAAAAAAGACATTAATTTTTTTTAATTAATAGAAAAGGCTATAGCCTTTTCTTTTTGAGCGTTACTGATACGCCAATAAAAAAAGACATTAATTTTTTTTTTAATTAATAGAAAAGGCTATAGCCTTTTCATTTGGAGCGTTACTGATACGCGCCTTTTCTTTTTGAGCGTTACTGATACGCCAATAAAAAAAGACATTAATTTTTTTTAATTAATAGAAAAGGCTATAGCCTTTTCTTTTTGAGCGTTACTGATACGCCAATAAAAAAAGACATTAATTTTTTTAAATTAACAGAAAAGGCTATAGCCTTTTCTTTTTGAGCGTTACTGATACGCCAATAAAAAAAGACATTAATTTTTTTTAATTAATAGAAAAGGCTATATATAGCCTTTTCTTTTTGAGCGTTACTGATACGCCAATAAAAAAAGACATTAATTTTTTTTAATTAATAGAAAAGGCTATATATAGCCTTTTCTTTTTGAGCGTTACTGATACGCCAATAAAAAAAGACATTAATTTTTTTTAATTAATAGAAAAGGCTATAGCCTTTTCTTTTTGAGCGTTACTGATATACCAATAAAAAAAGACATTATTTTTTTTTAATTAATAGAAAAGGCTATAGCGTTACTGATACGCCAATAAAAAAATACATTAATTTTTTTTTAATTAATAGAAAAGGCTATAGCCTTTTCTTTTTGAGCGTTACTGATACGCCAATAAAAAAAGACATTAATTTTTTTTTAATTAATAGAAAAGGCTATATATAGCCTTTTCTTTTTGAGCGTTACTGATACGCCAATAAAAAAAGACATTAATTATTTTTAATTAATAGAAAAGGCTATTATAGCCTTTTCTTTTTGAGCGTTACTGATACGCCAATAAAAAAAGACATTAATTTTTTTTAATTAATAGAAAAGGCTATATATAGCCTTTTCTTTTTGAGCGTTACTGATACGCCAATAAAAAAAGACATTAATTTTTTATTAATTAATAGAAAAGGCTATAGCCTTTTCTTTTTGAGCGTTACTGATACGCCAATAAAAAAAGACATTAATTTTTTTTTAATTAATAGAAAAGGCTATATATAGCCTTTTCTTTTTGAGCGTTACTGATACGCCAATAAAAAAAGACATTAATTTTTTTTTAATTAATAGAAAAGGCTATAGCCTTTTCTTTTTGAGCGTTACTGATACGCCAATAAAAAAAGACATTAATTTTTTTTTAATTAATAGAAAAGGCTATAGCCTTTTCATTTGGAGCGTTACTGATACGCGCCTTTTCTTTTTGAGCGTTACTGATACGCCAATAAAAAAAGACATTAATTTTTTTTAATTAATAGAAAAGGCTATAGCCTTTTCTTTTTGAGCGTTACTGATACGCCAATAAAAAAAGACATTAATTTTTTTTAATTAATAGAAAAGGCTATAGCCTTTTCTTTTTGAGCGTTACTGATACGCCAATAAAAAAAGACATTAATTTTTTTTAATTAATAGAAAAGGCTATAGCCTTTTCTTTTTGAGCGTTACTGATACGCCAATAAAAAAAGACATTAATTTTTTTTTAATTAATAGAAAAGGCCTTTTCTTTTTGAGCGTTACTGATACACCAATAAAAAAGACATTAATTTTTTTTAATTAATAGAAAAGGCTATAGCCTTTTCTTTTTGAGCGTTACTGATACGCCAATAAAAAAAGACATTAATTTTTTTTAATTAATAGAAAAGGCTATAGCCTTTTCTTTTTGAGCGTTACTGATACGCCAATAAAAAAAGACATTAATTTTTTTTAATTAATAGAAAAGGCCTTTTCTTTTTGAGCGTTACTGATACGCCAATAAAAAAAGACATTAATTTTTTTTAATTAATAGAAAAGGCTATAGCCTTTTCTTTTTGAGCGTTACTGATACGCCAATAAAAAAAGACATTAATTTTTTTTAATTAATAGAAAATGCTATAGCCTTTTCTTTTTGAGCTTTACTGATACGCCAATAAAAAAAGACATTAATTTTTTTTAATTAATAGAAAAGGCTATAGCCTTTTCTTTTTGAGCGTTACTGATACGCCAATAAAAAAAGACATTAATTTTTTTTTAATTAATAGAAAAGGCTATAGCCTTTTCTTTTTGAGCGTTACTGATACGCCAATAAAAAAAGACATTAATTTTTTTTTAATTAATAGAAAAGGCCTTTTCTTTTTGAGCGTTACTGATACGCCAATAAAAAAGACATTAATTTTTTTTAATTAATAGAAAAGGCTATAGCCTTTTCTTTTTGAGCGTTACTGATACGCCAATAAAAAAAGACATTAATTTTTTTTTAATTAATAGAAAAGGCCTTTTCTTTTTGAGCGTTACTGATACGCCAATAAAAAATACATTAATTTTTTTTTAATTAATAGAAAAGGCCTTTTCTTTTTGAGCGTTACTGATACGCCAATAAAAAAAGACATTAATTTTTTTTTAATTAATAGAAAAGGCTATAGCCAATAAAAAAGACATTAATTTTTTTTAATTATATAGCCTTTTCTTTTTGAGCGTTACTGATACGCCAATAAAAAAAGACATTAATTTTTTTTTTAATTAATAGAAAAGGCTATAATAGCCTTTTCTTTTTGAGCGTTACTGATACGCCAATAAAAAAAGACATTAATTTTTTTTTAATTAATAGAAAAGGCTATAGCCTTTTCTTTTTGAGCGTTACTGATACGCCAATAAAAAAAGACATTAATTTTTTTTTAATTAATAGAAAAGGCTATAGCCTTTTCGTTTTGAGCGTTACTGATACGCCAATAAAAAAAGACATTAATTTTTTTTTAATTAATAGAAAAGGCTATAGCCAATAAAAAAAGACATTAATTTTTTTTAATTATATAGCCTTTTCTTTTTGAGCGTTACTGATACGCCAATAAAAAAAGACATTAATTTTTTTTTAATTAATAGAAAAGGCTATAATAGCCTTTTCTTTTTGAGCGTTACTGATACGCCAATAAAAAAAGACATTAATTTTTTTTTAATTAATAGAAAAGGCTATAGCCTTTTCATTTGGAGCGTTACTGATACGCCAATAAAAAAAGACATTAATTTTTTTTTAATTAATAGAAAAGGCTATTATAGCCTTTTCATTTGGAGCGTTACTGATACGCCAATAAAAAAAGACATTAATTTTTTTTTAATTAATAGAAAAGGCTATATAGCCTTTTCTTTTTGAGCGTTACTGATACGCCAATAAAAAAAGACATTAATTTTTTTTTAATTAATAGAAAAGGCCTTTTCTTTTTGAGCGTTACTGATACGCCAATAAAAAAAGACATTAATTTTTTTTTAATTAATAGAAAAGGCTATAATAGCCTTTTCTTTTTGAGCGTTACTGATACGCCAATAAAAAAAGACATTAATTTTTTTTTAATTAATAGAAAAGGCTATAGCCTTTTCATTTGGAGCGTTACTGATACGCCAATAAAAAAAGACATTATTTTTTTTTAATTAATAGAAAAGGCTATAGCCTTTTCTTTTTGAGCGTTACTGATACGCCAATAAAAAAAGACATTAATTTTTTTTAATTAATAGAAAAGGCTATAGCCTTTTCTTTTTGAGCGTTACTGATACGCCAATAAAAAAAGACATTAATTTTTTTTTAATTAATAGAAAAGGCCTTTTCTTTTTGAGCGTTACTGATACGCCAATAAAAAAGACATTAATTTTTTTTAATTAATAGAAAAGGCTATAGCCTTTTCTTTTTGAGCGTTACTGATACGCCAATAAAAAAAGACATTAATTTTTTTTAATTAATAGAAAAGGCTATAGCCTTTTCTTTTTGAGCGTTACTGATACGCCAATAAAAAAAGACATTAATTTTTTTTAATTAATAGAAAAGGCTATAGCCTTTTCTTTTTGAGCGTTACTGATACGCCAATAAAAAAAGACATTAATTTTTTTTAATTAATAGAAAAGGCTATAGCCTTTTCTTTTTGAGCGTTACTGATACGCCAATAAAAAAAGACATTAATTTTTTTTTAATTAATAGAAAAGGCCTTTTCTTTTTGAGCGTTACTGATACGCCAATAAAAAAGACATTAATTTTTTTTAATTAATAGAAAAGGCTATAGCCTTTTCTTTTTGAGCGTTACTGATACGCCAATAAAAAAAGACATTAATTTTTTTTTAATTAATAGAAAAGGCCTTTTCTTTTTGAGCGTTACTGATACGCCAATAAAAAATACATTAATTTTTTTTTAATTAATAGAAAAGGCCTTTTCTTTTTGAGCGTTACTGATACGCCAATAAAAAAAGACATTAATTTTTTTTAATTAATAGAAAAGGCTATAGCCTTTTCTTTTTGAGCGTTACTGATACGCCAATAAAAAAAGACATTAATTTTTTTTTAATTAATAGAAAAGGCTATAGCCAATAAAAAAAGACATTAATTTTTTTTAATTATATAGCCTTTTCTTTTTGAGCGTTACTGATACGCCAATAAAAAAAGACATTAATTTTTTTTTAATTAATAGAAAAGGCTATAATAGCCTTTTCTTTTTGAGCGTTACTGATACGCCAATAAAAAAAGACATTAATTTTTTTTTAATTAATAGAAAAGGCTATAGCCTTTTCTTTTTGAGCGTTACTGATACGCCAATAAAAAAAGACATTAATTTTTTTTTAATTAATAGAAAAGGCTATAGCCTTTTCGTTTTGAGCGTTACTGATACGCCAATAAAAAAAGACATTAATTTTTTTTTAATTAATAGAAAAGGCTATAGCCAATAAAAAAAGACATTAATTTTTTTTAATTATATAGCCTTTTCTTTTTGAGCGTTACTGATACGCCAATAAAAAAAGACATTAATTTTTTTTTAATTAATAGAAAAGGCTATAATAGCCTTTTCTTTTTGAGCGTTACTGATACGCCAATAAAAAAAGACATTAATTTTTTTTTAATTAATAGAAAAGGCTATAATAGCCTTTTCTTTTTGAGCGTTACTGATACGCCAATAAAAAAAGACATTAATTTTTTTTTAATTAATAGAAAAGGCTATAATAGCCTTTTCTTTTTGAGCGTTACTGATACGCCAATAAAAAAAGACATTAATTTTTTTTTAATTAATAGAAAAGGCTATAGCCTTTTCATTTGGAGCGTTACTGATACGCCAATAAAAAAAGACATTAATTTTTTTTAATTAATAGAAAAGGCTATAGCCTTTTCATTTGGAGCGTTACTGATACGCCAATAAAAAAAGACATTAATTTTTTTTTAATTAATAGAAAAGGCTATATATAGCCTTTTCTTTTTGAGCGTTACTGATACGCCAATAAAAAAAGACATTAATTTTTTTTTAATTAATAGAAAAGGCCTTTTCTTTTTGAGCGTTACTGATACGCCAATAAAAAAAGACATTAATTTTTTTTAATTAATAGAAAAGGCTATAGCCTTTTCTTTTTGAGCGTAACTGATACGCCAATAAAAAAAGACATTAATTTTTTTTTAATTAATAGAAAAGGCTATAGCCTTTTCATTTGGAGTGTTACTGATACGCGCCTTTTCTTTTTGAGCGTTACTGATATACCAATAAAAAAGACATTATTTTTTTTAATTAATAGAAAAGGCTATAGCCTTTTCTTTTTGAGCGTTACTGATACGCCAATAAAAAAAGACATTAATTTTTTTTAATTAATAGAAAAGGCCTTTTCTTTTTGAGCGTTACTGATACGCCAATAAAAAAAGACATTAATTTTTTTTTAATTAATAGAAAATGCTATAGCCTTTTCTTTTTGAGCGTTACTGATACGCCAATAAAAAAAGACATTAATTTTTTTTTAATTAATAGAAAAGGCTATAGCCTTTTCTTTTTGAGCGTTACTGATACGCCAATAAAAAAAGACATTAATTTTTTTTTTAATTAATAGAAAAGGCTATAGCCTTTTCATTTGGAGCGTTACTGATACGCGCCTTTTCTTTTTGAGCGTTACTGATATACCAATAAAAAAAGACATTATTTTTTTTAATTAATAGAAAAGGCTATAGCGTTACTGATACGCCAATAAAAAAAGACATTAATTTTTTTTAATTAATAGAAAAGGCTATAGCCTTTTCATTTGGAGCGTTACTGATACGCGCCTTTTCATTTGGAGCGTTACTGATACGCGCCTTTTGTTTTTGAGCGTTACTGATATACCAATAAAAAAAGACATTATTTTTTTTAATTAATAGAAAAGGCTATAGCGTTACTGATACGCCAATAAAAAAAGACATTAATTTTTTTTTAATTAATAGAAAAGGCTATAGCCTTTTCATTTGGAGCGTTACTGATACGCGCCTTTTCTTTTTGAGCGTTACTGATATACCAATAAAAAAAGACATTATTTTTTTTAATTAATAGAAAAGGCTATAGCGTTACTGATACGCCAATAAAAAAAGACATTAATTTTTTTTTAATTAATAGAAAAGGCTATAGCCTTTTCATTTGGAGCGTTACTGATACGCGCCTTTTCTTTTTGAGCGTTTCTGATACACCATAAAAAAAGACATTAATTTTTTTTAATTAATAGAAAAGGCTATAGCCTTTTCTTTTTGAGCGTTACTGATACGCCAATAAAAAAAGACATTAATTTTTTTTAATTAATAGAAAAGGCTATAGCCTTTTCTTTTTGAGCGTTACTGATACGCCAATAAAAAAAGACATTAATTTTTTTTTAATTAATAGAAAAGGCTATAGCCTTTTCTTTTTGAGCGTTACTGATACGCCAATAAAAAAAGACATTAATTTTTTTTTAATTAATAGAAAAGGCTATAGCCTTTTCTTTTTGAGCGTTACTGATACGCCAATAAAAAAAGACATTAATTTTTTTTTTAATTAATAGAAAAGGCTATAGCCTTTTCATTTGGAGTGTTACTGATACGCGCCTTTTCTTTTTGAGCGTTACTGATATACCAATAAAAAAAGACATTATTTTTTTTAATTAATAGAAAAGGCTATAGCGTTACTGATACGCCAATAAAAAAAGACATTAATTTTTTTTTAATTAATAGAAAAGGCTATAGCCTTTTCATTTGGAGCGTTACTGATACGCGCCTTTTCTTTTTGAGCGTTACTGATACGCCAATAAAAAAAGACATTAATTTTTTTTAATTAATAGAAAAGGCTATAGCCTTTTCTTTTTGAGCGTTACTGATACGCCAATAAAAAAAGACATTAATTTTTTTTAATTAATAGAAAAGGCTATAGCCTTTTCTTTTTGAGCGTTACTGATACGCCAATAAAAAAAGACATTAATTTTTTTTAATTAATAGAAAAGGCTATAGCCTTTTCTTTTTGAGCGTTACTGATACGCCAATAAAAAAAGACATTAATTTTTTTTTAATTAATAGAAAAGGCCTTTTCTTTTTGAGCGTTACTGATACGCCAATAAAAAAGACATTAATTTTTTTTAATTAATAGAAAAGGCTATAGCCTTTTCTTTTTGAGCGTTACTGATACGCCAATAAAAAAAGACATTAATTTTTTTTAATTAATAGAAAAGGCTATAGCCTTTTCTTTTTGAGCGTTACTGATACGCCAATAAAAAAAGACATTAATTTTTTTTAATTAATAGAAAAGGCTATAGCCTTTTCTTTTTGAGCGTTACTGATACGCCAATAAAAAAAGACATTAATTTTTTTTAATTAATAGAAAAGGCTATAGCCTTTTTTTTTTGAGCGTTACTGATACGCCAATAAAAAAAGACATTAATTTTTTTTAATTAATAGAAAATGCTATAGCCTTTTCTTTTTGAGCTTTACTGATACGCCAATAAAAAAAGACATTAATTTTTTTTAATTAATAGAAAAGGCTATAGCCTTTTCTTTTTGAGCGTTACTGATACGCCAATAAAAAAAGACTTTAATTTTTTTTTAATTAATAGAAAAGGCTATAGCCTTTTCTTTTTGAGCGTTACTGATACGCCAATAAAAAAAGACATTAATTTTTTTTTAATTAATAGAAAAGGCCTTTTCTTTTTGAACGTTACTGATACGCCAATAAAAAATACATTAATTTTTTTTTAATTAATAGAAAAGGCCTTTTCTTTTTGAGCGTTACTGATACGCCAATAAAAAAAGACATTAATTTTTTTTTAATTAATAGAAAAGGCTATAGCCAATAAAAAAAGACATTAATTTTTTTTAATTATATAGCCTTTTCTTTTTGAGCGTTACTGATACCCAATAAAAAAAGACATTAATTTTTTTTTTAATTAATAGAAAAGGCTATAATAGCCTTTTCTTTTTGAGCGTTACTGATACGCCAATAAAAAAAGACATTAATTTTTTTTTAATTAATAGAAAAGGCTATAGCCTTTTCTTTTTGAGCGTTACTGATACGCCAATAAAAAAAGACATTAATTTTTTTTAATTAATAGAAAAGGCTATAGCCTTTTCTTTTTGAGCGTTACTGATACGCCAATAAAAAAAGACATTAATTTTTTTTTAATTAATAGAAAAGGCCTTTTCTTTTTGAGCGTTACTGATACGCCAATAAAAAAGACATTAATTTTTTTTAATTAATAGAAAAGGCTATAGCCTTTTCTTTTTGAGCGTTACTGATACGCCAATAAAAAAAGACATTAATTTTTTTTTAATTAATAGAAAAGGCCTTTTCTTTTTGAGCGTTACTGATACGCCAATAAAAAATACATTAATTTTTTTTTAATTAATAGAAAAGGCCTTTTCTTTTTGAGCGTTACTGATACGCCAATAAAAAAAGACATTAATTTTTTTTAATTAATAGAAAAGGCTATAGCCTTTTCTTTTTGAGCGTTACTGATACGCCAATAAAAAAAGACATTAATTTTTTTTTAATTAATAGAAAAGGCTATAGCCAATAAAAAAAGACATTAATTTTTTTTAATTATATAGCCTTTTCTTTTTGAGCGTTACTGATACGCCAATAAAAAAAGACATTAATTTTTTTTTAATTAATAGAAAAGGCTATAATAGCCTTTTCTTTTTGAGCGTTACTGATACGCCAATAAAAAAAGACATTAATTTTTTTTTAATTAATAGAAAAGGCTATAGCCTTTTCTTTTTGAGCGTTACTGATACGCCAATAAAAAAAGACATTAATTTTTTTTTAATTAATAGAAAAGGCTATAGCCTTTTCGTTTTGAGCGTTACTGATACGCCAATAAAAAAAGACATTAATTTTTTTTTAATTAATAGAAAAGGCTATAGCCAATAAAAAAAGACATTAATTTTTTTTAATTATATAGCCTTTTCTTTTTGAGCGTTACTGATACGCCAATAAAAAAAGACATTAATTTTTTTTAATTAATAGAAAAGGCTATAGCCTTTTCTTTTTGAGCGTTACTGATACGCCAATAAAAAAAGACATTAATTTTTTTTTAATTAATAGAAAAGGCCTTTTCTTTTTGAGCGTTACTGATACGCCAATAAAAAATACATTAATTTTTTTTTAATTAATAGAAAAGGCCTTTTCTTTTTGAGCGTTACTGATACGCCAATAAAAAAAGACATTAATTTTTTTTTAATTAATAGAAAAGGCTATAGCCAATAAAAAAGACATTAATTTTTTTTAATTATATAGCCTTTTCTTTTTGAGCGTTACTGATACGCCAATAAAAAAAGACATTAATTTTTTTTTTAATTAATAGAAAAGGCTATAATAGCCTTTTCTTTTTGAGCGTTACTGATACGCCAATAAAAAAAGACATTAATTTTTTTTTAATTAATAGAAAAGGCTATAGCCTTTTCTTTTTGAGCGTTACTGATACGCCAATAAAAAAAGACATTAATTTTTTTTTAATTAATAGAAAAGGCTATAGCCTTTTCGTTTTGAGCGTTACTGATACGCCAATAAAAAAAGACATTAATTTTTTTTTAATTAATAGAAAAGGCTATAGCCAATAAAAAAAGACATTAATTTTTTTTAATTATATAGCCTTTTCTTTTTGAGCGTTACTGATACGCCAATAAAAAAAGACATTAATTTTTTTTTAATTAATAGAAAAGGCTATAATAGCCTTTTCTTTTTGAGCGTTACTGATACGCCAATAAAAAAAGACATTAATTTTTTTTTAATTAATAGAAAAGGCTATAGCCTTTTCATTTGGAGCGTTACTGATACGCCAATAAAAAAAGACATTAATTTTTTTTTAATTAATAGAAAAGGCTATTATAGCCTTTTCATTTGGAGCGTTACTGATACGCCAATAAAAAAAGACATTAATTTTTTTTTAATTAATAGAAAAGGCTATATAGCCTTTTCTTTTTGAGCGTTACTGATACGCCAATAAAAAAAGACATTAATTTTTTTTTAATTAATAGAAAAGGCCTTTTCTTTTTGAGCGTTACTGATACGCCAATAAAAAAAGACATTAATTTTTTTTTAATTAATAGAAAAGGCTATAATAGCCTTTTCTTTTTGAGCGTTACTGATACGCCAATAAAAAAAGACATTAATTTTTTTTTAATTAATAGAAAAGGCTATAGCCTTTTCATTTGGAGCGTTACTGATACGCCAATAAAAAAAGACATTATTTTTTTTTAATTAATAGAAAAGGCTATAGCCTTTTCTTTTTGAGCGTTACTGATACGCCAATAAAAAAAGACATTAATTTTTTTTAATTAATAGAAAAGGCTATAGCCTTTTCTTTTTGAGCGTTACTGATACGCCAATAAAAAAAGACATTAATTTTTTTTTAATTAATAGAAAAGGCCTTTTCTTTTTGAGCGTTACTGATACGCCAATAAAAAAGACATTAATTTTTTTTAATTAATAGAAAAGGCTATAGCCTTTTCTTTTTGAGCGTTACTGATACGCCAATAAAAAAAGACATTAATTTTTTTTAATTAATAGAAAAGGCTATAGCCTTTTCTTTTTGAGCGTTACTGATACGCCAATAAAAAAAGACATTAATTTTTTTTAATTAATAGAAAAGGCTATAGCCTTTTCTTTTTGAGCGTTACTGATACGCCAATAAAAAAAGACATTAATTTTTTTTAATTAATAGAAAAGGCTATAGCCTTTTCTTTTTGAGCGTTACTGATACGCCAATAAAAAAAGACATTAATTTTTTTTTAATTAATAGAAAAGGCCTTTTCTTTTTGAGCGTTACTGATACGCCAATAAAAAAGACATTAATTTTTTTTAATTAATAGAAAAGGCTATAGCCTTTTCTTTTTGAGCGTTACTGATACGCCAATAAAAAAAGACATTAATTTTTTTTTAATTAATAGAAAAGGCCTTTTCTTTTTGAGCGTTACTGATACGCCAATAAAAAATACATTAATTTTTTTTTAATTAATAGAAAAGGCCTTTTCTTTTTGAGCGTTACTGATACGCCAATAAAAAAAGACATTAATTTTTTTTAATTAATAGAAAAGGCTATAGCCTTTTCTTTTTGAGCGTTACTGATACGCCAATAAAAAAAGACATTAATTTTTTTTTAATTAATAGAAAAGGCTATAGCCAATAAAAAAAGACATTAATTTTTTTTAATTATATAGCCTTTTCTTTTTGAGCGTTACTGATACGCCAATAAAAAAAGACATTAATTTTTTTTTAATTAATAGAAAAGGCTATAATAGCCTTTTCTTTTTGAGCGTTACTGATACGCCAATAAAAAAAGACATTAATTTTTTTTTAATTAATAGAAAAGGCTATAGCCTTTTCTTTTTGAGCGTTACTGATACGCCAATAAAAAAAGACATTAATTTTTTTTTAATTAATAGAAAAGGCTATAGCCTTTTCGTTTTGAGCGTTACTGATACGCCAATAAAAAAAGACATTAATTTTTTTTTAATTAATAGAAAAGGCTATAGCCAATAAAAAAAGACATTAATTTTTTTTAATTATATAGCCTTTTCTTTTTGAGCGTTACTGATACGCCAATAAAAAAAGACATTAATTTTTTTTTAATTAATAGAAAAGGCTATAATAGCCTTTTCTTTTTGAGCGTTACTGATACGCCAATAAAAAAAGACATTAATTTTTTTTTAATTAATAGAAAAGGCTATAATAGCCTTTTCTTTTTGAGCGTTACTGATACGCCAATAAAAAAAGACATTAATTTTTTTTTAATTAATAGAAAAGGCTATAATAGCCTTTTCTTTTTGAGCGTTACTGATACGCCAATAAAAAAAGACATTAATTTTTTTTTAATTAATAGAAAAGGCTATAGCCTTTTCATTTGGAGCGTTACTGATACGCCAATAAAAAAAGACATTAATTTTTTTTAATTAATAGAAAAGGCTATAGCCTTTTCATTTGGAGCGTTACTGATACGCCAATAAAAAAAGACATTAATTTTTTTTTAATTAATAGAAAAGGCTATATATAGCCTTTTCTTTTTGAGCGTTACTGATACGCCAATAAAAAAAGACATTAATTTTTTTTTAATTAATAGAAAAGGCCTTTTCTTTTTGAGCGTTACTGATACGCCAATAAAAAAAGACATTAATTTTTTTTAATTAATAGAAAAGGCTATAGCCTTTTCTTTTTGAGCGTAACTGATACGCCAATAAAAAAAGACATTAATTTTTTTTTAATTAATAGAAAAGGCTATAGCCTTTTCATTTGGAGTGTTACTGATACGCGCCTTTTCTTTTTGAGCGTTACTGATATACCAATAAAAAAGACATTATTTTTTTTAATTAATAGAAAAGGCTATAGCCTTTTCTTTTTGAGCGTTACTGATACGCCAATAAAAAAAGACATTAATTTTTTTTAATTAATAGAAAAGGCCTTTTCTTTTTGAGCGTTACTGATACGCCAATAAAAAAAGACATTAATTTTTTTTTAATTAATAGAAAATGCTATAGCCTTTTCTTTTTGAGCGTTACTGATACGCCAATAAAAAAAGACATTAATTTTTTTTTAATTAATAGAAAAGGCTATAGCCTTTTCTTTTTGAGCGTTACTGATACGCCAATAAAAAAAGACATTAATTTTTTTTTTAATTAATAGAAAAGGCTATAGCCTTTTCATTTGGAGCGTTACTGATACGCGCCTTTTCTTTTTGAGCGTTACTGATATACCAATAAAAAAAGACATTATTTTTTTTAATTAATAGAAAAGGCTATAGCGTTACTGATACGCCAATAAAAAAAGACATTAATTTTTTTTAATTAATAGAAAAGGCTATAGCCTTTTCATTTGGAGCGTTACTGATACGCGCCTTTTCATTTGGAGCGTTACTGATACGCGCCTTTTGTTTTTGAGCGTTACTGATATACCAATAAAAAAAGACATTATTTTTTTTAATTAATAGAAAAGGCTATAGCGTTACTGATACGCCAATAAAAAAAGACATTAATTTTTTTTTAATTAATAGAAAAGGCTATAGCCTTTTCATTTGGAGCGTTACTGATACGCGCCTTTTCTTTTTGAGCGTTACTGATATACCAATAAAAAAAGACATTATTTTTTTTAATTAATAGAAAAGGCTATAGCGTTACTGATACGCCAATAAAAAAAGACATTAATTTTTTTTTAATTAATAGAAAAGGCTATAGCCTTTTCATTTGGAGCGTTACTGATACGCGCCTTTTCTTTTTGAGCGTTTCTGATACACCATAAAAAAAGACATTAATTTTTTTTAATTAATAGAAAAGGCTATAGCCTTTTCTTTTTGAGCGTTACTGATACGCCAATAAAAAAAGACATTAATTTTTTTTAATTAATAGAAAAGGCTATAGCCTTTTCTTTTTGAGCGTTACTGATACGCCAATAAAAAAAGACATTAATTTTTTTTTAATTAATAGAAAAGGCTATAGCCTTTTCTTTTTGAGCGTTACTGATACGCCAATAAAAAAAGACATTAATTTTTTTTTAATTAATAGAAAAGGCTATAGCCTTTTCTTTTTGAGCGTTACTGATACGCCAATAAAAAAAGACATTAATTTTTTTTTTAATTAATAGAAAAGGCTATAGCCTTTTCATTTGGAGTGTTACTGATACGCGCCTTTTCTTTTTGAGCGTTACTGATATACCAATAAAAAAAGACATTATTTTTTTTAATTAATAGAAAAGGCTATAGCGTTACTGATACGCCAATAAAAAAAGACATTAATTTTTTTTTAATTAATAGAAAAGGCTATAGCCTTTTCATTTGGAGCGTTACTGATACGCGCCTTTTCTTTTTGAGCGTTACTGATACGCCAATAAAAAAAGACATTAATTTTTTTTAATTAATAGAAAAGGCTATAGCCTTTTCTTTTTGAGCGTTACTGATACGCCAATAAAAAAAGACATTAATTTTTTTTAATTAATAGAAAAGGCTATAGCCTTTTCTTTTTGAGCGTTACTGATACGCCAATAAAAAAAGACATTAATTTTTTTTAATTAATAGAAAAGGCTATAGCCTTTTCTTTTTGAGCGTTACTGATACGCCAATAAAAAAAGACATTAATTTTTTTTTAATTAATAGAAAAGGCTATAGCCAATAAAAAAAGACATTAATTTTTTTTAATTATATAGCCTTTTCTTTTTGAGCGTTACTGATACGCCAATAAAAAAAGACATTAATTTTTTTTTAATTAATAGAAAAGGCTATAATAGCCTTTTCTTTTTGAGCGTTACTGATACGCCAATAAAAAAAGACATTAATTTTTTTTTAATTAATAGAAAAGGCTATAGCCTTTTCTTTTTGAGCGTTACTGATACGCCAATAAAAAAAGACATTAATTTTTTTTTAATTAATAGAAAAGGCTATAGCCTTTTCGTTTTGAGCGTTACTGATACGCCAATAAAAAAAGACATTAATTTTTTTTTAATTAATAGAAAAGGCTATAGCCAATAAAAAAAGACATTAATTTTTTTTAATTATATAGCCTTTTCTTTTTGAGCGTTACTGATACGCCAATAAAAAAAGACATTAATTTTTTTTTAATTAATAGAAAAGGCTATAATAGCCTTTTCTTTTTGAGCGTTACTGATACGCCAATAAAAAAAGACATTAATTTTTTTTTAATTAATAGAAAAGGCTATAATAGCCTTTTCTTTTTGAGCGTTACTGATACGCCAATAAAAAAAGACATTAATTTTTTTTTAATTAATAGAAAAGGCTATAATAGCCTTTTCTTTTTGAGCGTTACTGATACGCCAATAAAAAAAGACATTAATTTTTTTTTAATTAATAGAAAAGGCTATAGCCTTTTCATTTGGAGCGTTACTGATACGCCAATAAAAAAAGACATTAATTTTTTTTAATTAATAGAAAAGGCTATAGCCTTTTCATTTGGAGCGTTACTGATACGCCAATAAAAAAAGACATTAATTTTTTTTTAATTAATAGAAAAGGCTATATATAGCCTTTTCTTTTTGAGCGTTACTGATACGCCAATAAAAAAAGACATTAATTTTTTTTTAATTAATAGAAAAGGCCTTTTCTTTTTGAGCGTTACTGATACGCCAATAAAAAAAGACATTAATTTTTTTTAATTAATAGAAAAGGCTATAGCCTTTTCTTTTTGAGCGTAACTGATACGCCAATAAAAAAAGACATTAATTTTTTTTTAATTAATAGAAAAGGCTATAGCCTTTTCATTTGGAGTGTTACTGATACGCGCCTTTTCTTTTTGAGCGTTACTGATATACCAATAAAAAAGACATTATTTTTTTTAATTAATAGAAAAGGCTATAGCCTTTTCTTTTTGAGCGTTACTGATACGCCAATAAAAAAAGACATTAATTTTTTTTAATTAATAGAAAAGGCCTTTTCTTTTTGAGCGTTACTGATACGCCAATAAAAAAAGACATTAATTTTTTTTTAATTAATAGAAAATGCTATAGCCTTTTCTTTTTGAGCGTTACTGATACGCCAATAAAAAAAGACATTAATTTTTTTTTAATTAATAGAAAAGGCTATAGCCTTTTCTTTTTGAGCGTTACTGATACGCCAATAAAAAAAGACATTAATTTTTTTTTTAATTAATAGAAAAGGCTATAGCCTTTTCATTTGGAGCGTTACTGATACGCGCCTTTTCTTTTTGAGCGTTACTGATATACCAATAAAAAAAGACATTATTTTTTTTAATTAATAGAAAAGGCTATAGCGTTACTGATACGCCAATAAAAAAAGACATTAATTTTTTTTAATTAATAGAAAAGGCTATAGCCTTTTCATTTGGAGCGTTACTGATACGCGCCTTTTCATTTGGAGCGTTACTGATACGCGCCTTTTGTTTTTGAGCGTTACTGATATACCAATAAAAAAAGACATTATTTTTTTTAATTAATAGAAAAGGCTATAGCGTTACTGATACGCCAATAAAAAAAGACATTAATTTTTTTTTAATTAATAGAAAAGGCTATAGCCTTTTCATTTGGAGCGTTACTGATACGCGCCTTTTCTTTTTGAGCGTTACTGATATACCAATAAAAAAAGACATTATTTTTTTTAATTAATAGAAAAGGCTATAGCGTTACTGATACGCCAATAAAAAAAGACATTAATTTTTTTTTAATTAATAGAAAAGGCTATAGCCTTTTCATTTGGAGCGTTACTGATACGCGCCTTTTCTTTTTGAGCGTTTCTGATACACCATAAAAAAAGACATTAATTTTTTTTAATTAATAGAAAAGGCTATAGCCTTTTCTTTTTGAGCGTTACTGATACGCCAATAAAAAAAGACATTAATTTTTTTTAATTAATAGAAAAGGCTATAGCCTTTTCTTTTTGAGCGTTACTGATACGCCAATAAAAAAAGACTTTAATTTTTTTTTAATTAATAGAAAAGGCTATAGCCTTTTCTTTTTGAGCGTTACTGATACGCCAATAAAAAAAGACATTATTTTTTTTTTAATTAATAGAAAAGGCTATAGCCTTTTCTTTTTGAGCGTTACTGATACGCCAATAAAAAAAGACATTAATTTTTTTTTAATTAATAGAAAAGGCTATAGCCTTTTCGTTTTGAGCGTTACTGATACGCCAATAAAAAAAGACATTAATTTTTTTTTAATTAATAGAAAAGGCTATAGCCAATAAAAAAAGACATTAATTTTTTTTAATTATATAGCCTTTTCTTTTTGAGCGTTACTGATACGCCAATAAAAAAAGACATTAATTTTTTTTTAATTAATAGAAAAGGCTATAATAGCCTTTTCTTTTTGAGCGTTACTGATACGCCAATAAAAAAAGACATTAATTTTTTTTTAATTAATAGAAAAGGCTATAGCCTTTTCATTTGGAGCGTTACTGATACGCCAATAAAAAAAGACATTAATTTTTTTTTAATTAATAGAAAAGGCTATTATAGCCTTTTCATTTGGAGCGTTACTGATACGCCAATAAAAAAAGACATTAATTTTTTTTTAATTAATAGAAAAGGCTATATAGCCTTTTCTTTTTGAGCGTTACTGATACGCCAATAAAAAAAGACATTAATTTTTTTTTAATTAATAGAAAAGGCCTTTTCTTTTTGAGCGTTACTGATACGCCAATAAAAAAAGACATTAATTTTTTTTTAATTAATAGAAAAGGCTATAATAGCCTTTTCTTTTTGAGCGTTACTGATACGCCAATAAAAAAAGACATTAATTTTTTTTTAATTAATAGAAAAGGCTATAGCCTTTTCATTTGGAGCGTTACTGATACGCCAATAAAAAAAGACATTATTTTTTTTTAATTAATAGAAAAGGCTATAGCCTTTTCTTTTTGAGCGTTACTGATACGCCAATAAAAAAAGACATTAATTTTTTTTAATTAATAGAAAAGGCTATAGCCTTTTCTTTTTGAGCGTTACTGATACGCCAATAAAAAAAGACATTAATTTTTTTTTAATTAATAGAAAAGGCCTTTTCTTTTTGAGCGTTACTGATACGCCAATAAAAAAGACATTAATTTTTTTTAATTAATAGAAAAGGCTATAGCCTTTTCTTTTTGAGCGTTACTGATACGCCAATAAAAAAAGACATTAATTTTTTTTAATTAATAGAAAAGGCTATAGCCTTTTCTTTTTGAGCGTTACTGATACGCCAATAAAAAAAGACATTAATTTTTTTTAATTAATAGAAAAGGCTATAGCCTTTTCTTTTTGAGCGTTACTGATACGCCAATAAAAAAAGACATTAATTTTTTTTAATTAATAGAAAAGGCTATAGCCTTTTCTTTTTGAGCGTTACTGATACGCCAATAAAAAAAGACATTAATTTTTTTTAATTAATAGAAAAGGCCTTTTCTTTTTGAGCGTTACTGATACGCCAATAAAAAAGACATTAATTTTTTTTAATTAATAGAAAAGGCTATAGCCTTTTCTTTTTGAGCGTTACTGATACGCCAATAAAAAAAGACATTAATTTTTTTTTAATTAATAGAAAAGGCCTTTTCTTTTTGAGCGTTACTGATACGCCAATAAAAAATACATTAATTTTTTTTTAATTAATAGAAAAGGCCTTTTCTTTTTGAGCGTTACTGATACGCCAATAAAAAAAGACATTAATTTTTTTTAATTAATAGAAAAGGCTATAGCCTTTTCTTTTTGAGCGTTACTGATACGCCAATAAAAAAAGACATTAATTTTTTTTTAATTAATAGAAAAGGCTATAGCCAATAAAAAAAGACATTAATTTTTTTTAATTATATAGCCTTTTCTTTTTGAGCGTTACTGATACGCCAATAAAAAAAGACATTAATTTTTTTTAATTAATAGAAAAGGCTATAATAGCCTTTTCTTTTTGAGCGTTACTGATACGCCAATAAAAAAAGACATTAATTTTTTTTTAATTAATAGAAAAGGCTATAGCCTTTTCTTTTTGAGCGTTACTGATACGCCAATAAAAAAAGACATTAATTTTTTTTTAATTAATAGAAAAGGCTATAGCCTTTTCATTTGGAGTGTTACTGATACGCGCCTTTTCTTTTTGAGCGTTACTGATATACCAATAAAAAAAGACATTATTTTTTTTAATTAATAGAAAAGGCTATAGCGTTACTGATACGCCAATAAAAAAAGACATTAATTTTTTTTTAATTAATAGAAAAGGCTATAGCCTTTTCATTTGGAGCGTTACTGATACGCGCCTTTTCTTTTTGAGCGTTTCTGATACACCATAAAAAAAGACATTAATTTTTTTTTAATTAATAGAAAAGGCTATAGCCTTTTCTTTTTGAGCGTTACTGATACGCCAATAAAAAAAGACATTAATTTTTTTTAATTAATAGAAAAGGCCTTTTCTTTTTGAGCGTTACTGATACGCCAATAAAAAAAGACATTAATTTTTTTTAATTAATAGAAAAGGCTATAGCCTTTTCATTTGGAGCGTTACTGATACGCGCCTTTTCTTTTTGAGCGTTACTGATATACCAATAAAAAAAGACATTATTTTTTTTAATTAATAGAAAAGGCTATAGCGTTACTGATACGCCAATAAAAAAAGACATTAATTTTTTTTTAATTAATAGAAAAGGCTATAGCCTTTTCTTTTTGAGCGTTACTGATACGCCAATAAAAAAAGACATTAATTTTTTTTAATTAATAGAAAAGGCTATAGCCTTTTCTTTTTGAGCGTTACTGATACGCCAATAAAAAAAGACATTAATTTTTTTTAATTAATAGAAAAGGCTATAGCCTTTTCTTTTTGAGCGTTACTGATACGCCAATAAAAAAAGACATTAATTTTTTTTTTAATTAATAGAAAAGGCTATATATAGCCTTTTCATTTGGAGCGTTACTGATACGCGCCTTTTCTTTTTGAGCGTTACTGATATACCAATAAAAAAAGACATTATTTTTTTTAATTAATAGAAAAGGCTATAGCGTTACTGATACGCCAATAAAAAAAGACATTAATTTTTTTTTAATTAATAGAAAAGGCTATAGCCTTTTCATTTGGAGCGTTACTGATACGCGCCTTTTCATTTGGAGCGTTACTGATACGCGCCTTTTCTTCTTGAGCGTTACTGATATACCAATAAAAAAAGACATTATTTTTTTTAATTAATAGAAAAGGCTATAGCGTTACTGATACGCCAATAAAAAAAGACATTAATTTTTTTTTAATTAATAGAAAAGGCTATAGCCTTTTCATTTGGAGCGTTACTGATACGCGCCTTTTCTTTTTGAGCGTTACTGATATACCAATAAAAAAAGACATTATTTTTTTTAATTAATAGAAAAGGCTATAGCGTTACTGATACGCCAATAAAAAAAGACATTAATTTTTTTTTAATTAATAGAAAAGGCTATAGCCTTTTCATTTGGAGCGTTACTGATACGCGCCTTTTCTTTTTGAGCGTTTCTGATACACCATAAAAAAAGACATTAATTTTTTTTTAATTAATAGAAAAGGCTATAGCCTTTTCTTTTTGAGCGTTACTGATACGCCAATAAAAAAAGACATTAATTTTTTTTAATTAATAGAAAAGGCTATAGCCTTTTCTTTTTGAGCGTTACTGATACGCCAATAAAAAAAGACATTAATTTTTTTTTAATTAATAGAAAAGGCTATAGCCTTTTCTTTTTGAGCGTTACTGATACGCCAATAAAAAAAGACATTAATTTTTTTTAATTAATAGAAAAGGCTATAGCCTTTTCTTTTTGAGCGTTACTGATACGCCAATAAAAAAAGACATTAATTTTTTTTAATTAATAGAAAAGGCTATAGCCTTTTCTTTTTGAGCGTTACTGATACGCCAATAAAAAAAGACATTAATTTTTTTTAATTAATAGAAAAGGCTATAGCCTTTTCTTTTTGAGCGTTACTGATACGCCAATAAAAAAAGACATTAATTTTTTTTTAATTAATAGAAAAGGCTATAGCCTTTTCTTTTTGAGCGTTACTGATACGCCAATAAAAAAAGACATTAATTTTTTTTTTAATTAATAGAAAAGGCTATAGCCTTTTCTTTTTGAGCGTTACTGATACGCCAATAAAAAAAGACATTAATTTTTTTTAATTAATAGAAAAGGCTATAGCCTTTTCTTTTTGAGCGTTACTGATACGCCAATAAAAAAAGACATTAATTTTTTTTTAATTAATAGAAAAGGCTATAGCCTTTTCTTTTTGAGCGTTACTGATACGCCAATAAAAAAAGACATTAATTTTTTTTTTAATTAATAGAAAAGGCTATAGCCTTTTCATTTGGAGTGTTACTGATACGCGCCTTTTCTTTTTGAGCGTTACTGATATACCAATAAAAAAAGACATTATTTTTTTTAATTAATAGAAAAGGCTATAGCGTTACTGATACGCCAATAAAAAAAGACATTAATTTTTTTTTAATTAATAGAAAAGGCTATAGCCTTTTCATTTGGAGCGTTACTGATACGCGCCTTTTCTTTTTGAGCGTTTCTGATACACCATAAAAAAAGACATTAATTTTTTTTTAATTAATAGAAAAGGCTATAGCCTTTTCTTTTTGAGCGTTACTGATACGCCAATAAAAAAAGACATTAATTTTTTTTAATTAATAGAAAAGGCCTTTTCTTTTTGAGCGTTACTGATACGCCAATAAAAAAAGACATTAATTTTTTTTTAATTAATAGAAAATGCTATAGCCTTTTCTTTTTGAGCGTTACTGATACGCCAATAAAAAAAGACATTAATTTTTTTTTAATTAATAGAAAAGGCTATAGCCTTTTCTTTTTGAGCGTTACTGATACGCCAATAAAAAAAGACATTAATTTTTTTTTAATTAATAGAAAAGGCTATATATAGCCTTTTCTTTTTGAGCGTTACTGATACGCCAATAAAAAAAGACATTAATTTTTTTTTAATTAATAGAAAAGGCTATAGCCTTTTCTTTTTGAGCGTTACTGATACGCCAATAAAAAAAGACATTAATTTTTTTTAATTAATAGAAAAGGCTATAGCCTTTTCTTTTTGAGCGTTACTGATACGCCAATAAAAAAAGACATTAATTTTTTTTAATTAATAGAAAAGGCTATAGCCTTTTCATTTGGAGTGTTACTGATACGCGCCTTTTCTTTTTGAGCGTTACTGATATACCAATAAAAAAAGACATTATTTTTTTTAATTAATAGAAAAGGCTATAGCGTTACTGATACGCCAATAAAAAAAGACATTAATTTTTTTTTAATTAATAGAAAAGGCTATATATAGCCTTTTCTTTTTGAGCGTTACTGATACGCCAATAAAAAAGACATTAATTTTTTTTAATTAATAGAAAAGGCTATAGCCTTTTCTTTTTGAGCGTTACTGATACGCCAATAAAAAAAGACATTAATTTTTTTTAATTAATAGAAAAGGCTATAGCCTTTTCATTTGGAGCGTTACTGATACGCGCCTTTTCTTTTTGAGCGTTTCTGATACACCATAAAAAAAGACATTAATTTTTTTTTAATTAATAGAAAAGGCTATAGCCTTTTCTTTTTGAGCGTTACTGATACGCCAATAAAAAAAGACATTAATTTTTTTTAATTAATAGAAAAGGCTATAGCCTTTTCTTTTTGAGCGTTACTGATACGCCAATAAAAAAAGACATTAATTTTTTTTAATTAATAGAAAAGGCTATAGCCTTTTCTTTTTGAGCGTTACTGATACGCCAATAAAAAAAGACATTAATTTTTTTTAATTAATAGAAAAGGCTATAGCCTTTTCTTTTTGAGCGTTACTGATACGCCAATAAAAAAAGACATTAATTTTTTTTAATTAATAGAAAAGGCTATAGCCTTTTCATTTGGAGCGTTACTGATACGCGCCTTTTCTTTTTGAGCGTTTCTGATACACCATAAAAAAAGACATTAATTTTTTTTTAATTAATAGAAAAGGCTATAGCCTTTTCTTTTTGAGCGTTACTGATACGCCAATAAAAAAAGACATTAATTTTTTTTAATTAATAGAAAAGGCTATAGCCTTTTCTTTTTGAGCGTTACTGATACGCCAATAAAAAAAGACATTAATTTTTTTTAATTAATAGAAAAGGCTATAGCCTTTTCATTTGGAGCGTTACTGATACGCGCCTTTTCTTTTTGAGCGTTTCTGATACACCATAAAAAAAGACATTAATTTTTTTTTAATTAATAGAAAAGGCTATAGCCTTTTCTTTTTGAGCGTTACTGATACGCCAATAAAAAAAGACATTAATTTTTTTTAATTAATAGAAAAGGCCTTTTCTTTTTGAGCGTTACTGATACGCCAATAAAAAAAGACATTAATTTTTTTTTAATTAATAGAAAATGCTATAGCCTTTTCTTTTTGAGCGTTACTGATACGCCAATAAAAAAAGACATTAATTTTTTTTTAATTAATAGAAAAGGCTATAGCCTTTTCTTTTTGAGCGTTACTGATACGCCAATAAAAAAAGACATTAATTTTTTTTTAATTAATAGAAAAGGCTATAGCCTTTTCTTTTTGAGCGTTACTGATACGCCAATAAAAAAAGACATTAATTTTTTTTAATTAATAGAAAAGGCTATAGCCTTTTCTTTTTGAGCGTTACTGATACGCCAATAAAAAAAGACATTAATTTTTTTTAATTAATAGAAAAGGCCTTTTCTTTTTGAGCGTTACTGATACGCCAATAAAAAAAGACATTAATTTTTTTTAATTAATAGAAAAGGCTATAGCCTTTTCTTTTTGAGCGTTACTGATACGCCAATAAAAAAAGACATTAATTTTTTTTAATTAATAGAAAAGGCTATAGCCTTTTCTTTTTGAGCGTTACTGATACGCCAATAAAAAAAGACATTAATTTTTTTTAATTAATAGAAAAGGCTATAGCCTTTTCATTTGGAGCGTTACTGATACGCGCCTTTTCTTTTTGAGCGTTTCTGATACACCATAAAAAAAGACATTAATTTTTTTTTAATTAATAGAAAAGGCTATAGCCTTTTCTTTTTGAGCGTTACTGATACGCCAATAAAAAAAGACATTAATTTTTTTTAATTAATAGAAAAGGCTATAGCCTTTTCTTTTTGAGCGTTACTGATACGCCAATAAAAAAAGACATTAATTTTTTTTAATTAATAGAAAAGGCTATAGCCTTTTCTTTTTGAGCGTTACTGATACGCCAATAAAAAAAGACATTAATTTTTTTTAATTAATAGAAAAGGCTATAGCCTTTTCATTTGGAGCGTTACTGATACGCGCCTTTTCTTTTTGAGCGTTTCTGATACACCATAAAAAAAGACATTAATTTTTTTTTAATTAATAGAAAAGGCTATAGCCTTTTCTTTTTGAGCGTTACTGATACGCCAATAAAAAAAGACATTAATTTTTTTTAATTAATAGAAAAGGCTATAGCCTTTTCTTTTTGAGCGTTACTGATACGCCAATAAAAAAAGACATTAATTTTTTTTAATTAATAGAAAAGGCTATAGCCTTTTCATTTGGAGCGTTACTGATACGCGCCTTTTCTTTTTGAGCGTTTCTGATACACCATAAAAAAAGACATTAATTTTTTTTTAATTAATAGAAAAGGCTATAGCCTTTTCTTTTTGAGCGTTACTGATACGCCAATAAAAAAAGACATTAATTTTTTTTAATTAATAGAAAAGGCCTTTTCTTTTTGAGCGTTACTGATACGCCAATAAAAAAAGACATTAATTTTTTTTTAATTAATAGAAAATGCTATAGCCTTTTCTTTTTGAGCGTTACTGATACGCCAATAAAAAAAGACATTAATTTTTTTTTAATTAATAGAAAAGGCTATAGCCTTTTCTTTTTGAGCGTTACTGATACGCCAATAAAAAAAGACATTAATTTTTTTTTAATTAATAGAAAAGGCTATAGCCTTTTCTTTTTGAGCGTTACTGATACGCCAATAAAAAAAGACATTAATTTTTTTTAATTAATAGAAAAGGCTATAGCCTTTTCTTTTTGAGCGTTACTGATACGCCAATAAAAAAAGACATTAATTTTTTTTAATTAATAGAAAAGGCCTTTTCTTTTTGAGCGTTACTGATACGCCAATAAAAAAAGACATTAATTTTTTTTTAATTAATAGAAAATGCTATAGCCTTTTCTTTTTGAGCGTTACTGATACGCCAATAAAAAAAGACATTAATTTTTTTTTAATTAATAGAAAAGGCTATAGCCTTTTCTTTTTGAGCGTTACTGATACGCCAATAAAAAAAGACATTAATTTTTTTTTAATTAATAGAAAAGGCTATAGCCTTTTCTTTTTGAGCGTTACTGATACGCCAATAAAAAAAGACATTAATTTTTTTTAATTAATAGAAAAGGCTATAGCGTTACTGATACGCCAATAAAAAAAGACATTAATTTTTTTTAATTAATAGAAAAGGCTATATATAGCCTTTTCTTTTTGAGCGTTACTGATACGCCAATAAAAAAAGACATTAATTTTTTTTTTAATTAATAGAAAAGGCTATAGCCTTTTCATTTGGAGCGTTACTGATACGCGCCTTTTCTTTTTGAGCGTTACTGATATACCAATAAAAAAAGACATTATTTTTTTTAATTAATAGAAAAGGCTATAGCGTTACTGATACGCCAATAAAAAAAGACATTAATTTTTTTTTAATTAATAGAAAAGGCTATAGCCTTTTCATTTGGAGCGTTACTGATACGCGCCTTTTCTTTTTGAGCGTTACTGATACGCCAATAAAAAAAGACATTAATTTTTTTTTTAATTAATAGAAAAGGCTATAGCCTTTTCTTTTTGAGCGTTACTGATACGCCAATAAAAAAAGACATTAATTTTTTTTTAATTAATAGAAAAGGCTATAGCCTTTTCATTTGGAGTGTTACTGATACGCGCCTTTTCTTTTTGAGCGTTACTGATATACCAATAAAAAAAGACATTATTTTTTTTAATTAATAGGAAAGGCTATAGCGTTACTGATACGCCAATAAAAAAAGACATTAATTTTTTTTTAATTAATAGAAAAGGCTATATATAGCCTTTTCTTTTTGAGCGTTACTGATACGCCAATAAAAAAAGACATTAATTTTTTTTTTAATTAATAGAAAAGGCTATTATAGCCTTTTCTTTTTGAGCGTTACTGATACGCCAATAAAAAAAGACATTAATTTTTTTTTAATTAATAGAAAAGGCCTTTTCATTTGGAGTGTTACTGATACGCGCCTTTTCTTTTTGAGCGTTACTGATATACCAATAAAAAAAGATATTATTTTTTTTAATTAATAGAAAAGGCTATAGCGTTACTGATACGCCAATAAAAAAAGACATTAATTTTTTTTTAATTAATAGAAAAGGCTATATATAGCCTTTTCTTTTTGAGCGTTACTGATACGCCAATAAAAAAAGACATTAATTTTTTTTTTAATTAATAGAAAAGGCTATAGCCTTTGCATTTGGAGCGTTACTGATACGCGCCTTTTCTTTTTGAGCGTTACTGATATACCAATAAAAAAAGACATTATTTTTTTTAATTAATAGAAAAGGCTATAGCGTTACTGATACGCCAATAAAAAAAGACATTAATTTTTTTTTAATTAATAGAAAAGGCTATAGCCTTTTCATTTGGAGCGTTACTGATACGCGCCTTTTCTTTTTGAGCGTTACTGATACGCCAATAAAAAAAGACATTAATTTTTTTTTAATTAATAGAAAAGGCTATAGCCTTTTCTTTTTGAGCGTTACTGATACGCCAATAAAAAAAGACATTAATTTTTTTTTAATTAATAGAAAAGGCCTTTTCTTTTTGAGCGTTACTGATACGCCAATAAAAAAAGACATTAATTTTTTTTTAATTAATAGAAAAGGCTATAGCCTTTTCATTTGGAGCGTTACTGATACGCGCCTTTTCTTTTTGAGCGTTACTGATACGCCAATAAAAAAAGACATTAATTTTTTTTAATTAATAGAAAAGGCTATAAGCCTTTTCTTTTTGAGCGTTACTGATACGCCAATAAAAAAAGACATTAATTTTTTTTTAATTAATAGAAAAGGCTATAGCCTTTTCGTTTTGAGCGTTACTGATACGCCAATAAAAAAAGACATTAATTTTTTTTTAATTAATAGAAAAGGCTATAGCCTTTTCTTTTTGAGCGTTACTGATACGCCAATAAAAAAAGACATTAATTTTTTTTAATTAATAGAAAAGGCTATAGCCTTTTCGTTTTGAGCGTTACTGATACGCCAATAAAAAAAGACATTAATTTTTTTTTAATTAATAGAAAAGGCTATAGCCTTTTCTTTTTGAGCGTTACTGATACGCCAATAAAAAAAGACATTAATTTTTTTTTAATTAATAGAAAAGGCTATAGCCTTTTCATTTGGAGTGTTACTGATACGCGCCTTTTCTTTTTGAGCGTTACTGATATACCAATAAAAAAGACATTATTTTTTTTTAATTAATAGAAAAGGCTATAGCCTTTTCTTTTTGAGCGTTACTGATACGCCAATAAAAAAAGACATTAATTTTTTTTAATTAATAGAAAAGGCTATAGCCTTTTCTTTTTGAGCGTAACTGATACGCCAATAAAAAAAGACATTAATTTTTTTTTAATTAATAGAAAAGGCTATAGCGTTACTGATACGCCAATAAAAAAAGACATTAATTTTTTTTTAATTAATAGAAAAGGCTATATATAGCCTTTTCTTTTTGAGCGTTACTGATACGCCAATAAAAAAAGACATTAATTTTTTTTAATTAATAGAAAAGGCCTTTTCTTTTTGAGCGTTACTGATACGCCAATAAAAAAAGACATTAATTTTTTTTTAATTAATAGAAAATGCTATAGCCTTTTCTTTTTGAGCGTTACTGATACGCCAATAAAAAATACATTAATTTTTTTTTAATTAATAGAAAAGGCTATAGCCTTTTCTTTTTGAGCGTTACTGATACGCCAATAAAAAAAGACATTAATTTTTTTTTAATTAATAGAAAAGGCTATAGCCTTTTCTTTTTGAGCGTTACTGATACGCCAATAAAAAAAGACATAAATTTTTTTTAATTAATAGAAAAGGCTATAGCCTTTTCTTTTTGAGCGTTACTGATACGCCAATAAAAAAAGACATTAATTTTTTTTAATTAATAGAAAAGGCTATAGCCTTTTCTTTTTGAGCGTTACTGATACGCCAATAAAAAATACATTAATTTTTTTTTAATTAATAGAAAAGGCTATAGCCTTTTCTTTTTGAGCGTTACTGATACGCCAATAAAAAATACATTAATTTTTTTTTAATTAATAGAAAAGGCTATAGCCTTTTCTTTTTGAGCGTTACTGATACGCCAATAAAAAATACATTAATTTTTTTTTAATTAATAGAAAAGGCTATAGCCTTTTCTTTTTGAGCGTTACTGATACGCCAATAAAAAAAGACATTAATTTTTTTTAATTAATAGAAAAGGCTATAGCCTTTTCTTTTTGAGCGTTACTGATACGCCAATAAAAAAAGACATTAATTTTTTTTAATTAATAGAAAAGGCTATAGCCTTTTCTTTTTGAGCGTTACTGATACGCCAATAAAAAATACATTAATTTTTTTTTAATTAATAGAAAAGGCTATAGCCTTTTCTTTTTGAGCGTTACTGATACGCCAATAAAAAATACATTAATTTTTTTTTAATTAATAGAAAAGGCTATAGCCTTTTCTTTTTGAGCGTTACTGATACGCCAATAAAAAATACATTAATTTTTTTTTAATTAATAGAAAAGGCTATAGCCTTTTCTTTTTGAGCGTTACTGATACGCCAATAAAAAATACATTAATTTTTTTTTAATTAATAGAAAAGGCTATAGCCTTTTCTTTTTGAGCGTTACTGATACGCCAATAAAAAATACATTAATTTTTTTTTAATTAATAGAAAAGGCTATAGCCTTTTCTTTTTGAGCGTTACTGATACGCCAATAAAAAATACATTAATTTTTTTTTAATTAATAGAAAAGGCTATAGCCTTTTCTTTTTGAGCGTTACTGATACGCCAATAAAAAATACATTAATTTTTTTTTAATTAATAGAAAAGGCTATAGCCTTTTCTTTTTGAGCGTTACTGATACGCCAATAAAAAAAGACATTAATTTTTTTTAATTAATAGAAAATGCTATAGCCTTTTCTTTTTGAGCGTTACTGATACGCCAATAAAAAATACATTAATTTTTTTTTAATTAATAGAAAAGGCTATAGCCTTTTCTTTTTGAGCGTTACTGATACGCCAATAAAAAAAGACATTAATTTTTTTTTAATTAATAGAAAAGGCTATAGCCTTTTCTTTTTGAGCGTTACTGATACGCCAATAAAAAAAGACATTAATTTTTTTTTAATTAATAGAAAAGGCTATAGCCTTTTCTTTTTGAGCGTTACTGATACGCCAATAAAAAAAGACATTAATTTTTTTTAATTAATAGAAAAGGCTATAGCCTTTTCTTTTTGAGCGTTACTGATACGCCAATAAAAAAAGACATTAATTTTTTTTAATTAATAGAAAAGGCCTTTTCTTTTTGAGCGTTACTGATACGCCAATAAAAAAAGACATTAATTTTTTTTTAATTAATAGAAAAGGCTATAGCCTTTTCTTTTTGAGCGTTACTGATACGCCAATAAAAAAAGACATTAATTTTTTTTAATTAATAGAAAAGGCTATAGCCTTTTCTTTTTGAGCGTAACTGATACGCCAATAAAAAAAGACATTAATTTTTTTTTAATTAATAGAAAAGGCTATAGCGTTACTGATACGCCAATAAAAAAAGACATTAATTTTTTTTTAATTAATAGAAAAGGCTATATATAGCCTTTTCTTTTTGAGCGTTACTGATACGCCAATAAAAAAAGACATTAATTTTTTTTAATTAATAGAAAAGGCCTTTTCTTTTTGAGCGTTACTGATACGCCAATAAAAAAAGACATTAATTTTTTTTTAATTAATAGAAAATGCTATAGCCTTTTCTTTTTGAGCGTTACTGATACGCCAATAAAAAATACATTAATTTTTTTTTAATTAATAGAAAAGGCTATAGCCTTTTCTTTTTGAGCGTTACTGATACGCCAATAAAAAAAGACATTAATTTTTTTTTAATTAATAGAAAAGGCTATAGCCTTTTCTTTTTGAGCGTTACTGATACGCCAATAAAAAAAGACATTAATTTTTTTTAATTAATAGAAAAGGCTATAGCCTTTTCTTTTTGAGCGTTACTGATACGCCAATAAAAAAAGACATTAATTTTTTTTAATTAATAGAAAAGGCTATAGCCTTTTCTTTTTGAGCGTTACTGATACGCCAATAAAAAATACATTAATTTTTTTTTAATTAATAGAAAAGGCTATAGCCTTTTCTTTTTGAGCGTTACTGATACGCCAATAAAAAATACATTAATTTTTTTTTAATTAATAGAAAAGGCTATAGCCTTTTCTTTTTGAGCGTTACTGATACGCCAATAAAAAATACATTAATTTTTTTTTAATTAATAGAAAAGGCTATAGCCTTTTCTTTTTGAGCGTTACTGATACGCCAATAAAAAAAGACATTAATTTTTTTTAATTAATAGAAAAGGCTATAGCCTTTTCTTTTTGAGCGTTACTGATACGCCAATAAAAAAAGACATTAATTTTTTTTAATTAATAGAAAAGGCTATAGCCTTTTCTTTTTGAGCGTTACTGATACGCCAATAAAAAATACATTAATTTTTTTTTAATTAATAGAAAAGGCTATAGCCTTTTCTTTTTGAGCGTTACTGATACGCCAATAAAAAATACATTAATTTTTTTTTAATTAATAGAAAAGGCTATAGCCTTTTCTTTTTGAGCGTTACTGATACGCCAATAAAAAATACATTAATTTTTTTTTAATTAATAGAAAAGGCTATAGCCTTTTCTTTTTGAGCGTTACTGATACGCCAATAAAAAATACATTAATTTTTTTTTAATTAATAGAAAAGGCTATAGCCTTTTCTTTTTGAGCGTTACTGATACGCCAATAAAAAATACATTAATTTTTTTTTAATTAATAGAAAAGGCTATAGCCTTTTCTTTTTGAGCGTTACTGATACGCCAATAAAAAATACATTAATTTTTTTTTAATTAATAGAAAAGGCTATAGCCTTTTCTTTTTGAGCGTTACTGATACGCCAATAAAAAATACATTAATTTTTTTTTAATTAATAGAAAAGGCTATAGCCTTTTCTTTTTGAGCGTTACTGATACGCCAATAAAAAAAGACATTAATTTTTTTTAATTAATAGAAAATGCTATAGCCTTTTCTTTTTGAGCGTTACTGATACGCCAATAAAAAATACATTAATTTTTTTTTAATTAATAGAAAAGGCTATAGCCTTTTCTTTTTGAGCGTTACTGATACGCCAATAAAAAAAGACATTAATTTTTTTTTAATTAATAGAAAAGGCTATAGCCTTTTCTTTTTGAGCGTTACTGATACGCCAATAAAAAAAGACATTAATTTTTTTTTAATTAATAGAAAAGGCTATAGCCTTTTCTTTTTGAGCGTTACTGATACGCCAATAAAAAATACATTAATTTTTTTTTAATTAATAGAAAAGGCTATAGCCTTTTCTTTTTGAGCGTTACTGATACGCCAATAAAAAAAGACATTAATTTTTTTTTAATTAATAGAAAAGGCTATAGCCTTTTCTTTTTGAGCGTTACTGATACGCCAATAAAAAAAGACATTAATTTTTTTTAATTAATAGAAAAGGCCTTTTCTTTTTGAGCGTTACTGATACGCCAATAAAAAAAGACATTAATTTTTTTTTAATTAATAGAAAATGCTATAGCCTTTTCTTTTTGAGCGTTACTGATACGCCAATAAAAAAAGACATTAATTTTTTTTTAATTAATAGAAAAGGCTATAGCCTTTTCTTTTTGAGCGTTACTGATACGCCAATAAAAAAAGACATTAATTTTTTTTTAATTAATAGAAAAGGCTATAGCCTTTTCTTTTTGAGCGTTACTGATACGCCAATAAAAAAAGACATTAATTTTTTTTAATTAATAGAAAAGGCTATAGCGTTACTGATACGCCAATAAAAAAAGACATTAATTTTTTTTTAATTAATAGAAAAGGCTATATATAGCCTTTTCTTTTTGAGCGTTACTGATACGCCAATAAAAAAAGACATTAATTTTTTTTTTAATTAATAGAAAAGGCTATAGCCTTTTCATTTGGAGCGTTACTGATACGCGCCTTTTCTTTTTGAGCGTTACTGATATACCAATAAAAAAAGACATTATTTTTTTTAATTAATAGAAAAGGCTATAGCGTTACTGATACGCCAATAAAAAAAGACATTAATTTTTTTTTAATTAATAGAAAAGGCTATAGCCTTTTCATTTGGAGCGTTACTGATACGCGCCTTTTCTTTTTGAGCGTTACTGATACGCCAATAAAAAAAGACATTAATTTTTTTTTTAATTAATAGAAAAGGCTATAGCCTTTTCTTTTTGAGCGTTACTGATACGCCAATAAAAAAAGACATTAATTTTTTTTTAATTAATAGAAAAGGCTATATATAGCCTTTTCATTTGGAGTGTTACTGATACGCGCCTTTTCTTTTTGAGCGTTACTGATATACCAATAAAAAAAGACATTATTTTTTTTAATTAATAGGAAAGGCTATAGCGTTACTGATACGCCAATAAAAAAAGACATTAATTTTTTTTTAATTAATAGAAAAGGCTATATATAGCCTTTTCTTTTTGAGCGTTACTGATACGCCAATAAAAAAAGACATTAATTTTTTTTTTAATTAATAGAAAAGGCTATAGCCTTTTCTTTTTGAGCGTTACTGATACGCCAATAAAAAAAGACATTAATTTTTTTTTAATTAATAGAAAAGGCCTTTTCATTTGGAGTGTTACTGATACGCGCCTTTTCTTTTTGAGCGTTACTGATATACCAATAAAAAAAGATATTATTTTTTTTAATTAATAGAAAAGGCTATAGCGTTACTGATACGCCAATAAAAAAAGACATTAATTTTTTTTTAATTAATAGAAAAGGCTATAGCCTTTTCTTTTTGAGCGTTACTGATACGCCAATAAAAAAAGACATTAATTTTTTTTAATTAATAGAAAAGGCCTTTTCTTTTTGAGCGTTACTGATACGCCAATAAAAAAAGACATTAATTTTTTTTTAATTAATAGAAAATGCTATAGCCTTTTCTTTTTGAGCGTTACTGATACGCCAATAAAAAAAGACATTAATTTTTTTTTAATTAATAGAAAAGGCTATAGCCTTTTCTTTTTGAGCGTTACTGATACGCCAATAAAAAAAGACATTAATTTTTTTTTAATTAATAGAAAAGGCTATAGCCTTTTCTTTTTGAGCGTTACTGATACGCCAATAAAAAAAGACATTAATTTTTTTTAATTAATAGAAAAGGCTATAGCGTTACTGATACGCCAATAAAAAAAGACATTAATTTTTTTTTAATTAATAGAAAAGGCTATATATAGCCTTTTCTTTTTGAGCGTTACTGATACGCCAATAAAAAAAGACATTAATTTTTTTTTTAATTAATAGAAAAGGCTATAGCCTTTTCATTTGGAGCGTTACTGATACGCGCCTTTTCTTTTTGAGCGTTACTGATATACCAATAAAAAAAGACATTATTTTTTTTAATTAATAGAAAAGGCTATAGCGTTACTGATACGCCAATAAAAAAAGACATTAATTTTTTTTTAATTAATAGAAAAGGCTATAGCCTTTTCATTTGGAGCGTTACTGATACGCCAATAAAAAAAGACATTAATTTTTTTTAATTAATAGAAAAGGCCTTTTCTTTTTGAGCGTTACTGATACGCCAATAAAAAAAGACATTAATTTTTTTTTAATTAATAGAAAATGCTATAGCCTTTTCTTTTTGAGCGTTACTGATACGCCAATAAAAAAAGACATTAATTTTTTTTAATTAATAGAAAAGGCTATAGCCTTTTCTTTTTGAGCGTTACTGATACGCCAATAAAAAATACATTAATTTTTTTTTAATTAATAGAAAAGGCTATAGCCTTTTCTTTTTGAGCGTTACTGATACGCCAATAAAAAATACATTAATTTTTTTTTAATTAATAGAAAAGGCTATAGCCTTTTCTTTTTGAGCGTTACTGATACGCCAATAAAAAATACATTAATTTTTTTTTAATTAATAGAAAAGGCTATAGCCTTTTCTTTTTGAGCGTTACTGATACGCCAATAAAAAAAGACATTAATTTTTTTTAATTAATAGAAAAGGCTATAGCCTTTTCTTTTTGAGCGTTACTGATACGCCAATAAAAAAAGACATTAATTTTTTTTAATTAATAGAAAAGGCTATAGCCTTTTCTTTTTGAGCGTTACTGATACGCCAATAAAAAATACATTAATTTTTTTTTAATTAATAGAAAAGGCTATAGCCTTTTCTTTTTGAGCGTTACTGATACGCCAATAAAAAATACATTAATTTTTTTTTAATTAATAGAAAAGGCTATAGCCTTTTCTTTTTGAGCGTTACTGATACGCCAATAAAAAATACATTAATTTTTTTTTAATTAATAGAAAAGGCTATAGCCTTTTCTTTTTGAGCGTTACTGATACGCCAATAAAAAATACATTAATTTTTTTTTAATTAATAGAAAAGGCTATAGCCTTTTCTTTTTGAGCGTTACTGATACGCCAATAAAAAATACATTAATTTTTTTTTAATTAATAGAAAAGGCTATAGCCTTTTCTTTTTGAGCGTTACTGATACGCCAATAAAAAATACATTAATTTTTTTTTAATTAATAGAAAAGGCTATAGCCTTTTCTTTTTGAGCGTTACTGATACGCCAATAAAAAATACATTAATTTTTTTTTAATTAATAGAAAAGGCTATAGCCTTTTCTTTTTGAGCGTTACTGATACGCCAATAAAAAAAGACATTAATTTTTTTTAATTAATAGAAAATGCTATAGCCTTTTCTTTTTGAGCGTTACTGATACGCCAATAAAAAATACATTAATTTTTTTTTAATTAATAGAAAAGGCTATAGCCTTTTCTTTTTGAGCGTTACTGATACGCCAATAAAAAAAGACATTAATTTTTTTTTAATTAATAGAAAAGGCTATAGCCTTTTCTTTTTGAGCGTTACTGATACGCCAATAAAAAAAGACATTAATTTTTTTTTAATTAATAGAAAAGGCTATAGCCTTTTCTTTTTGAGCGTTACTGATACGCCAATAAAAAATACATTAATTTTTTTTTAATTAATAGAAAAGGCTATAGCCTTTTCTTTTTGAGCGTTACTGATACGCCAATAAAAAAAGACATTAATTTTTTTTTAATTAATAGAAAAGGCTATAGCCTTTTCTTTTTGAGCGTTACTGATACGCCAATAAAAAAAGACATTAATTTTTTTTAATTAATAGAAAAGGCCTTTTCTTTTTGAGCGTTACTGATACGCCAATAAAAAAAGACATTAATTTTTTTTTAATTAATAGAAAATGCTATAGCCTTTTCTTTTTGAGCGTTACTGATACGCCAATAAAAAAAGACATTAATTTTTTTTTAATTAATAGAAAAGGCTATAGCCTTTTCTTTTTGAGCGTTACTGATACGCCAATAAAAAAAGACATTAATTTTTTTTTAATTAATAGAAAAGGCTATAGCCTTTTCTTTTTGAGCGTTACTGATACGCCAATAAAAAAAGACATTAATTTTTTTTAATTAATAGAAAAGGCTATAGCGTTACTGATACGCCAATAAAAAAAGACATTAATTTTTTTTTAATTAATAGAAAAGGCTATATATAGCCTTTTCTTTTTGAGCGTTACTGATACGCCAATAAAAAAAGACATTAATTTTTTTTTTAATTAATAGAAAAGGCTATAGCCTTTTCATTTGGAGCGTTACTGATACGCGCCTTTTCTTTTTGAGCGTTACTGATATACCAATAAAAAAAGACATTATTTTTTTTAATTAATAGAAAAGGCTATAGCGTTACTGATACGCCAATAAAAAAAGACATTAATTTTTTTTTAATTAATAGAAAAGGCTATAGCCTTTTCATTTGGAGCGTTACTGATACGCGCCTTTTCTTTTTGAGCGTTACTGATACGCCAATAAAAAAAGACATTAATTTTTTTTTTAATTAATAGAAAAGGCTATAGCCTTTTCTTTTTGAGCGTTACTGATACGCCAATAAAAAAAGACATTAATTTTTTTTTAATTAATAGAAAAGGCTATATATAGCCTTTTCATTTGGAGTGTTACTGATACGCGCCTTTTCTTTTTGAGCGTTACTGATATACCAATAAAAAAAGACATTATTTTTTTTAATTAATAGGAAAGGCTATAGCGTTACTGATACGCCAATAAAAAAAGACATTAATTTTTTTTTAATTAATAGAAAAGGCTATATATAGCCTTTTCTTTTTGAGCGTTACTGATACGCCAATAAAAAAAGACATTAATTTTTTTTTTAATTAATAGAAAAGGCTATAGCCTTTTCTTTTTGAGCGTTACTGATACGCCAATAAAAAAAGACATTAATTTTTTTTTAATTAATAGAAAAGGCCTTTTCATTTGGAGTGTTACTGATACGCGCCTTTTCTTTTTGAGCGTTACTGATATACCAATAAAAAAAGATATTATTTTTTTTAATTAATAGAAAAGGCTATAGCGTTACTGATACGCCAATAAAAAAAGACATTAATTTTTTTTTAATTAATAGAAAAGGCTATATATAGCCTTTTCTTTTTGAGCGTTACTGATACGCCAATAAAAAAAGACATTAATTTTTTTTTTAATTAATAGAAAAGGCTATAGCCTTTGCATTTGGAGCGTTACTGATACGCGCCTTTTCTTTTTGAGCGTTACTGATATACCAATAAAAAAAGACATTATTTTTTTTAATTAATAGAAAAGGCTATAGCGTTACTGATACGCCAATAAAAAAAGACATTAATTTTTTTTTAATTAATAGAAAAGGCTATAGCCTTTTCATTTGGAGCGTTACTGATACGCGCCTTTTCTTTTTGAGCGTTACTGATACGCCAATAAAAAAAGACATTAATTTTTTTTTAATTAATAGAAAAGGCTATAGCCTTTTCTTTTTGAGCGTTACTGATACGCCAATAAAAAAAGACATTAATTTTTTTTTAATTAATAGAAAAGGCCTTTTCTTTTTGAGCGTTACTGATACGCCAATAAAAAAAGACATTAATTTTTTTTTAATTAATAGAAAAGGCTATAGCCTTTTCATTTGGAGCGTTACTGATACGCGCCTTTTCTTTTTGAGCGTTACTGATACGCCAATAAAAAAAGACATTAATTTTTTTTAATTAATAGAAAAGGCTATAAGCCTTTTCTTTTTGAGCGTTACTGATACGCCAATAAAAAAAGACATTAATTTTTTTTTAATTAATAGAAAAGGCTATAGCCTTTTCTTTTTGAGCGTTACTGATACGCCAATAAAAAAAGACATTAATTTTTTTTAATTAATAGAAAAGGCTATAGCCTTTTCGTTTTGAGCGTTACTGATACGCCAATAAAAAAAGACATTAATTTTTTTTTAATTAATAGAAAAGGCTATAGCCTTTTCTTTTTGAGCGTTACTGATACGCCAATAAAAAAAGACATTAATTTTTTTTTAATTAATAGAAAAGGCTATAGCCTTTTCATTTGGAGTGTTACTGATACGCGCCTTTTCTTTTTGAGCGTTACTGATATACCAATAAAAAAGACATTATTTTTTTTTAATTAATAGAAAAGGCTATAGCCTTTTCTTTTTGAGCGTTACTGATACGCCAATAAAAAAAGACATTAATTTTTTTTAATTAATAGAAAAGGCTATAGCCTTTTCTTTTTGAGCGTAACTGATACGCCAATAAAAAAAGACATTAATTTTTTTTTAATTAATAGAAAAGGCTATAGCCTTTTCATTTGGAGTGTTACTGATACGCGCCTTTTCTTTTTGAGCGTTACTGATATACCAATAAAAAAGACATTATTTTTTTTAATTAATAGAAAAGGCTATAGCCTTTTCTTTTTGAGCGTTACTGATACGCCAATAAAAAAAGACATTAATTTTTTTAATTAATAGAAAAGGCTATAGCCTTTTCTTTTTGAGCGTTACTGATACGCCAATAAAAAAGACATTAATTTTTTTTTAATTAATAGAAAAGGCTATAGCCTTTTCTTTTTGAGCGTTACTGATACGCCAATAAAAAAAGACATTAATTTTTTTAATTAATAGAAAAGGCTATAGCCTTTTCTTTTTGAGCGTTACTGATACGCCAATAAAAAAGACATTAATTTTTTTTTAATTAATAGAAAAGGCTATAGCCTTTTCTTTTTGAGCGTTACTGATACGCCAATAAAAAAAGACATTAATTTTTTTAATTAATAGAAAAGGCTATAGCCTTTTCTTTTTGAGCGTTACTGATACGCCAATAAAAAAATACATTAATTTTTTTTTAATTAATAGAAAATGCTATAGCCTTTTCTTTTTGAGCGTTACTGATACGCCAATAAAAAAAGACATTAATTTTTTTTTAATTAATAGAAAAGGCTATAGCCTTTTCTTTTTGAGCGTTACTGATACGCCAATAAAAAAAGACATTAATTTTTTTTTAATTAATAGAAAAGGCTATAGCCTTTTCATTTGGAGCGTTACTGATACGCGCCTTTTCTTTTTGAGCGTTACTGATATACCAATAAAAAAGACATTATTTTTTTTAATTAATAGAAAAGGCTATAGCCTTTTCATTTGGAGTGTTACTGATACGCGCCTTTTCTTTTTGAGCGTTACTGATATACCAATAAAAAAGACATTATTTTTTTTAATTAATAGAAAAGGCTATAGCCTTTTCTTTTTGAGCGTTACTGATACGCCAATAAAAAAAGACATTAATTTTTTTAATTAATAGAAAAGGCTATAGCCTTTTCTTTTTGAGCGTTACTGATACGCCAATAAAAAAGACATTAATTTTTTTTTAATTAATAGAAAAGGCTATAGCCTTTTCTTTTTGAGCGTTACTGATACGCCAATAAAAAAAGACATTAATTTTTTTAATTAATAGAAAAGGCTATAGCCTTTTCTTTTTGAGCGTTACTGATACGCCAATAAAAAAGACATTAATTTTTTTTTAATTAATAGAAAAGGCTATAGCCTTTTCTTTTTGAGCGTTACTGATACGCCAATAAAAAAAGACATTAATTTTTTTAATTAATAGAAAAGGCTATAGCCTTTTCTTTTTGAGCGTTACTGATACGCCAATAAAAAAATACATTAATTTTTTTTTAATTAATAGAAAATGCTATAGCCTTTTCTTTTTGAGCGTTACTGATACGCCAATAAAAAAAGACATTAATTTTTTTTTAATTAATAGAAAAGGCTATAGCCTTTTCTTTTTGAGCGTTACTGATACGCCAATAAAAAAAGACATTAATTTTTTTTTAATTAATAGAAAAGGCTATAGCCTTTTCATTTGGAGCGTTACTGATACGCGCCTTTTCTTTTTGAGCGTTACTGATACGCCAATAAAAAAAGACATTAATTTTTTTTTAAATAATAGAAAAGGCTATAGCCTTTTCTTTTTGAGCGTTACTGATACGCCAATAAAAAAAGACATTAATTTTTTTTAATTAATAGAAAAGGCTATAGCCTTTTCTTTTTGAGCGTTACTGATACGCCAATAAAAAAGACATTAATTTTTTTTTAATTAATAGAAAAGGCTATATAGCCTTTTCTTTTTGAGCGTTACTGATACGCCAATAAAAAAAGACATTAATTTTTTTAATTAATAGAAAAGGCTATAGCCTTTTCTTTTTGAGCGTTACTGATACGCCAATAAAAAAATACATTAATTTTTTTTTAATTAATAGAAAATGCTATAGCCTTTTCTTTTTGAGCGTTACTGATACGCCAATAAAAAAAGACATTAATTTTTTTTTAATTAATAGAAAAGGCTATAGCCTTTTCTTTTTGAGCGTTACTGATACGCCAATAAAAAAAGACATTAATTTTTTTTTAATTAATAGAAAAGGCTATAGCCTTTTCATTTGGAGCGTTACTGATACGCGCCTTTTCTTTTTGAGCGTTACTGATACGCCAATAAAAAAAGACATTAATTTTTTTTTAAATAATAGAAAAGGCTATAGCCTTTTCTTTTTGAGCGTTACTGATACGCCAATAAAAAAAGACATTAATTTTTTTTTAATTAATAGAAAAGGCTATAGCCTTTTCTTTTTGAGCGTTACTGATACGCCAATAAAAAAAGACATTAATTTTTTTTTAATTAATAGAAAAGGCCTTTTCTTTTTGAGCGTTACTGATACGCCAATAAAAAAAGACATTAATTTTTTTTTAATTAATAGAAAAGGCTATAGCCTTTTCATTTGGAGCGTTACTGATACGCGCCTTTTCTTTTTGAGCGTTACTGATACGCCAATAAAAAAAGACATTAATTTTTTTTTAATTAATAGAAAAGGCTATATATAGCCTTTTCGTTTTGAGCGTTACTGATACGCCAATAAAAAAAGACATTAATTTTTTTTTAATTAATAGAAAAGGCTATAGCCTTTTCTTTTTGAGCGTTACTGATACGCCAATAAAAAAAGACATTAATTTTTTTTTAATTAATAGAAAAGGCCTTTTCTTTTTGAGCGTTACTGATACGCCAATAAAAAAAGACATTAATTTTTTTTAATTAATAGAAAAGGCTATAGCCTTTTCTTTTTGAGCGTTACTGATACGCCAATAAAAAAAGACATTAATTTTTTTTTAATTAATAGAAAAGGCTATAGCCTTTTCATTTGGAGTGTTACTGATACGCGCCTTTTCTTTTTGAGCGTTACTGATATACCAATAAAAAAGACATTATTTTTTTTAATTAATAGAAAAGGCTATATATAGCCTTTTCTTTTTGAGCGTTACTGATACGCCAATAAAAAAAGACATTAATTTTTTTTAATTAATAGAAAAGGCTATAGCCTTTTCTTTTTGAGCGTTACTGATACGCCAATAAAAAAGACATTAATTTTTTTTTAATTAATAGAAAAGGCTATAGCCTTTTCTTTTTGAGCGTTACTGATACGCCAATAAAAAAAGACATTAATTTTTTTAATTAATAGAAAAGGCTATAATAGCCTTTCCTTTTTGAGCGTTACTGATACGCCAATAAAAAAGACATTAATTTTTTTTTAATTAATAGAAAAGGCTATAGCCTTTTCTTTTTGAGCGTTACTGATACGCCAATAAAAAAGACATTAATTTTTTTTTAATTAATAGAAAAGGCTATAGCCTTTTCTTTTTGAGCGTTACTGATACTCCAATAAAAAAAAGACATTATTTTTTTTAATTAATAGAAAAGGCTATAGCCTTTTCTTTTTGAGCGTTACTGATACGCCAATAAAAAAGACATTAATTTTTTTTTTAATTAATAGAAAAGGCTATAGCCTTTTCATTTGGAGTGTTACTGATACGCGCCTTTTCTTTTTGAGCGTTACTGATATACCAATAAAAAAAGACATTATTTTTTTTAATTAATAGAAAAGGCTATAGCCTTTTCTTTTTGAGCGTTACTGATACGCCAATAAAAAAAGACATTAATTTTTTTTTTTAATTAATAGAAAAGGCTATAGCCTTTTCATTTGGAGTGTTACTGATACGCGCCTTTTCTTTTTGAGCGTTACTGATATACCAATAAAAAAAGACATTATTTTTTTTAATTAATAGAAAAGGCTATAGCCTTTTCTTTTTGAGCGTTACTGATACGCCAATAAAAAAGACATTAATTTTTTTTTTAATTAATAGAAAAGGCTATAGCCTTTTCATTTGGAGTGTTACTGATACGCGCCTTTTCTTTTTGAGCGTTACTGATATACCAATAAAAAAAGACATTATTTTTTTTAATTAATAGAAAAGGCTATAGCCTTTTCTTTTTGAGCGTTACTGATACGCCAATAAAAAAAGACATTAATTTTTTTTTTTAATTAATAGAAAAGGCTATAGCCTTTTCATTTGGAGTGTTACTGATACGCGCCTTTTCTTTTTGAGCGTTACTGATATACCAATAAAAAAAGACATTATTTTTTTTAATTAATAGAAAAGGCTATAGCCTTTTCTTTTTGAGCGTTACTGATACGCCAATAAAAAAAGACATTAATTTTTTTTAATTAATAGAAAAGGCTATAGCCTTTTCTTTTTGAGCGTTACTGATACGCCAATAAAAAAGACATTAATTTTTTTTTAATTAATAGAAAAGGCTATAGCCTTTTCTTTTTAAGCGTTACTGATACGCCAATAAAAAAGACATTAATTTTTTTTTAATTAATAGAAAAGGCTATAGCGTTTTCTTTTTGAGCGTTACTGATACGCCAATAAAAAAAGACATTAATTTATAGCCTTTTCTTTTTGAGCGTTACTGATACGCCAATAAAAAAAGACATTAATTTTTTTTTTAATTAATAGAAAAGGCTATTATAGCCTTTTCATTTGGAGTGTTACTGATACGCGCCTTTTCTTTTTGAGCGTTACTGATATACCAATAAAAAAAGACATTATTTTTTTTAATTAATAGAAAAGGCTATAGCCTTTTCTTTTTGAGCGTTACTGATACGCCAATAAAAAAAGACATTAATTTTTTTTAATTAATAGAAAAGGCTATAGCCTTTTCTTTTTGAGCGTTACTGATACGCCAATAAAAAAAGACATTAATTTATAGCCTTTTCTTTTTGAGCGTTACTGATACGCCAATAAAAAAGACATTAATTTTTTTTTAATTAATAGAAAAGGCTATAGCCTTTTCTTTTTAAGCGTTACTGATACGCCAATAAAAAAGACATTAATTTTTTTTTAATTAATAGAAAAGGCTATAGCCTTTTCTTTTTGAGCGTTACTGATACGCCAATAAAAAAAGACATTAATTTTTTTTTAATTAATAGAAAAGGCTATATATAGCCTTTTCATTTGGAGTGTTACTGATACGCGCCTTTTCTTTTTGAGCGTTACTGATATACCAATAAAAAAAGACATTATTTTTTTTAATTAATAGAAAAGGCTATAATAGCCTTTTCTTTTTGAGCGTTACTGATACGCCAATAAAAAAGACATTAATTTTTTTTTAATTAATAGAAAAGGCTATAGCCTTTTCTTTTTGAGCGTTACTGATACGCCAATAAAAAAAGACATTAATTTATAGCCTTTTCTTTTTGAGCGTTACTGATACGCCAATAAAAAAGACATTAATTTTTTTTTAATTAATAGAAAAGGCTATAGCCTTTTCTTTTTAAGCGTTACTGATACGCCAATAAAAAAGACATTAATTTTTTTTTAATTAATAGAAAAGGCTATAGCCTTTTCTTTTTGAGCGTTACTGATACGCCAATAAAAAAAGACATTAATTTTTTTTTAATTAATAGAAAAGGCTATAGCCTTTTCATTTGGAGTGTTACTGATACGCGCCTTTTCTTTTTGAGCGTTACTGATATACCAATAAAAAAAGACATTATTTTTTTTAATTAATAGAAAAGGCTATAGCGTTACTGATACGCCAATAAAAAAAGACATTAATTTTTTTTTAATTAATAGAAAAGGCTATAGCCTTTTCATTTGGAGTATTACTGATACGCGCCTTTTCTTTTTGAGCGTTACTGATATACCAATAAAAAAAGACATTATTTTTTTTAATTAATAGAAAAGGCTATAGCGTTACTGATACGCCAATAAAAAAAGACATTAATTTTTTTTTAATTAATAGAAAAGGCTATAGCCTTTTCATTTGGAGCGTTACTGATACGCGCCTTTTCTTTTTGTGCGTTACTGATACGCCAATAAAAAAAGACATTAATTTTTTTTTAATTAATAGAAAAGGCTATAGCCTTTTCTTTTTGAGCGTTACTGATACGCCAATAAAAAAAAGACATTAATTTTTTTTAATTAATAGAAAAGGCTATAGCCTTTTCTTTTTGAGCGTTACTGATACTCCAATAAAAAAAGACATTAATTTTTTTTAATTAATAGAAAAGGCTATAGCCTTTTCTTTTTGAGCGTTACTGATACGCCAATAAAAAAAGACATTAATTTTTTTTTAATTAATAGAAAAGGCTATAGCCTTTTCTTTTTGAGCGTTACTGATACGCCAATAAAAAAAGACATTAATTTTTTTTTAATTAATAGAAAAGGCTATAGCCTTTTCTTTTTGAGCGTTACTGATACGCCAATAAAAAAAGACATTAATTTTTTTTAATTAATATATAGCCTTTTCTTTTTGAGCGTTACTGATACGCCAATAAAAAAAGACATTAATTTTTTTTTAATTAATAGAAAAGGCTATAGCCTTTTCTTTTTGAGCGTTACTGATACGCCAATAAAAAAAGACATTAATTTTTTTTTAATTAATAGAAAAGGCTATAGCCTTTTCTTTTTGAGCGTTACTGATACGCCAATAAAAAAAGACATTAATTTTTTTTAATTAATAGAAAAGGCTATATATAGCCTTTTCTTTTTGAGCGTTACTGATACGCCAATAAAAAAAGACATTAATTTTTTTTTTAATTAATAGAAAAGGCTATAGCCTTTTCATTTGGAGCGTTACTGATACGCGCCTTTTCTTTTTGAGCGTTACTGATATACCAATAAAAAAAGACATTATTTTTTTTAATTAATAGAAAAGGCTATAGCGTTACTGATACGCCAATAAAAAAAGACATTAATTTTTTTTTAATTAATAGAAAAGGCTATAATAGCCTTTTCATTTGGAGCATTACTGATACGCGCCTTTTCTTTTTGTGCGTTACTGATACGCCAATAAAAAAAGACATTAATTTTTTTTTAATTAATAGAAAAGGCTATAGCCTTTTCTTTTTGAGCGTTACTGATACGCCAATAAAAAAAGACATTAATTTTTTTTAATTAATAGAAAAGGCTATAGCCTTTTCTTTTTGAGCGTTACTGATACTCCAATAAAAAAAGACATTAATTTTTTTTAATTAATAGAAAAGGCTATAGCCTTTTCTTTTTGAGCGTTACTGATACGCCAATAAAAAAAGACATTAATTTTTTTTTAATTAATAGAAAAGGCTATAGCCTTTTCTTTTTGAGCGTTACTGATACGCCAATAAAAAAAGACATTAATTTTTTTTTAATTAATAGAAAAGGCTATAGCCTTTTCTTTTTGAGCGTTACTGATACGCCAATAAAAAAAGACATTAATTTTTTTTAATTAATATATAGCCTTTTCTTTTTGAGCGTTACTGATACGCCAATAAAAAAAGACATTAATTTTTTTTAATTAATAGAAAAGGCTATAGCCTTTTCTTTTTGAGCGTTACTGATACGCCAATAAAAAAAGACATTAATTTTTTTTAATTAATAGAAAAGGCTATAAGCCTTTTCTTTTTGAGCGTTACTGATACGCCAATAAAAAAAGACATTAATTTTTTTTAATTAATAGAAAAGGCTATAGCCTTTTCTTTTTGAGCGTTACTGATACGCCAATAAAAAAAGACATTAATTTTTTTTAATTAATAGAAAAGGCTATAGCCTTTTCTTTTTGAGCGTTACTGATACGCCATTAAAAAAGACATTAATTTTTTTTTAATTAATAGAAAAGGCTATAGCCTTTTCTTTTTAAGCGTTACTGATACGCCAATAAAAAAGACATTAATTTTTTTTTAATTAATAGAAAAGGCTATAGCCTTTTCTTTTTGAGCGTTACTGATACGCCAATAAAAAAAGACATTAATTTTTTTTTAATTAATAGAAAAGGCTATATATAGCCTTTTCATTTGGAGCGTTACTGATACGCGCCTTTTCTTTTTGAGCGTTACTGATACGCCAATAAAAAAAGACATTAATTTTTTTTTAATTAATAGAAAAGGCTATAGCCTTTTCTTTTTGAGCGTTACTGATACGCCAATAAAAAAAGACATTAATTTTTTTTTAATTAATAGAAAAGGCCTTTTCTTTTTGAGCGTTACTGATACGCCAATAAAAAAAGACATTAATTTTTTTTTAATTAATAGAAAAGGCTATAGCCTTTTCATTTGGAGCGTTACTGATACGCGCCTTTTCTTTTTGAGCGTTACTGATACGCCAATAAAAAAAGACATTAATTTTTTTTAATTAATAGAAAAGGCTATAAGCCTTTTCTTTTTGAGCGTTACTGATACGCCAATAAAAAAAGACATTAATTTTTTTTTAATTAATAGAAAAGGCTATAGCCTTTTCGTTTTGAGCGTTACTGATACGCCAATAAAAAAAGACATTAATTTTTTTTTAATTAATAGAAAAGGCTATAGCCTTTTCTTTTTGAGCGTTACTGATACGCCAATAAAAAAAGACATTAATTTTTTTTTAATTAATAGAAAAGGCCTTTTCTTTTTGAGCGTTACTGATACGCCAATAAAAAAAGACATTAATTTTTTTTAATTAATAGAAAAGGCTATAGCCTTTTCTTTTTGAGCGTTACTGATACGCCAATAAAAAAAGACATTAATTTTTTTTAATTAATAGAAAAGGCTATAGCCTTTTCGTTTTGAGCGTTACTGATACGCCAATAAAAAAAGACATTAATTTTTTTTAATTAATAGAAAAGGCTATAGCCTTTTCTTTTTGAGCGTTACTGATACGCCAATAAAAAAAGACATTAATTTTTTTTTAATTAATAGAAAAGGCTATAGCCTTTTCATTTGGAGTGTTACTGATACGCGCCTTTTCTTTTTGAGCGTTACTGATATACCAATAAAAAAGACATTATTTTTTTTAATTAATAGAAAAGGCTATCGCCTTTTCTTTTTGAGCGTTACTGATACGCCAATAAAAAAAGACATTAATTTTTTTTAATTAATAGAAAAGGCTATAGCCTTTTCTTTTTGAGCGTTACTGATACGCCAATAAAAAAGACATTAATTTTTTTTTAATTAATAGAAAAGGCTATAGCCTTTTCTTTTTGAGCGTTACTGATACGCCAATAAAAAAAGACATTAATTTTTTTAATTAATAGAAAAGGCTATAGCCTTTCCTTTTTGAGCGTTACTGATACGCCAATAAAAAAAGACATTAATTTTTTTTAATTAATAGAAAAGGCTATAAGCCTTTTCTTTTTGAGCGTTACTGATACGCCAATAAAAAAAGACATTAATTTTTTTTTAATTAATAGAAAAGGCTATAGCCTTTTCGTTTTGAGCGTTACTGATACGCCAATAAAAAAAGACATTAATTTTTTTTAATTAATAGAAAAGGCTATAAGCCTTTTCTTTTTGAGCGTTACTGATACGCCAATAAAAAAAGACATTAATTTTTTTTTAATTAATAGAAAAGGCTATAGCCTTTTCTTTTTGAGCGTTACTGATACGCCAATAAAAAAAGACATTAATTTTTTTTTAATTAATAGAAAAGGCCTTTTCTTTTTGAGCGTTACTGATACGCCAATAAAAAAAGACATTAATTTTTTTTAATTAATAGAAAAGGCTATAGCCTTTTCTTTTTGAGCGTTACTGATACGCCAATAAAAAAAGACATTAATTTTTTTTTTAATTAATAGAAAAGGCTATAGCCTTTTCGTTTTGAGCGTTACTGATACGCCAATAAAAAAAGACATTAATTTTTTTTTAATTAATAGAAAAGGCTATAGCCTTTTCTTTTTGAGCGTTACTGATACGCCAATAAAAAAAGACATTAATTTTTTTTTAATTAATAGAAAAGGCTATAGCCTTTTCGTTTTGAGCGTTACTGATACGCCAATAAAAAAAGACATTAATTTTTTTTAATTAATAGAAAAGGCTATAGCCTTTTCTTTTTGAGCGTTACTGATACGCCAATAAAAAAAGACATTAATTTTTTTTTAATTAATAGAAAAGGCCTTTTCTTTTTGAGCGTTACTGATACGCCAATAAAAAAAGACATTAATTTTTTTTAATTAATAGAAAAGGCTATAGCCTTTTCTTTTTGAGCGTTACTGATACGCCAATAAAAAAAGACATTAATTTTTTTTAATTAATAGAAAAGGCTATAGCCTTTTCGTTTTGAGCGTTACTGATACGCCAATAAAAAAAGACATTAATTTTTTTTTAATTAATAGAAAAGGCTATAGCCTTTTCTTTTTGAGCGTTACTGATACGCCAATAAAAAAAGACATTAATTTTTTTTTAATTAATAGAAAAGGCTATAGCCTTTTCGTTTTGAGCGTTACTGATACGCCAATAAAAAAAGACATTAATTTTTTTTAATTAATAGAAAAGGCTATAGCCTTTTCTTTTTGAGCGTTACTGATACGCCAATAAAAAAAGACATTAATTTATAGCCTTTTCTTTTTGAGCGTTACTGATACGCCAATAAAAAAGACATTAATTTTTTTTTAATTAATAGAAAAGGCTATAGCCTTTTCTTTTTAAGCGTTACTGATACGCCAATAAAAAAGACATTAATTTTTTTTTAATTAATAGAAAAGGCTATAGCCTTTTCTTTTTGAGCGTTACTGATACGCCAATAAAAAAAGACATTAATTTTTTTTTAATTAATAGAAAAGGCTATAGCCTTTTCATTTGGAGTGTTACTGATACGCGCCTTTTCTTTTTGAGCGTTACTGATATACCAATAAAAAAAGACATTATTTTTTTTAATTAATAGAAAAGGCTATAGCCTTTTCTTTTTGAGCGTTACTGATACGCCAATAAAAAAGACATTAATTTTTTTTTAATTAATAGAAAAGGCTATAGCCTTTTCTTTTTGAGCGTTACTGATACGCCAATAAAAAAAGACATTAATTTATAGCCTTTTCTTTTTGAGCGTTACTGATACGCCAATAAAAAAGACATTAATTTTTTTTTAATTAATAGAAAAGGCTATAGCCTTTTCTTTTTAAGCGTTACTGATACGCCAATAAAAAAGACATTAATTTTTTTTTAATTAATAGAAAAGGCTATAGCCTTTTCTTTTTGAGCGTTACTGATACGCCAATAAAAAAAGACATTAATTTTTTTTTAATTAATAGAAAAGGCTATAGCCTTTTCATTTGGAGTGTTACTGATACGCGCCTTTTCTTTTTGAGCGTTACTGATATACCAATAAAAAAAGACATTATTTTTTTTAATTAATAGAAAAGGCTATAGCGTTACTGATACGCCAATAAAAAAAGACATTAATTTTTTTTTAATTAATAGAAAAGGCTATAGCCTTTTCATTTGGAGTATTACTGATACGCGCCTTTTCTTTTTGAGCGTTACTGATATACCAATAAAAAAAGACATTATTTTTTTTAATTAATAGAAAAGGCTATAGCGTTACTGATACGCCAATAAAAAAAGACATTAATTTTTTTTTAATTAATAGAAAAGGCTATAGCCTTTTCATTTGGAGCGTTACTGATACGCGCCTTTTCTTTTTGTGCGTTACTGATACGCCAATAAAAAAAGACATTAATTTTTTTTTAATTAATAGAAAAGGCTATAGCCTTTTCTTTTTGAGCGTTACTGATACGCCAATAAAAAAAGACATTAATTTTTTTTAATTAATAGAAAAGGCTATAGCCTTTTCTTTTTGAGCGTTACTGATACTCCAATAAAAAAAGACATTAATTTTTTTTAATTAATAGAAAAGGCTATAGCCTTTTCTTTTTGAGCGTTACTGATACGCCAATAAAAAAAGACATTAATTTTTTTTTAATTAATAGAAAAGGCTATAGCCTTTTCTTTTTGAGCGTTACTGATACGCCAATAAAAAAAGACATTAATTTTTTTTTAATTAATAGAAAAGGCTATAGCCTTTTCTTTTTGAGCGTTACTGATACGCCAATAAAAAAAGACATTAATTTTTTTTAATTAATATATAGCCTTTTCTTTTTGAGCGTTACTGATACGCCAATAAAAAAAGACATTAATTTTTTTTTAATTAATAGAAAAGGCTATAGCCTTTTCTTTTTGAGCGTTACTGATACGCCAATAAAAAAGACATTAATTTTTTTTTAATTAATAGAAAAGGCTATAGCCTTTTCTTTTTGAGCGTTACTGATACGCCAATAAAAAAAGACATTAATTTTTTTTTAATTAATAGAAAAGGCTATAGCCTTTTCATTTGGAGTGTTACTGATACGCGCCTTTTCTTTTTGAGCGTTACTGATATACCAATAAAAAAAGACATTATTTTTTTTAATTAATAGAAAAGGCTATAGCGTTACTGATACGCCAATAAAAAAAGACATTAATTTTTTTTTAATTAATAGAAAAGGCTATATATAGCCTTTTCTTTTTGAGCGTTACTGATACGCCAATAAAAAAAGACATTAATTTTTTTTAATTAATAGAAAAGGCTATATATAGCCTTTTCTTTTTGAGCGTTACTGATACGCCAATAAAAAAAGACATTAATTTTTTTTTTAATTAATAGAAAAGGCTATAGCCTTTTCATTTGGAGCGTTACTGATACGCGCCTTTTCTTTTTGAGCGTTACTGATATACCAATAAAAAAAGACATTATTTTTTTTAATTAATAGAAAAGGCTATAGCGTTACTGATACGCCAATAAAAAAAGACATTAATTTTTTTTTAATTAATAGAAAAGGCTATAATAGCCTTTTCATTTGGAGCATTACTGATACGCGCCTTTTCTTTTTGTGCGTTACTGATACGCCAATAAAAAAAGACATTAATTTTTTTTTAATTAATAGAAAAGGCTATAGCCTTTTCTTTTTGAGCGTTACTGATACGCCAATAAAAAAAGACATTAATTTTTTTTAATTAATAGAAAAGGCTATAGCCTTTTCTTTTTGAGCGTTACTGATACTCCAATAAAAAAAGACATTAATTTTTTTTAATTAATAGAAAAGGCTATAGCCTTTTCTTTTTGAGCGTTACTGATACGCCAATAAAAAAAGACATTAATTTTTTTTTAATTAATAGAAAAGGCTATAGCCTTTTCTTTTTGAGCGTTACTGATACGCCAATAAAAAAAGACATTAATTTTTTTTTAATTAATAGAAAAGGCTATAGCCTTTTCTTTTTGAGCGTTACTGATACGCCAATAAAAAAAGACATTAATTTTTTTTAATTAATATATAGCCTTTTCTTTTTGAGCGTTACTGATACGCCAATAAAAAAAGACATTAATTTTTTTTTAATTAATAGAAAAGGCTATAGCCTTTTCTTTTTGAGCGTTACTGATACGCCAATAAAAAAAGACATTAATTTTTTTTAATTAATAGAAAAGGCTATAAGCCTTTTCTTTTTGAGCGTTACTGATACGCCAATAAAAAAAGACATTAATTTTTTTTAATTAATAGAAAAGGCTATAGCCTTTTCTTTTTGAGCGTTACTGATACGCCAATAAAAAAAGACATTAATTTTTTTTAATTAATAGAAAAGGCTATAGCCTTTTCTTTTTGAGCGTTACTGATACGCCATTAAAAAAGACATTAATTTTTTTTTAATTAATAGAAAAGGCTATAGCCTTTTCTTTTTAAGCGTTACTGATACGCCAATAAAAAAGACATTAATTTTTTTTTAATTAATAGAAAAGGCTATAGCCTTTTCTTTTTGAGCGTTACTGATACGCCAATAAAAAAAGACATTAATTTTTTTTTAATTAATAGAAAAGGCTATATATAGCCTTTTCATTTGGAGCGTTACTGATACGCGCCTTTTCTTTTTGAGCGTTACTGATACGCCAATAAAAAAAGACATTAATTTTTTTTTAATTAATAGAAAAGGCTATAGCCTTTTCTTTTTGAGCGTTACTGATACGCCAATAAAAAAAGACATTAATTTTTTTTTAATTAATAGAAAAGGCCTTTTCTTTTTGAGCGTTACTGATACGCCAATAAAAAAAGACATTAATTTTTTTTTAATTAATAGAAAAGGCTATAGCCTTTTCATTTGGAGCGTTACTGATACGCGCCTTTTCTTTTTGAGCGTTACTGATACGCCAATAAAAAAAGACATTAATTTTTTTTAATTAATAGAAAAGGCTATAAGCCTTTTCTTTTTGAGCGTTACTGATACGCCAATAAAAAAAGACATTAATTTTTTTTTAATTAATAGAAAAGGCTATAGCCTTTTCGTTTTGAGCGTTACTGATACGCCAATAAAAAAAGACATTAATTTTTTTTTAATTAATAGAAAAGGCTATAGCCTTTTCTTTTTGAGCGTTACTGATACGCCAATAAAAAAAGACATTAATTTTTTTTTAATTAATAGAAAAGGCCTTTTCTTTTTGAGCGTTACTGATACGCCAATAAAAAAAGACATTAATTTTTTTTAATTAATAGAAAAGGCTATAGCCTTTTCTTTTTGAGCGTTACTGATACGCCAATAAAAAAAGACATTAATTTTTTTTAATTAATAGAAAAGGCTATAGCCTTTTCGTTTTGAGCGTTACTGATACGCCAATAAAAAAAGACATTAATTTTTTTTAATTAATAGAAAAGGCTATAGCCTTTTCTTTTTGAGCGTTACTGATACGCCAATAAAAAAAGACATTAATTTTTTTTTAATTAATAGAAAAGGCTATAGCCTTTTCATTTGGAGTGTTACTGATACGCGCCTTTTCTTTTTGAGCGTTACTGATATACCAATAAAAAAGACATTATTTTTTTTAATTAATAGAAAAGGCTATCGCCTTTTCTTTTTGAGCGTTACTGATACGCCAATAAAAAAAGACATTAATTTTTTTTAATTAATAGAAAAGGCTATAGCCTTTTCTTTTTGAGCGTTACTGATACGCCAATAAAAAAGACATTAATTTTTTTTTAATTAATAGAAAAGGCTATAGCCTTTTCTTTTTGAGCGTTACTGATACGCCAATAAAAAAAGACATTAATTTTTTTAATTAATAGAAAAGGCTATAGCCTTTCCTTTTTGAGCGTTACTGATACGCCAATAAAAAAAGACATTAATTTTTTTTAATTAATAGAAAAGGCTATGGGCCTTTTCTTTTTGAGCGTTACTGATACGCCAATAAAAAAAGACATTAATTTTTTTTTAATTAATAGAAAAGGCTATAGCCTTTTCGTTTTGAGCGTTACTGATACGCCAATAAAAAAAGACATTAATTTTTTTTAATTAATAGAAAAGGCTATAAGCCTTTTCTTTTTGAGCGTTACTGATACGCCAATAAAAAAAGACATTAATTTTTTTTTAATTAATAGAAAAGGCTATAGCCTTTTCTTTTTGAGCGTTACTGATACGCCAATAAAAAAAGACATTAATTTTTTTTTAATTAATAGAAAAGGCCTTTTCTTTTTGAGCGTTACTGATACGCCAATAAAAAAAGACATTAATTTTTTTTAATTAATAGAAAAGGCTATAGCCTTTTCTTTTTGAGCGTTACTGATACGCCAATAAAAAAAGACATTAATTTTTTTTTTAATTAATAGAAAAGGCTATAGCCTTTTCGTTTTGAGCGTTACTGATACGCCAATAAAAAAAGACATTAATTTTTTTTTAATTAATAGAAAAGGCTATAGCCTTTTCTTTTTGAGCGTTACTGATACGCCAATAAAAAAAGACATTAATTTTTTTTTAATTAATAGAAAAGGCTATAGCCTTTTCGTTTTGAGCGTTACTGATACGCCAATAAAAAAAGACATTAATTTTTTTTTAATTAATAGAAAAGGCTATAGCCTTTTCTTTTTGAGCGTTACTGATACGCCAATAAAAAAAGACATTAATTTTTTTTTAATTAATAGAAAAGGCCTTTTCTTTTTGAGCGTTACTGATACGCCAATAAAAAAAGACATTAATTTTTTTTAATTAATAGAAAAGGCTATAGCCTTTTCTTTTTGAGCGTTACTGATACGCCAATAAAAAAAGACATTAATTTTTTTTAATTAATAGAAAAGGCTATAGCCTTTTCGTTTTGAGCGTTACTGATACGCCAATAAAAAAAGACATTAATTTTTTTTTAATTAATAGAAAAGGCTATAGCCTTTTCTTTTTGAGCGTTACTGATACGCCAATAAAAAAGACATTAATTTTTTTTTAATTAATAGAAAAGGCTATAGCCTTTTCGTTTTGAGCGTTACTGATACGCCAATAAAAAAAGACATTAATTTTTTTTTAATTAATAGAAAAGGCTATAGCCTTTTCTTTTTGAGCGTTACTGATACGCCAATAAAAAAAGACATTAATTTTTTTTTAATTAATAGAAAAGGCCTTTTCTTTTTGAGCGTTACTGATACGCCAATAAAAAAAGACATTAATTTTTTTTTAATTAATAGAAAAGGCTATAGCCTTTTCGTTTTGAGCGTTACTGATACGCCAATAAAAAAAGACATTAATTTTTTTTTAATTAATAGAAAAGGCTATAGCCTTTTCGTTTTGAGCGTTACTGATACGCCAATAAAAAAAGACATTAATTTTTTTTTAATTAATAGAAAAGGCTATCGCCTTTTCATTTGGAGTGTTACTGATACGCGCCTTTTCTTTTTGAGCGTTACTGATATACCAATAAAAAAGACATTATTTTTTTTAATTAATAGAAAAGGCTATCGCCTTTTCTTTTTGAGCGTTACTGATACGCCAATAAAAAAAGACATTAATTTTTTTTAATTAATAGAAAAGGCTATAGCCTTTTCTTTTTGAGCGTTACTGATACGCCAATAAAAAAGACATTAATTTTTTTTTAATTAATAGAAAAGGCTATAGCCTTTTCTTTTTGAGCGTTACTGATACGCCAATAAAAAAAGACATTAATTTTTTTAATTAATAGAAAAGGCTATAGCCTTTCCTTTTTGAGCGTTACTGATACGCCAATAAAAAAAGACATTAATTTTTTTTTAATTAATAGAAAATGCTATAGCCTTTTCTTTTTGAGCGTTACTGATACGCCAATAAAAAAAGACATTAATTTTTTTTTAATTAATAGAAAAGGCTATAGCCTTTTCTTTTTGAGCGTTACTGATACGCCAATAAAAAAAGACATTAATTTTTTTTTAATTAATAGAAAAGGCTATAGCCTTTTCTTTTTGAGCGTTACTGATACGCCAATAAAAAAAGACATTAATTTTTTTTAATTAATAGAAAAGGCTATAGCCTTTTCTTTTTGAGCGTTACTGATACGCCAATAAAAAAAGACATTAATTTTTTTTTAATTAATAGAAAAGGCTATCGCCTTTTCATTTGGAGTGTTACTGATACGCGCCTTTTCTTTTTGAGCGTTACTGATATACCAATAAAAAAAGACATTATTTTTTTTAATTAATAGAAAAGGCTATAGCGTTACTGATACGCCAATAAAAAAAGACTTTAATTTTTTTTTAATTAATAGAAAAGGCTATATATAGCCTTTTCTTTTTGAGCGTTACTGATACGCCAATAAAAAAAGACATTAATTTTTTTTTAATTAATAGAAAAGGCTATAGCCTTTTCTTTTTGAGCGTTACTGATACGCCAATAAAAAAAGACATTAATTTTTTTTTAATTAATAGAAAAGGCTATAGCCTTTTCGTTTTGAGCGTTACTGATACGCCAATAAAAAAAGACATTAATTTTTTTTTAATTAATAGAAAAGGCTATAGCCTTTTCGTTTTGAGCGTTACTGATACGCCAATAAAAAAAGACATTAATTTTTTTTTAATTAATAGAAAAGGCTATAGCCTTTTCTTTTTGAGCGTTACTGATACGCCAATAAAAAAAGACATTAATTTTTTTTTAATTAATAGAAAAGGCCTTTTCTTTTTGAGCGTTACTGATACGCCAATAAAAAAAGACATTAATTTTTTTTTAATTAATAGAAAAGGCTATAGCCTTTTCGTTTTGAGCGTTACTGATACGCCAATAAAAAAAGACATTAATTTTTTTTTAATTAATAGAAAAGGCTATAGCCTTTTCGTTTTGAGCGTTACTGATACGCCAATAAAAAAAGACATTAATTTTTTTTTAATTAATAGAAAAGGCTATAGCCTTTTCTTTTTGAGCGTTACTGATACGCCAATAAAAAAAGACATTAATTTTTTTTTAATTAATAGAAAAGGCCTTTTCTTTTTGAGCGTTACTGATACGCCAATAAAAAAAGACATTAATTTTTTTTAATTAATAGAAAAGGCTATAGCCTTTTCTTTTTGAGCGTTACTGATACGCCAATAAAAAAAGACATTAATTTTTTTTAATTAATAGAAAAGGCTATAGCCTTTTCGTTTTGAGCGTTACTGATACGCCAATAAAAAAAGACATTAATTTTTTTTAATTAATAGAAAAGGCTATAGCCTTTTCTTTTTGAGCGTTACTGATACGCCAATAAAAAAAGACATTAATTTTTTTTTAATTAATAGAAAAGGCTATAGCCTTTTCATTTGGAGTGTTACTGATACGCGCCTTTTCTTTTTGAGCGTTACTGATATACCAATAAAAAAGACATTATTTTTTTTAATTAATAGAAAAGGCTATCGCCTTTTCTTTTTGAGCGTTACTGATACGCCAATAAAAAAAGACATTAATTTTTTTTAATTAATAGAAAAGGCTATAGCCTTTTCTTTTTGAGCGTTACTGATACGCCAATAAAAAAGACATTAATTTTTTTTTAATTAATAGAAAAGGCTATAGCCTTTTCTTTTTGAGCGTTACTGATACGCCAATAAAAAAAGACATTAATTTTTTTAATTAATAGAAAAGGCTATAGCCTTTCCTTTTTGAGCGTTACTGATACGCCAATAAAAAAAGACATTAATTTTTTTTTAATTAATAGAAAATGCTATAGCCTTTTCTTTTTGAGCGTTACTGATACGCCAATAAAAAAAGACATTAATTTTTTTTTAATTAATAGAAAAGGCTATAGCCTTTTCTTTTTGAGCGTTACTGATACGCCAATAAAAAAAGACATTAATTTTTTTTTAATTAATAGAAAAGGCTATAGCCTTTTCTTTTTGAGCGTTACTGATACGCCAATAAAAAAAGACATTAATTTTTTTTAATTAATAGAAAAGGCTATTATAGCCTTTTCTTTTTGAGCGTTACTGATACGCCAATAAAAAAAGACATTAATTTTTTTTTAATTAATAGAAAAGGCTATAGCCTTTTCATTTGGAGTGTTACTGATACGCGCCTTTTCTTTTTGAGCGTTACTGATATACCAATAAAAAAAGACATTATTTTTTTTAATTAATAGAAAAGGCTATAGCGTTACTGATACGCCAATAAAAAAAGACTTTAATTTTTTTTTAATTAATAGAAAAGGCTATATATAGCCTTTTCTTTTTGAGCGTTACTGATACGCCAATAAAAAAAGACATTAATTTTTTTTAATTAATAGAAAAGGCTATAGCCTTTTCTTTTTGAGCGTTACTGATACGCCAATAAAAAAAGACATTAATTTTTTTTTTAATTAATAGAAAAGGCTATAGCCTTTTCATTTGGAGCGTTACTGATACGCGCCTTTTCTTTTTGAGCGTTACTGATATACCAATAAAAAAAGACATTATTTTTTTTAATTAATAGAAAAGGCTATAGCGTTACTGATACGCCAATAAAAAAAGACATTAATTTTTTTTTAATTAATAGAAAAGGCTATAGCCTTTTCATTTGGAGCGTTACTGATACGCGCCTTTTCTTTTTGAGCGTTACTGATACGCCAATAAAAAAAGACATTAATTTTTTTTTAATTAATAGAAAAGGCTATAGCCTTTTCTTTTTGAGCGTTACTGATACGCCAATAAAAAAAGACATTAATTTTTTTTTAATTAATAGAAAAGGCCTTTTCTTTTTGAGCGTTACTGATACGCCAATAAAAAAAGACATTAATTTTTTTTTTAATTAATAGAAAAGGCTATATATAGCCTTTTCATTTGGAGTGTTACTGATACGCGCCTTTTCTTTTTGAGCGTTACTGATATACCAATAAAAAAAGACATTATTTTTTTTAATTAATAGAAAAGGCTAAAGCCTTTTCTTTTTGAGCGTTACTGATACGCCAATAAAAAAAGACATTAATTTTTTTTAATTAATAGAAAAGGCTATAGCCCTTTCTTTTTGAGCGTTACTGATACGCCAATAAAAAAGACATTAATTTTTTTTTTAATTAATAGAAAAGGCTATAGCCTTTTCTTTTTGAGCGTTACTGATACGCCAATAAAAAAAGACATTAATTTTTTTTTTTAATTAATAGAAAAGGCTATAGCCTTTTCATTTGGAGTGTTACTGATACGCGCCTTTTCTTTTTGAGCGTTACTGATATACCAATAAAAAAAGACATTATTTTTTTTAATTAATAGAAAAGGCTATAGCCTTTTCTTTTTGAGCGTTACTGATACGCCAATAAAAAAAGACATTAATTTTTTTTAATTAATAGAAAAGGCTATAGCCTTTTCTTTTTGAGCGTTACTGATACGCCAATAAAAAAGACATTAATTTTTTTTTAATTAATAGAAAAGGCTATAGCCTTTTCTTTTTGAGCGTTACTGATACGCCAATAAAAAAAGACATTAATTTTTTTTTAATTAATAGAAAAGGCTATATATAGCCTTTTCATTTGGAGTGTTACTGATACGCGCCTTTTCTTTTTGAGCGTTACTGATATACCAATAAAAAAAGACATTATTTTTTTTAATTAATAGAAAAGGCTAAAGCCTTTTCTTTTTGAGCGTTACTGATACGCCAATAAAAAAAGACATTAATTTTTTTTAATTAATAGAAAAGGCTATAGCCCTTTCTTTTTGAGCGTTACTGATACGCCAATAAAAAAGACATTAATTTTTTTTTAATTAATAGAAAAGGCTATAGCCTTTTCTTTTTGAGCGTTACTGATACGCCAATAAAAAAAGACATTAATTTTTTTTTTTAATTAATAGAAAAGGCTATAGCCTTTTCATTTGGAGTGTTACTGATACGCGCCTTTTCTTTTTGAGCGTTACTGATATACCAATAAAAAAAGACATTATTTTTTTTAATTAATAGAAAAGGCTATAGCCTTTTCTTTTTGAGCGTTACTGATACGCCAATAAAAAAAGACATTAATTTTTTTTAATTAATAGAAAAGGCTATAGCCTTTTCTTTTTGAGCGTTACTGATACGCCAATAAAAAAGACATTAATTTTTTTTTAATTAATAGAAAAGGCTATAGCCTTTTCTTTTTGAGCGTTACTGATACGCCAATAAAAAAAGACATTAATTTTTTTTAATTAATAGAAAAGGCTATAGCCTTTTCTTTTTGAGCGTTACTGATACGCCAATAAAAAAGACATTAATTTTTTTTTAATTAATAGAAAAGGCTATAGCCTTTTCTTTTTAAGCGTTACTGATACGCCAATAAAAAAAGACTTTAATTTTTTTTTAATTAATAGAAAAGGCTATATATAGCCTTTTCTTTTTGAGCGTTACTGATACGCCAATAAAAAAAGACATTAATTTTTTTTAATTAATAGAAAAGGCTATAGCCTTTTCTTTTTGAGCGTTACTGATACGCCAATAAAAAAAGACATTAATTTTTTTTTTAATTAATAGAAAAGGCTATAGCCTTTTCATTTGGAGCGTTACTGATACGCGCCTTTTCTTTTTGAGCGTTACTGATATACCAATAAAAAAAGACATTATTTTTTTTAATTAATAGAAAAGGCTATAGCGTTACTGATACGCCAATAAAAAAAGACATTAATTTTTTTTTAATTAATAGAAAAGGCTATAGCCTTTTCATTTGGAGCGTTACTGATACGCGCCTTTTCTTTTTGAGCGTTACTGATACGCCAATAAAAAAGACATTAATTTTTTTTTAATTAATAGAAAAGGCTATAGCCTTTTCTTTTTGAGCGTTACTGATACGCCAATAAAAAAAGACATTAATTTTTTTTAATTAATAGAAAAGGCTATAGCCTTTTCTTTTTGAGCGTTACTGATACGCCAATAAAAAAGACATTAATTTTTTTTTAATTAATAGAAAAGGCTATAGCCTTTTCTTTTTAAGCGTTACTGATACGCCAATAAAAAAAGACTTTAATTTTTTTTTAATTAATAGAAAAGGCTATATATAGCCTTTTCTTTTTGAGCGTTACTGATACGCCAATAAAAAAAGACATTAATTTTTTTTAATTAATAGAAAAGGCTATAGCCTTTTCTTTTTGAGCGTTACTGATACGCCAATAAAAAAAGACATTAATTTTTTTTTTAATTAATAGAAAAGGCTATAGCCTTTTCATTTGGAGCGTTACTGATACGCGCCTTTTCTTTTTGAGCGTTACTGATATACCAATAAAAAAAGACATTATTTTTTTTAATTAATAGAAAAGGCTATAGCGTTACTGATACGCCAATAAAAAAAGACATTAATTTTTTTTTAATTAATAGAAAAGGCTATAGCCTTTTCATTTGGAGCGTTACTGATACGCGCCTTTTCTTTTTGAGCGTTACTGATACGCCAATAAAAAAAGACATTTATAGCCTTTTCTTTTTGAGCGTTACTGATACGCCAATAAAAAAAGACATTAATTTTTTTTTAATTAATAGAAAAGGCCTTTTCTTTTTGAGCGTTACTGATACGCCAATAAAAAAAGACATTAATTTTTTTTTAATTAATAGAAAAGGCTATAGCCTTTTCTTTTTGAGCGTTACTGATACGCCAATAAAAAAAGACATTAATTTTTTTTTTAATTAATAGAAAAGGCTATAGCCTTTTCATTTGGAGCGTTACTGATACGCGCCTTTTCTTTTTGAGCGTTACTGATATACCAATAAAAAAAGACATTATTTTTTTTAATTAATAGAAAAGGCTATAGCGTTACTGATACGCCAATAAAAAAAGACATTAATTTTTTTTTAATTAATAGAAAAGGCTATAGCCTTTTCATTTGGAGCGTTACTGATACGCGCCTTTTCTTTTTGAGCGTTACTGATACGCCAATAAAAAAAGACATTAATTTTTTTTTAATTAATAGAAAAGGCTATAGCCTTTTCTTTTTGAGCGTTACTGATACGCCAATAAAAAAAGACATTAATTTTTTTTAATTAATAGAAAAGGCTATAGCCTTTTCTTTTTGAGCGTTACTGATACGCCAATAAAAAAAGACATTAATTTTTTTTTAATTAATAGAAAAGGCCTTTTCTTTTTGAGCGTTACTGATACGCCAATAAAAAAAGACATTAATTTTTTTTTAATTAATAGAAAAGGCTATAGCCTTTTCGTTTTGAGCGTTACTGATACGCCAATAAAAAAAGACATTAATTTTTTTTTAATTAATAGAAAAGGCTATAGCCTTTTCGTTTTGAGCGTTACTGATACGCCAATAAAAAAAGACATTAATTTTTTTTTAATTAATAGAAAAGGCTATTATAGCCTTTTCTTTTTGAGCGTTACTGATACGCCAATAAAAAAAGACATTAATTTTTTTTTAATTAATAGAAAAGGCCTTTTCTTTTTGAGCGTTACTGATACGCCAATAAAAAAAGACATTAATTTTTTTTAATTAATAGAAAAGGCTATAGCCTTTTCTTTTTGAGCGTTACTGATACGCCAATAAAAAAAGACATTAATTTTTTTTAATTAATAGAAAAGGCTATAGCCTTTTCGTTTTGAGCGTTACTGATACGCCAATAAAAAAAGACATTAATTTTTTTTAATTAATAGAAAAGGCTATAGCCTTTTCTTTTTGAGCGTTACTGATACGCCAATAAAAAAAGACATTAATTTTTTTTTAATTAATAGAAAAGGCTATAGCCTTTTCATTTGGAGTGTTACTGATACGCGCCTTTTCTTTTTGAGCGTTACTGATATACCAATAAAAAAGACATTATTTTTTTTAATTAATAGAAAAGGCTATCGCCTTTTCTTTTTGAGCGTTACTGATACGCCAATAAAAAAAGACATTAATTTTTTTTAATTAATAGAAAAGGCTATAGCCTTTTCTTTTTGAGCGTTACTGATACGCCAATAAAAAAGACATTAATTTTTTTTTAATTAATAGAAAAGGCTATAGCCTTTTCTTTTTGAGCGTTACTGATACGCCAATAAAAAAAGACATTAATTTTTTTAATTAATAGAAAAGGCTATAGCCTTTCCTTTTTGAGCGTTACTGATACGCCAATAAAAAAAGACATTAATTTTTTTTTAATTAATAGAAAATGCTATAGCCTTTTCTTTTTGAGCGTTACTGATACGCCAATAAAAAAAGACATTAATTTTTTTTTAATTAATAGAAAAGGCTATAGCCTTTTCTTTTTGAGCGTTACTGATACGCCAATAAAAAAAGACATTAATTTTTTTTTAATTAATAGAAAAGGCTATAGCCTTTTCTTTTTGAGCGTTACTGATACGCCAATAAAAAAAGACATTAATTTTTTTTAATTAATAGAAAAGGCTATAGCCTTTTCTTTTTGAGCGTTACTGATACGCCAATAAAAAAAGACATTAATTTTTTTTTAATTAATAGAAAAGGCTATAGCCTTTTCATTTGGAGTGTTACTGATACGCGCCTTTTCTTTTTGAGCGTTACTGATATACCAATAAAAAAAGACATTATTTTTTTTAATTAATAGAAAAGGCTATAGCGTTACTGATACGCCAATAAAAAAAGACTTTAATTTTTTTTTAATTAATAGAAAAGGCTATATATAGCCTTTTCTTTTTGAGCGTTACTGATACGCCAATAAAAAAAGACATTAATTTTTTTTAATTAATAGAAAAGGCTATAGCCTTTTCTTTTTGAGCGTTACTGATACGCCAATAAAAAAAGACATTAATTTTTTTTTAATTAATAGAAAAGGCTATAGCCTTTTCATTTGGAGCGTTACTGATACGCGCCTTTTCTTTTTGAGCGTTACTGATATACCAATAAAAAAAGACATTATTTTTTTTAATTAATAGAAAAGGCTATAGCGTTACTGATACGCCAATAAAAAAAGACATTAATTTTTTTTTAATTAATAGAAAAGGCTATAGCCTTTTCATTTGGAGCGTTACTGATACGCGCCTTTTCTTTTGAGCGTTACTGATACGCCAATAAAAAAAGACATTAATTTTTTTTTAATTAATAGAAAAGGCTATAGCCTTTTCTTTTTGAGCGTTACTGATACGCCAATAAAAAAAGACATTAATTTTTTTTTAATTAATAGAAAAGGCCTTTTCTTTTTGAGCGTTACTGATACGCCAATAAAAAAAGACATTAATTTTTTTTTTAATTAATAGAAAAGGCTATATATAGCCTTTTCATTTGGAGTGTTACTGATACGCGCCTTTTCTTTTTGAGCGTTACTGATATACCAATAAAAAAAGACATTATTTTTTTTAATTAATAGAAAAGGCTAAAGCCTTTTCTTTTTGAGCGTTACTGATACGCCAATAAAAAAAGACATTAATTTTTTTTAATTAATAGAAAAGGCTATAGCCCTTTCTTTTTGAGCGTTACTGATACGCCAATAAAAAAGACATTAATTTTTTTTTTAATTAATAGAAAAGGCTATAGCCTTTTCTTTTTG